>CM046433.1:23054282-23654282 GCA_025506505.1 Flaveria sonorensis
AATTTTTGCAAGATTTGAACGACAGATGTAAATTCAGTGGTTTTAAAGAGAGTGAAAAAATAACCTGAGTTTTTTTAGTTATAAAGAGGAAACAAGAACAATTGTTGACAGATTACTAAATGTTCCACGTTTCATTCTTGACTCCAAAACTTGTCCACACGAGACTTACAACAGCATGTAAATGATATATATAATGCAAAGAGCCCCTTTTCATAGACATCTACAAACAAAGCATGGCATCTCTTTCATTGCAATCATCTTACTTGCTACACGTACAGTTTTCTGTACCATAATTGTTGCAGATGAAGCTAATGCTCTCCTCAAATGGAAAGCCACCCTCCAAAGCCAAATACCAGCATCCTTCTTCCTTCATGACAAATGATGTTATTTCAATTCATCTGCTCAAAACACAGTGTCTCCATGCAACTGGTATGGAGTTTTATGTACGAAAACGCTAGCGAATCAGATTAAAATCTTCCTCATCGGGTTAAATGGTACCCTTGATCACTTCTCCTTCTCTTCATTCCCAAATCTGCATACTTAGAGCTTAGTTTTAACAACTTCTCTGGATCATTCCATCTGAAATCCGTCACCTGTCAAAACTTGTTTATCTTGATTATCCTTTAATCAATTAACCGGAATAATCCCAACAGAGATTGGCAAACTGAGAAATCTTGCCACCCTTCATTTGGTTCAGAATCACCTGAATGGTTCTATTCCGCAGCTGTATGTAATTGAGATTTCTTTCTGGCTTTGCCTTGGCTGATAACAATCTTTACGGTCCAATTCCTACCTGTTTTGTGTCAGTTATCGAATCTGCGTATGTTTTTCTCGTCGTAACATATTTCTGGTCCAATTCCTACATCTTTCGGTCAACTACCAAACTTGGGTCGCGTTGATCTGAATCGTACAATATTTCTGGTTCAATTCTCATGAATTAGGAATCTTATCAACTAGAGGCTTCATATAAACAATAACCATCTAACTGGAGGGATCCCGCAAACTTTGTAAATCTGAAGAATCTAACCCTCTTAAATCTGTACGAAAATCAATTAAACGGATCAATTCCTAGAGAAATAGGTAAGATGACTTCACTCGAAAGGGTGGAGCTGCAATTGAACAATCTCACTGGTCCATTCCTTTGTCTCTAGGTGAACTCAAATCCTTAAAACATATCAATCTTTATGAAACAACTTTCTGGTCCCATCCCACAAGAGTTAGGAAAATTGACATCTCTTTCTACTCTACATTTAGCATTCACAAACTCCGGTTCCCTTCCAAGTTCATTTGGTAACCTACAAGCGCTAGAAGAATTAACGCTTAACAGTAACTATCTTCTGGTTCTATTCCACGGGAATTGGGAAAGCTAAGCTGGTTGAATTGAATTCACATACAATAGTTTCTCTGGTAGTTTGCCAGATGAAATCTGTAATGGTGAAAACTTCAATATTATTCGTGTTTGGTAATATAAACTAACAGGTCAAATTCCGAAGAGCTTGTACAACTGTTCGAGCTTGATCCGAGTTCGCTTTGATGGAAACCAGATTCCCGGAGATATTTCCGAGAGCTTCGGTTGTCTACCCACAACTCATTACATCAATCTCAATGATAACAAGCTATATGGGAAAATCTCAGACAACTGGAGTAAGTGCAGAAACTTAACCACTATGCAGATGGGGGGGAATCGAATCCAAGTAACATACCTAGTTCCCTCGGAAACTCGATTCAGCTGGAAGTTCTTATCTTTCTCCAATGATTTTGGTTGGAGAGATACCAAGAGAATTCGAAGGATGACTCGCACGGGGATCTTCTTTTAAGCAATAATCGACTTTCGGTCCTAGTGCACAAGAATAGGATCTCTAGCTCAACTTTTGTTTCTTGACCTATCCATGAATAAGCTGAATGGGTCCATTCCATCTTCCTTGGGCATTGTTCAAACTCGTTTCCTTAAACTGAGCATATGAATTTACTGTGAAATCCCGGTCCATTTAGTAGATTAGTTCACTTGTCTATTCTTGATTTGAGCCATAATTTACTCATCAAAGAGATGCCTTCTGGGCTTTCGAGTATGAGTAGCTTGGAGACGCTAAACCTCTCTCACAACGAGCTTTCAGGTTCTATTCCAGAGAGTTTTGGATCGATGCATGCTTTGTTGAACATTGATCTTTCTTTTATCACTTACAAGGTCCGCTTCCTAAAAGCAAAGCTTTCATGAATCTTTCAATAGAATCATTGCAAGGAAATGTAGATTTGTGTGGAAATGTCAGTGGATTGAAAGAATGTGCATCAGAAAGCGGTTCATCAAATCAAATACATAACATTGCATTACTGATTGCCCTTCCACTTCTTGGAGCTCTTCTACTTGGTGGTCTAATGGGAACATTCACCTTTTATAGATGCAGACCCAAGACTCGAGGTCGAAGAGTTTGCCATCAACACAGCTTGTGAACAAACATGAGCATGGAAAAAATTTCTTTTCTGTTTCTACTTTCAACGGAAAGGAGACTTATAATGAAATTTTAGCCCAAACAAAGGATTTAACGAAGCATATTGCATTGAATAGGAGGATGTGGAAGCTTGTACAAAGTTAAGCTGTCATCAGGAGTATTATTGCTGTAAAGAGACTTCACTCGTCTTTTGAGGTAATTAATTACAGTGAATTCCTAAATGAGATTAGAGCATTGACAAGAATACGACATAGAAACATCGTCAAACTACTTGGCTACTGTTCGCATTCTCATCACTCATTTTGGTTTATGAGTATCTAGAAGGGGGTAGTTTGGCTGATATGTTGGTTGATAAGACAGCTGAATATTTGGATTGGGCAAAGAGGGTGAACATTATCAAAGGTGTTGCATACGCTTTATCGTATATGCATCATGATTGTTCACCAGCCATCATCCATCGTGACATAACAAGTAATAATATTTTGCTTGATTCGAAGTACGAAGCTTGTGTTTCTGATTTCGGTACAGCCAAAATTTTGAGCCCAAATTCTTCAAATTGGAGTAACATTGCAGGAACATATGGATATCTTGCACCAGGTAAAATAGTTTCCAATCATTCATCTTTTTAACAAGAATGGAACTCATTCGTTAATATTCTTTGCAGAACTCGCTTACACAATGAAGGTTACTGAAAAGTGTGATGTTTATAGTTTTGGTGTTCTAGCATTAGAAATCATCAAAGGAAAGCATCCAGGAGATATCATTACTTCTCTAGCATCTTCAACAACCGAAGTGGTCAAGCTCATAGAGATGGTGGATCATCGTCTTCTCTTTCCAAGCCCAAAAATCAAAGAAGCTCTAACATCAATATTAATTCTGGCAATCAAATGCGTCAATTCAAACCTTGAAATGAGGCCTACAATGCTTGAAGTTTCACAAAAAATTGCATACATTATTTCTGGCATGTATGAGACTGTTGATGATGTGTAAGTCAGCTCATGAAAAGAAGAGTGGATCTGATATTTCTATATCATAGTCAAAATTAATGTGTTAGGATCTGTAAGTCATATACAAACAATTTTCGATAATATAAGTTTAGTGAATAAAGTGTGTTTTTGAAATCTATAATATCTATGTTACTTTTATTATTATTTTTTTTTGTAAGGCTTTAATTCTTGAAAGACCTAATAGTTAGATTGGCACATAAAAACATAATTATTAAACATTAACCACTCATTCGTTCATTCATTGCAGTGAAGATAAAAAAACATCTCAAAATATTTGTCTTTAAACAATATATTATGAAAACTATCATAAAATAGAAACCATTAACTATGATGCCAATCATGTGCAGAATAGAAACAGGTAGCCTCTCATTCCATGCTAAGCTATTAGTTTTATTCACTTATCCTGTCAAATTAAATGCATACAAAAATCAGCTTTATGAAGGAATTTTTGTTTTGTCTTTAAAGATATGCTTTAACACCTCAGTCTTTATCATTCTTTAACATGTATCATAAATACACATGACCATACTTCAAATTTATCAATTACAATGGCATTAACTATCTCATTCACTCTATTTGTCACTTCAGTTTTATCTTTTTTTTTTATCAATACATTATCAAGTCTTTACTTTAGCATTTCTTTAGCTTTACTATATATCAAACCCGGGATTCAAGACGCCCCAGGCGTGAGAACTAGATTGATTGATATCATGTATAAGGTCCAAAAATTTATCTATTTGATTACAAATTGGAGTTTTGAAATCAACGGAAGTCTTTAGAATGCTTTTTGATATAGATAATCAATACTATCAGTTATTCATGTTTCATGTATCAAAATTTTTAGATCTCAGTTTTGAGACGATCAACTTATCCATGATCATAAAAACAAATCCTCAATCACGAGGTAATTTAACACTTGGGATTTATTTAATAATTTATGTTTATAAAAAGGAATTTTAAGGAAATCATGAAGAATTTACATTATGGTTAAAACATAAAACTTGATAAAATGCATTTAGGTAAGAACCACAAGAATTTAACTAGAAGTCTTCATATTCTCAGGACCACGAATCCAAGCTGAGGTTTATCCTTACATATACACCTTGCTTAATCATATTCAATTTTTTATCTAGAAACATTTAAAAAAAAATAAATGTTAGCATAAAGCTAGTGAATCATGTTAGTAGACATTTAGAAACAACATAATTAGTATCAAAATCATCATCACAAGTTGTTTTATATTATTGATTCATTTATTGACAAGCTCGTACCGCATATATGGTATAGAGTGAAAATAATCAATTCATATATTGAAAATGAGCTTAGCTGAATTGTGGCATACACAAAGTTATCCACCAACATGTGTATCTTTGATCAAAATAAGTATTGTAAAGGACCAGATTTCCTCAAAATCATTAAATCTTAGTTTATTAATGATCAAAAAATGCGAAATAAATTTAATCATTATTATAACATGAGTTCATAATAAACTTAGGAAGAAATAACAGAACAAATCATGTAAATAAAAGTTCATTCAATTGTATTCGCATAAACACCTCTGCTTTTGCAATTACAATACTGGTAATGAAAACTTATACAAGTTACATAATAAACAAACTATTTATATTAAACAATGTTGTCGCATACCCTAATTTTTTCACCCAGCCTCCAAGTTTTTTGTATAGATCCATGTTATCGCACAGCTACAGCCTTTGGTTTAGAAGTTCTCGTATCCTATATAAGTTTTCGCATCATCTTCAGAAGTTTCCACTTCATTTTGATTTTGATTTCCCAAGCCTCTATTCGTAAACTTTACACTCTCCCTTAGGATCAGTGAATCAAATGCAATTAATAATTCACATTCTCGTAATTGTAATCTCCTCCAGACTCGTACATCTTCTTTTTGAGGCTTTGTTCAGAATCTAACCAAATTGCACACCTATAAAGTGAACAGACAGATCAGCTTCGATTAAATACGACTGTAGTTTAAGGATATCCTACTTTCTAAACTTCATCATATGAATAGGATAATAAATCATGTAATAATTATCCACTAAGTAGGCCGCATGCCCATATTCTTTCTCACAAACCCACCTCATCAACTTTAATAGACTGTTAACTAGCACTGGTGCATGTATAGGAATCTTCTTTCGCATCCTTTGTTGTTTAAAAACTTTAGTGATTGAAGAAGCATTGATGTTGGATGTATCTTTCATCTTGCAACACCTTTGCTTTTGCTAATCTGAACTGTTTGAATCTAGATTTACTTTCTCTCAAAATAAGATTCCTTATTTATGTAGCTTTACCATAATTACATGTATTGTAGAAAAGCACTTTGCTTATGGTATAAAGATCAGTTGTATGCAATGTGTGGATATCATGCTCATCCTTATAGTATTGAGTATCTTGGTTCTCCTTTTAATCGCATACATATTTTTCTCCCCATCATACATCTAGCTTATAATAGGCATTATATTGCTTTTATTACTTTTCGGCTTTAGCTTCGATTGATCACCGGGTCACACCCTCAAAATCCACGTGCGGGGTTTTACCACGAGGCGAGTGAACAAACTAGGATCTCAGTCATTAGTTACCCGGAACGACACTATATGCAACCTTTAAAACAAATCAGAGTTTAAAACTTTAAAATATTTGCGAAAGCATTTTGTAAATAACCCAAACAAAAGGTATTAAATGTAAACTGCGCAACACACACGCCCAAACCAAATTACGTAAGAAAATGCTAAATTAAAAGTAAGCAATGTTTAAACAAAGCATGCTTGACACGTGCGTGCTCCTATGGGCAGCTGCTAGAAACGACCAGAGAAAAGCATACTAAAAGTGTCAACATGATGGTTGGTGAGTTCAAGAGTTTGTAATCAATCATAAGCAGTTGTTAGTAAAACATAAACAAGTGCATTGAAATAAATAGCTTGTCTAATTTTATTAGTAAAGAACAATAGTTATTTCGCGATCGAAGCTAACTATGTTTGTCTGTTTGCCTCCCACCACGACATACCAGGTCATGACGCTATTAGTAGTTTAGGATAATATTATACCCATTGACTTCCGTCACCTGGGTGGGGCTTGTCAGACCCAGTAGTACTACCCAAAATTTTCCGCTAGATTCCTTAATTAACGATTCGAAAGTGTGAGGGCTTTCTATAGTATAACCTACTATGTCTTACCAAACACATGTTATAATAGTAAAGCGTTTTAAAACCAAGTATGTTTTCTCCCCCAAAAAGAGAAGTAAGTAAAAGTGGGGCATTGAACTCACCTGGTACGCAAACGAATGATTGTAAAGCTAATGATGAGTGGAAAGACAACCCTTCAAAGGTTACCTAGAACACATAAGTACATAAGTACGTGTACATAGAAAACTTAAGAACCCTAAGTGCTTAACAACCATATTGACCCAAGGTTTTAGAAAACAATACTCATTTGACCAAGTTCACCCGTTTGACCCGTTGGTGACATGCCAAGTTAAATTCTTGTTTGATTAAGTATAGCAATCCATCATACATGGTTATCACACAAGTTATTCACGTATGCCACATTACAAACCCTTAAGTGCTATAAAGGTCATCATAGACCATCCATTATCATGTATATTCCATAAAAGCCTAAACAACACAATCTACCACCTTAGACATCATCAAAAAACTTTCTAACATGATCCTAACATCATAAACATGCTCAATTAACAATATCCAATGATCTACATAAATAAAGTCTATCTTTCGGGAAAGTAACACCCAAAACCAAATCTAACATCCAATTCATTCAAAATTCATCAACTTTATACCTAATCAAGTTCATAACAATCATCTAAACATGATAAACATCATCAATTCATCATAATTCCAAAATCTCATACATAAAAGTTTCTACTTATAGTAAGGTATGAACAACCACTCAATTTCAATCATAGATTCATCAATATTATACCTAATCTAGTTCATAGTATTCATAATCATCCATTTAACATCAACAATTCATCAAAATATAAATTCTCATAAAGAAAAGTTTCCACTTTTGGCAATGTATGAACTAGATAACAAAATCATGGATTTCTTGCATAACCTACATAGATTAACATTCATACAACATAACTAATCACATCATCAACAAACCATCATCAATTTTGACTTTTCTTCACTAATTTCGAATTAGGGTTCATCATGAATCAAAAACCATAAAACTTGATAGAAACTTACCTTTAAGTGTGTAAAAATGATGATTAACACTTGTAACTCTTGAATCCCAATCAAAATCGACTTGTTTGTGCTTGTTCTTGATCAAAATCGAAAAGGGTAGGGGAGGGGAGGTGTTCGACCGAATGGGGGGGGGGGGGGTTTGGGGGCTAGGGTTTGCTTAATTTTAATCACCTTTTTTAAAAGATAATCTTTTTAGCATTTTTAACAATCTTTAACTACAAAATACAAGTATTATTAACCAACAATAATAATATGTATATTTTCCACTAATAACAAAACACATGAAATAAATATAACACGTTGACACGTTACAAGATAAAATTCACAAATAATACTTAAAATTCACAAATCACATAACTACAAATTAATAATCAATATATTAATCAAATTATTATCTAATAACCACTGTTAATTATTACTAAGTCACCAACGATCAACGACAACTAGTGTGTGCTCACGACACGTGTATGCAAGACCTAATGGAACTAACGGAATTTGGTAACGGAAAATTACCGGATGTTACATTATCCCCATGTTGAAAGAATTTTCGTCCCGAAAATTGCATTACATGGTTATGTTACATCACTGGTCTACTGCATTGGCACAAAGAAATTGAGTGAGTTTCGGGTGGGTTGTCACATTATCCCCATGTTGAAAGAATTTCATCCCGAAATTTAATCATTACCTTCGCCGGCTGTCGTCGTTGTTTCGAACAGATGAGGATACTTAAGCTTCATCTGATCCTCACATTCCCACGTAAATTCTGGTCCATGTTTCGAGTTCCAACAAACTTTGATTATGGGTATCTTGCTTTGCTTAAGAGTCTTGACTCATCAAGCTCAAGGAAGCAACCAACAAACCTCTAATGCACTTGTCATCAGACAAGATGGAGTTTGTGACTGGAGCCTATATGCAGAGGAAGTCAAGCCTCAATTTCAGAATCATGCTCTCATGGCTTATAATAATGATGGTCCAACTCCAACGCCAACTGAGGTAAAATCCAATCTCTATAGTGATAAATGCATTCAAGAAGTATAGGGATACAAAGAACATAGTCACAAGTTGGCTCTTAAAATCAAAAAAGAAAAAGTCAAATCTGAAATGTAAAACAACAGATGAAAATTTTTGAAATTAAAATCAAATCACTTCTTTCAGATATAGAAAAACTCCATGGTGAAAAGTACACTCTAGCAGCTGAGAATGAGTAGTTAACTGAATTGTTAACAAAAACCAAGGCTAGCAATCGGCTACGGAAGTGAAACTTGAAAAGTTTCAATTCTCTTCTGCTAAGCTGTAAGAGTTACTTGACTCACAGAAAAAGCCAAAGGATATGACTGGGATAGGATACAATTCTTGTCCACCTCCATACAATGAAAACTATACGGTTTTGCCTGAGGCACTCACTCATTCTAATTCAACTGAACCTAAAGTTACTGAAACTAAAACAATGGTTTCACAAATAACTAATCCTCAAAAGAAATCGAGTGTTTATATTGAAACCAATAAGGATAAAATCAAGTTGGGTCACCCAATAAAAATCAAAGAGTGCTCATACAAACCTGTAATTGTCAAGAAATCAAAAAGCTCAATCAAAGCCATTGTGCCATTTGTGAAATTCATTCTTGAAAATCTCAAGGTAGTAAAGAATGCTGAATTATCTGTGAATTCTTCTGCTGAAAGCAAATCTGATTATGACATTAAATCTCTAAAAAAATTCAAGCAAATTAGAAAAGGTTTCACTGAAATCCAAATGTAAAGCAATAGCTTCTCCATCATCCAAAAGGAAATCATCCATGGTTCAAAAATCAAATGTAAAAACTGAATTTCAATCATTATCAAAGTACAAACAGGGGGTTGATTTTGACATTTGCAACAAAGAAGTTGTAGACCAACTTGAAAGGGAGTCAAGTAAGGGTAAAAAGAAGCAAAACAGTCTCTAAAGACCAAGCCAAGTAGAATTATGATACAATCTACTGAAACTAAGAAGACTGAAATTACTTCTTTATTGAAAACAAAATCTGAGGCTAATCTAAAATCTGTTAAATCACATGAAGCCTCCACATCAAAATCAAAAAGACAAACAAATGTACTGTGACATTTGTGACATGTCTAATCACAACACAGATGAGTGTTATTTTAATCAATATTGCTCCATCTGTGACGTGAACAATCATTCAACTAAAATTGCTATTTCAACAAGTATGGTTCTGTCTGTGATATGACAAATCATAATATATCTGATTGTTTTTTTAAACAAAAAGGCTTGAGAGCTCCACAAAACAAGCCTGTTTCACCAATTTCAACCGACAAGGCCAAACATAGAAGTCAATCTCTCATTAAACAAACAAGGGTTTTAAATTCTGATGATGACTTTTATGACCAATGGGAGAGTCAAAAGGAATCTTAATCATAATATGAAATAATCACTTAATTCTTATCCAAGATTTAAAACAAAAGTCATTTCTAAAAATAAAAAATGTGCCTAATTTCTACATAGAAATAGGGATGAAAGATTTGACTACTCTTCAGACAGCTCTATTGAAATTGATCAAAACAAACCAAAAAGGACTCCACAAACATTCTTCAAAGCATCAACCTATAAATCACAACCTAGAGGCAAGTATCAAAAGGTTACAGTACTGGATAGAAACAGGCAACCCAAGACCATCATGGCTTGGGTTCCACATTCTAACTGGTTCTTTTATGCTTGTAGGATCATCCATACAGGTCCAGCAACTTATGGTATGTGGATAGTGGATGCTCCCAACACATGACTGGAGATAGTTCCCTCCTTCATGACATCAAGCATATACAAGGAACTACTATAGCATTCAGGGGAAACTCACAAGGTGGCAGAATTACTGGGGAAGGGTCTGTAACAAATAGACTGGTGAGCTTTGACAAAGTGAACTACTATGAGAAACTAAATTTCAACCTCCTCAGAGTGTCTAAGATCTGTGACAAGAAATATTCCACTCATTTTACAGACACATATTGCTACATTCTGACACCAGGATTTCAAATTCCTGAAGAATGGGTTGTCTTGAAGACTCCGAGAAAGAATAACACCTATGTCTTGAACCTTAATTCTGCACAACCAATAGAAGAAACATGGCTTTTTTCTAAAGCATCATTTGATGAGTCACAGCTTTGGTATGGACGTTTGGGACACAAAAATTTCAAAAACATGAACAGATTGATAAAAGGAAATCATGTAATTGGGTTACCTCAAAAGGAATTTCATTTTATTGACCACTATTTTGCATGTCTCAAAGGAAAACAACATAAATCTTCCCATAAGCCAAAACTTGTGAGCACAATCAATACTCCATTGAAGTTACTTCATATGGATCTCTTTGGACCAAATCATGTCATGAGTATTGGCAGGAAACAGTATTGTGTCATGATCATTGATGACTTTTCACGATTCACATGGGTCTTCTTCCTACTTCATAAAAATGAAGCGTCCCAAATAATAAAAGATTTTATCACTAAAATTGAAAGTCAACTTGATCAAAATATAAAATCAATCAGAAGTGATAATAGGACAGAGTTTAAAAATGAAAATCTAATGTCATTTTGCACACACAAAGGCAATGCTCATCAATTCAGTGCAGCTAGAACTCCTTAACAAAATAGGGTAGCTGAAAGGAGAAACAGAACACTAATTGAAGTAGCAAGAACAATGCTAGCCAATGCTAAGCTGCCAATTACCTTTTAGGCAGAAGCAGTCAACACATCATGTTTTGTGCAAATTCGAACTTTGATAGTTAAAGAAAACAACAAAACACCTTATGAACTTCTTTTTCATAGGAAACCATTTATTGGATTTTTCAAGTCATTTGGTTGTCCTGTCTTAATATTAAACACCCGAGACCATTTTGGAAAGTTTACTCCTAAGTCTGATGAGGGATTCTTGTATGTTATTCGTCTATCTCAAAGGCCTTTAGAGTGTTTGATCCTAGATTAAACATTATTGATGAATCAACAAATGTTTAGTTCAACGAGCACTTATTTCCTAAGTCAATGAATGGTCCCGATTGGTTGTTTGATATTGACTTTTTCATAAGATCTTTTGATCAGCTTCACTTGTTCAACGCAGGTAACCTACAATCAGCTGGATCTTCTAGAACAGTAGAGAGAAGGGATGACTTTCCAATGATTCCTCCATCTTCTGCTAATCAATTGGATGAAGAAGTTCTATTGCAAGCTAAACCTGTTAGATAAGAAGTACAAAATCAAAGTGTCTCAACTGAGGCTGGTCCTAGTGCACTGCCCACTCCTTCAGCAGAAGCGTCTACTAAAGTTAGAAATCTAGAACCAGCTACTATGCCGGTTGAAACTAAAGTGAATGCAAATTATGAAAGTCTTCAAAGTGCTACTGATGCTGAAGCTAAAGCTGGTGAAGTGTTTAATTACTTTCATAATTCACCTACATCAAGATTCCTCTCACCAAGATGATCTGAATGTGTCCAACCTTGATGTATCAATTGCTAGTGACTTAATTCCAGCCACCAGGATACATAAGAATCATCTGGTGTGAAGCATCATTGGTGAATTAGATGAGCGAGTGACAAGAAGCAAGTCAAGTATTGCAAACATCTGTTTGTTTTCTTGCTTTTTATGTCAAACTGTACCCAAGAATATAAAGAGGCTCTTCAAGACAACAACTGGATCGAGGCAATGTAGGAAGAACTGCTCCAGTTCAAGAAACAAGAAGTATGGCAGCTGGTAGACCTTCTCGAAGGACAATACCCTATCGGTACCAGATGGTTATACAAAAACAAGACTGATGATGGGGCATTGTTATCAGAAATAAGGCAAGATTGATTGCACAAGGATACACCCAAGAAGAAGGAATAGTCTATGAGTAGGTGTTTGCACTTGTTGTCAGTTTAGAAGCCAACTTACTTTTTCTTTCTTACTCTGCATCAATGAAATTCACTGTGTATCAAATGGATGTAAAGTGTGCATTTCTTTTTGGCAAAATCTCTGAAGAAGTCTATGTGAGTCAACCACCAGGCTTTAAGGACCCGGATTTCTCTCACAGGGTGCACAATCTTGACAAAGCATTGTATGGTCTATATCAAGCCCCATGAAAGTGGTACGAGACTCTATAATCTTTCCTTCTTGCACACGGGTATGAGAGAGGAAAGATTGATTAGACTTTGTTCAGAAAAAAAGGACATGAAATGTTGCTAGTCCAGATCTACGTGGATGATATCATCTTTGGATCAACAAACAAACAACTTTGCAAGGATTTTGAAGAACTTATGCACTCCAAGTTCTAGATGAGTGCAATGGGGAGCATACATTCTTCTTAGGATTGCAAGTACAGCAAATAGCAGATGGAATCTTCATCAATCAATCAAAATACATGTAATTCATGTTGAACAAATTTCATTTTGCAGATTATCAGTCTATCAGAACTCCTATGGATACAACAATGAAGCTTGGTCCAGACTCAGATAGAAAATCAGTGGATCAGACTCACTATCAACCAATGATAGGGTCACTCATGTATTTAACAACAAGCAACCTTACATAATGTTTGGTGTATGTGTTTGTGCCAGATATCAAGCAGATCCCAAGGAATCACATGTAAATGCTGTAAAGAGGATAATCAGATATCTCAATGGCAAGCCTACACTTGGATTATGGTATCCAAAGGAGAGGGATTTCAACCTCTATGCCTACACAGACAGTGACTATGGGGGATGCAACTTTAATCGAAAGTCCACTTCTGGAGGTTGTCAATTTCTTGGTCCCAGACTGGTCTCCTGGCAGTGAAAGAAGCAAATAAAGTTGTCTGTTTCCATAGCAAAAGCTGAGTACATAGCAGCATCATCTTGTTGCTCTCAAGTTCTCTGGATTCAAAACCAGATGCTTGATTATGGTTATAACTTCTTGCACACACCAATTCACATTGACAACACAACCGCCATGTTCATAACAAACAATCCAGTCCAGCACTCAAAGACCAAACATATTGAAATTAGATATCACTTTTTGAGAGACTATGCTGAAAAAGGGTTAATCAAGTTGATATAGGTCCATATAGACAATCAATTAGCTGATTTGTTCACTAAGGCATTTGACCCTAGTCGGTTTGAATTCTTAGTTCAATCAATTGGCATGATCAACCTTGAGTAAAAATCAAAATTTGCAAAAGCATTCAAATATTATAAAATAGAAAAAGAAGTTATTTTTATTGAAGAATATGAAATGTACTCAAAGGGAAATGATATAATTACAGTCGTTATATCATTCACTGTGCTTATTTCAAAATCTTGAAATGCTGACATGACTTATCTGATATGCGGGTAGGCTCAGCTTGAAAAAGAAGATACATGTTGTAATGAACTAAAGCTCATATTCAGCTGTGAAGCCATCATCTCATGTATGAGTAAGTATTAGCTTATCCAAGTATGTATGTGTAGTAACCTAAACACACCGGTAATGATGCCTTATGAATCTCATTCACCCACATCAGTTTCTCCTTTGTTTTGCTGAGCAAAGACGTGGAGAAATAGGCACATAGTGCTGATGTCATGTTCCAAAAAGATTTCCAATGTAGAACACATCCCAATGGATGAATTAATAAAGACTATATTCCTGGTGAATGAATAAAAAGAATCCAAAGAGGATCACCTTCCAATGTGAAGTGCAAAAAGAATCCCAATATGGATAAAAAATTATAAGGATCAAAGTAAAAGAATCCCAATAAGGATCCCTTACCCAAAACCAAATAAGATTTCATAATTTAAATGACCTAGTCATGTAAGTTGTGAAAAAGTTCTACCATGCATTTCATGCGGGTGGTTGATCTTGCCATGCATTTGAGTGTGAGGTACATGTTGAATATTTAGTTCACTCAAAACATGATAAAGATCACAAGCATTAAAATACTAACCAAGCATGAGTTTAAGAGGACAACATACCTACAATCAATATGTTCATAATTATTTCTATTTACTAACAATTGTTTGCAGCACTTGTGAAAGGTAAGATTGATATGATCTCAAGTAAGGTATACTTCCTCTTCATGTACAGATAAGAAAATCAAAAATTAAAAAAAATATTTTTCTTTCAAAATTTTAAAATCTTTAAAGTTTTTATCCCATATGGATATAAACTTTAAGGGGAGTAATTAAGATTTAATGAAAATATTCACAAAAAAACATAAAAAAATTTGCAAAATCCCAAAAATATTTAATTACTTTGTACAGTTGCTGCTTTTCTTGAAACTATAAAATTAGAAAATGGTTGTGTTGGTATGGAAGTTATATTATAGTATCTCAGTATATTCAGATATTTAGAAGCACAAAAGTCCAAGATCAGTCAATCTGGGAAATTTGTATCACACCAGGTGTACAATTCAATCCAAGCAAGAATTGACAATCCAAGAAATAGTCAAAACTTCATAATAGTAAAAGAAACAGTCATATCTTCATAAAAGTCAAAGCATCAGTCCGAAAAAAGTCAAAACTATCCACAGCAAAAACATTAATTTTTGACAAAGTTCAAAATTTAATGCGAGTAAGAGTATTGGTTAATGCGGGTGAAGGTAACCCAGGCACTTAACCAATGCGGGTAATATTTTTATGCAAGAAATCAAAGTGAAACTAATGCGGATATGTTAAGTCATCCGTATTTGTTTCTGAACAAATGCGTACAACATGAAGTATCATGGCAGAAAACTTATGCGGACAAAATTTTGTTCTTTCGCATTTATCAATGCGGATAAGTTTTTGTTCATCCGCATTTCCTTAATGCGGATGACATGATCAATGCGGGTAATATTGTTGTGTATTTATACCAAAAATAAAACATGTGCTTTCACTCTTGTCATTGTGTGTTTGAATCTCAGATAATGCACATAGAAGTTTATGAAATGCGAACAACTAAACTGTTCATTCGCATTTGTTATAGTTCATGCGGACAACTAAATTGTTCATCCGTATTGTTGCAGCAACAATGCAAGTTTTGATGTAAATACGGAAAAGTCCAATTGTTCTTCCACATTTGTTACAGAGCCAATGTGGACAAGTTTATGCTTCCGCATTTGTCTTAGTACTCAAATGCTTACAAGTTAAAACATTCGCATTTGCTACAGTACAAAAATTAAAACTTCCACATTTGTTCATTAACTTGCAAAATTTGAGAAGTTCATTAAATTGACTATTTAAACACATTAATCAGAGTCTAATACTTTTCAAATCTGAGAGAACCTAATGTGCGACGAGCGGTTTTCATAACTGATCTTCATCATTCATGTTCTGAAGGCAAAGTAGATGTGAAGATGTTAAAGCTCTTAGAAGATTAACATTTTGTCTTTTGCGTTTTCTCATAGTATAGGGACTTATTTTGTAAATATATGTTCCTTGTTTTTCTTTGATAGTATAAATAGGATATTTTATGTATTGTGTAGGGTAGACCAACCTAGAGATAGAGCAAAACACTTAGAACAGATTGAACAACTGTAACTCATCACCCTTACACTTTATATCCTAAGCATTTGCTATCAATGAAATCTATGAATTTTTGAAGTAATTTCTTGTGTTGTTTACTTAGTGTTTGAATTTATCATTGCATTATGATATCATCAGAGATCGATCCATTTTGAACCCATCAAATGGTATTATAGCTTTGGTTGATTGATCAGAGCTTATCGGCATTATTGAGCTCTTTGAATCACTTGAAATATGTGTTGATTGCAATTTGATTGATTAATTGTTGTTTTCAGTTATGTTTCATCCATAGAAACGTGATTTGAATCACAATTTGGTGTTTAATTCGTTCAGATCTGAGTATTGATCAAATTTGTGTTCAAACTGTGTTCTTCATTTTCAGACTGTAATTCAATCAGAAAACATATTTGTAGTTGTTGTTTGATCAAAATGTTGATTGAAGATTGTTAATCGATCTATTTACTACCTAATTGGAATTTTTTAGATCAATTGAACAAGTTTTGAAAAATTTCATAAGATTTGAGTTTGTTGAAGACGATGAATTAAGCGCTTGAGTTGTGAAAAACTACTAAAATTTGCTAAGTGTTCAGACACCTTGCAACTGTTTAGGCGTTTTACCACTGTTGAGGCATTTTCATATCAGGCGTTTTTCAACTATTGGGACGCATTGAGACTGTTTGGTGGCATTGAGACTTTGTTGATTCTAGATGTTTAAGAACTATTTGGGTGTTTTTACCTCCAGCGTTTCTTCACTGTTTGGGCGTTTGAGAACTGTTCGGACGCATCATCAGTCAAGCGTTTCAGAATTCATCTAAGGCATTCCCTGAGATGTTTCTTGTTCAAAGTTAGGCGTTTCGGAAGTTTCAGGCGCTTTAATATTAAGACTTATCAGTGAACACTTAGAAATATTTCAAAAACTAAAATCCAAAAATATTTTCATTTCTTAGTTTCTTCTTAAAATTTTAAAAACAACAAAAGCAAGTCATTTTTTAATTCAAAAAATTCAAAATGGTTAAGTCTGAAGATTTAGAGAATAGGGTTTCCAAACTCAAAAATAGAGCTGATTTTAAAGATTGGTCTCTTAGATTGAAGCATCATCTAAACTCCATTAACACTGATTTATGAAAGTCAATAGAGAAAGGACCACGTATCCCAATTACATCTGATAGTCCTGACAGAGGATTTGTTTATACAAAAGACTCTACAGAACTATATCCTAAGTATGGTCTACAAGGTGATGACTTAAGGAAGGTTAAGAATGACATCAAATCTTATTCATTGATGTGCAAGGGGTTACCATTGGAAGTCTTGACTAGACTTGAAGGTTATCAAACTAGTTACACCATGTACAGAGCCTTGAAGATTATTTGTGAAGGTGGTAAATAGATACAAGATCTTAAAAAGCAGAAACTCAAGAGACAATTGGAGTTATTTGAGCATCTTTCTGGTGAAATAATCAATCAAATGATGAACAGATTTGTGCAATTAACTACTAAAATGTAAACTGCTGGCATCAAAAATGATCTCAAAAATCTAAATTACAGACTTCTAAATGCACTTCCATCTTCATGGAAACAGACAGTCACTCTATTGAAGCATACAAAAAAGTTTATGATGGATCTGGATCTTTTGATTGCCAAAATTTAATCAGTTGAAATTGATGAGAGCTCCAAAAACAATGATAGAGCTGCATCAATGTCTCTGTATAAGTACGTTGTTTCTCCAGCTAATACAGTGGAGAATGCTTTTCTGGCAAAAGATGATAATTCTCCAGAAGATGAGGGTGATTTGTTCGTTGGAGCTGGTTTCTTTACAGATTCTTCTTACACTAGTGCTCCTGTTTATACAACTCAACCTCAACCTTAGTCTCCTCCTAAAACTCAAACTCCTAAACCTCAAACTGAGACTTCATCTTCTAATTCTGTTAAAACTAGCAAAGTTAAAGATGTTATTAATATCCTGTTACAGGATCATGAGTCAAAATCTGCTTTTACTGCTTTCATGGCAAGTTTTCATGCTTATCAAGGTAGTCATCTAACCCAGTTAGATCTTGTTTTGTAGGATTTGTTTGAGATGGATCCTGATTATGTGAAAGAAATGGACTTGAATTGGCAGATGGTAATGATTGCTTACAGAACACAAAAACACTCATATGTTAACAGGAATTACAAGCCCAGTGCAAACAAAACTGTTGGCTTTGATAAATCAAAGTCAAGGTGTTTCAACTGCAACAGTTATGGTCATTTCTCAAGGGAATGTAAAGCTCCTAGAAATCAAGGTTGAAATGGTCAAGCAGGTTCTAGCAGTCAAAGATACCAACAACAGTCTCAAAAAACCTTTCAAAAGCCTTATCAAAGTCTTCCCATGCCAGAACTTAAAGATGAATCAAAATCATCTAAAGAGCCAAAGAAAGCTCTTATTGTTAGCATCAAAGATGGCTATGACTGGAGTGCTTATGCTGAACAATTCACAGCTGATCTAACATCTAGTTTAGCTCTTGTTGCTAAAGTTCAAAATGAAGACTGGTCTGAAGAAAATGATCCTAAGGCAGATGATGATTCTGAAAATGGTGATGAAGATTATGATTGGAGTGACAAATCTGACCCAAAAGAGGATTCAGAAGAAATTGTACTCATGGCTCAGTCTGAACAACCAAAGGTTGAGCATCCATCATCTGACTCTGAGACTTCTTCTTCAAGTTATCCTAAAATTCCTGTTGAAGTTAGAGAGAAAATGTGCATAAAAGTATGTTTTGATCAAGTTGAGCATTACAGAACATATTCATTTAAAATCTATGACAAACTTAAACAAGAAGAAGTAATGCACAACAAACTGAAAAATGATCACAAAGTCTCTGATGAAAAGATCTTATCTCTACAAACCTCATGGAATAAAACTTTAAAAGAACTTGAACTTGTTAAAAAACAACTTAAGGAGATGACTAAAAATTTAGAAGAAGAAAAAATAGCTCATACTGCAACACAGGTGGATCTAGCAAAAGTTAAAAGTTCTAAAACAATAGTAGAATAGTTGGTAAGTGAGAGGAAAGAGAAAAACAAAACAGGTCTAGGTTTCACACATGAACCCATGCCTGAATCTATCACAAACACTTTACCAAAAAACTTTAACACACATGATCACTCACCTGCAAACAAAGCTAAGCTAAAAGCCTTTCAAAATAAGAAAAAGAATTCTGAAAGTGATTAAGAGAAAACAAATGTTGAGATATTTGAGGAACAAGATTCTAAAGCTAAAGCCTCTCATAATAAAAATCAAAACAATCAACATCAAAGAACAAATCAATCTAATCAGTTTAAACCAGTGAGGTTTGTGTCTGCGGGTACTTTTGATATGAACACAATTCCAGAAATCAAATCAAATTCAAAAAACAAATCTAACTCTGATATGAAAATAGGTTCAGTTCCAAAGTCTTCCACTGTTAACAAAGGATTTGTATCTAAGGTGTCTAGGAATGGTGGTAACAAACAAAAGTCAAAACCCAAATTTCAAAAGAACAAACTCTCAAATCAAAAACAACAGATTAACTTTGCAACTCCTAAATCAAAACAAGGATCAAATATGGCTTCCACATCTAAGGTTAATCAATAGTTGTTTAAATTTCAACAAAGGTACTATGAAATATATGATATGTATGATAATAAGACTGATGAATGTTTCTTTTACAGGTACTGTCACATTTATGATATGAAAACCATTCAACAGGTGATTGTTATTTCAACAAGTATTGTACCATTTATGATGAAAGAAATCACAAAACTGAGAATTGCTACTTCTGAAGGAACTTGCCAAGGAATGGATATGTCAATCCATAATTTCAGATAAATCAAAGTGTTGGTTTTCAAAGATTGACAAAACAACCTTCCTTAGGCTTGAGATCTTTTCGAAGGATTGATTCTGATTGTGATGATTCTTACGCTATGAAAACAAAGCATTATAATCAAGGAAAATTCATTCCACGATCTGTGAGAATGAACAATGCAAATTTTGGAAATAAAAATTTCTCTAAAATGGTTTCTTCTGATGGTTTGAATTATCTTGACGATGATCTTGAAAAATGTTACCATGCTTTACGGACTATGCAAATTAAAGATAATAAAAAATTTGTCATAAACCGAATTGGTAAATTTAAACAGCAAAAGAAGCCTGATTTGAATAATCTTCATTTTAAATAGTTTACCATTGTTGATAAATTTAGCAAGCCCAAGACCATATCGGCTTGGGTGATAACTCAACTTAAATCTCTTTGAAATGCAGGTACACCCAAGAAGACCTATTAACACGTGATATGTTGATAGTGGGTGTAGCTGGTTTATGACAGGCAACCATGCCTTGCTTCAAGATTTTAAGTTAAAAGATGGTACTCATGTTGCATTCGGAGGTGATGCAGGTGGTAAAATAACAGGTGAAGGAATAGTGTCCAATGGGATTATTAGCTTTGATAAAGTCAACTATTGTTCATAGTTGAACTTTAATCTTTTAAGTGTTTTCCAAATTTGTGACAAATCTTACTCTGTTCTATTTGATGATTCTTTTTGATATATTTTGAAGCCAGGTTTTCAGATAAGCAAAGAATGGGTAGTTGTTAAAGCTATACGAGATCGAGATGTATACAAGTTAGATATGTCTCAAGTAGATCCATCTACAGAAACAACATTCCTAATTGCTCAAGCATCAAATGTCGAAAGCCAGTTATGGTATAGGCGTCTTGGGCATTCCAATTTCAAGAATATAAACAAGCTTGTAGCAGGAAATCATGTAGTAGGTCTTCCAACAAAGAAGTTTGCTACAATAGATCACTACTCAACATGTTTAAAAGGAAAGCAACACAGAGCCACTTATAAGCCCAAGCTGATAAAGTCAAATTCCAAGCGTCTCTAGATGTTGCACATGGACCTATTCGGATCAACAAATGTGCAGAGTATTCAAAAGAAATATTATTATTTAGTTATCATTGATGACTTTACATTCATGGGTTTTCCTTTTGCATACTAAATCTGAAACTACTGAATTGTTAATAGAATTTGTCACACCCTCAAAATCCGCGTGCGGGGTTTTACCGCGAGGTGCGTGACATACCAGGATCTCAGTCATTAGTTACCAAGAACGACTCTATATGATTAATAAACAAAACCAGAGTTAACGTTTAAAATACTGCGGAAGCGTTTTTAAAACTAGAAAACCCAAAACAAGTAGTAGGTAAAGAGAATGCGCAAAACATACGCGCCCCAAATACAGTTATTTAAGATGAAAATAAACCCAAATGTGTAAACAAACAATGTAGACAACTCAACAATGCTGGTGTGCGTGCTCCTAGGCAACTGGTAACCTTAACCTGAGAATAGCATACTAAACAAGTCAACACATGGTTGGTGAGTTCAAGAGTTTGCGTTAAAATATAAACCAATCAACATTTTCCAGAGCATAAGTAGTGTATTGCAATAGATAGCTAGTCTATTAACATAAAAATATTAATCATAGTGATTTCGCGATCGAAGCTGACTGTGTTACGTTTGTTGCCTCCCGTCACGACTTACCGGGTTGTGACGAATATGTGTTAGGACAAAATTGCACCCGTTTGACCTCGAGTCGCACAGGTGGGGCTCGTCAGACCCAGTAGTACTACCCAAAATTTCCCCGCTATTCAATATTAACAATCCGAAAGTGTGAGGACTTTCCATGGTAAACAGCACTATATCAATATTATACACACTCATATTTAAAAGCGTTTGTGATCAACAGTATGCTATCTCCCCCAAAAGAGATTATGTAAAATAAGTGGGGCAAGAACTCACCTGATACGCGCAAGAATTACTTAGAGCTTAACTTGAAAGAAAGAGGGAAAGACAACCTTCAAAGGTCACCTAGAACACAAGAGTACATAAGTACGTGTACACAGAATCAACATGAAACCCTAAGTGTTCTACAAACCAAGAGACTCAAGGTTTAAGGAAGACAAGACACATTTGACCCAGTTGACCCGTTTGACCCGTTGGTGACATTATAGGTGATAACTCGTTAACACTAACACAACAGCATATCATACATGATCAACATACAACCCAACAATAGTCCTAACATACCCATATGACCCATTACCATGAATTCCCACAAACAGGCCAAATCAGATAACTATCCAACTAAACATTCATACAACACAAACAACACATTTAGTTACCTTAGAAATCATCCATGAATACACTAGCATGATCCTAATATCCCAAACATGCTCAAATCATCCAATTCAAGGATTTGCACAATTAAAGTTTCCCTTTTGGGAAAGTTCATCCCAAATTCATCAAACTCACACTACATTCATTAATTCATCAATTATATACCAATTCAAGTCTATGACAACATCTAAACATGATCAACAACACCTAATTATCATGATTCATCAACATTCAACACCAAAAGTTACTATCTTTAGTAAGGTATGAACTACAACATGCATTCTTGAATTTCTAGCATTCAAATCAACAATCTAACATCCAATTATCATCACAAACACATCAACAACATCAATTCATCATCCAAGCATCAATTCATGCAAAATAAAGTTACTATTCTTAGTAACCTATGAACCATCAATCAAAATCGAAGCTTTCTTGCAAAATCGACGTTAACCAATATGCATACAACCTAACTAGCATCATTACAACATCAAACAACCAACATTCAACATCCAATTTGATCCAAAATCACCTCAAACTCACGGCCAAGATGATCATATGAACAAACAATCAAAATCCAAACTTTCTTGCATAATCAACGTTAACTAACATGTATTCAATCTAATCAATAGTAACATCCACAAACATTAAAGAATTCGACATCCAATCATCACATTCGAACCATAACCCTCGGCCACATCAAAATACGTGAAAAGAGCGCAAAACTAACCTTTAAATCGTGTGTTGGGCGAGGTTTGATGCTTGCTACACGTTTGAACCACTTGGAACTAATCAAGATCGATGTTTATTGCTTGGTTTAGGTCGAATTTCGCAAAGGGAGAGGGGAAGAATGCAGGTCGCGGCCGATGGGGTGGGATTAGGGTTGGGTTTTACATTTTGTAACTTGTTTTCTTTCACAATTACACTTTACACCTTGTGATTTGTATTTTTAATCAAATAAATCTTTTAAATACTTTTTAAGAGAGTGTTTAACCAAAATAATAAACATATGAACTAATAATAACAATTATATGTATTATCTTTACAAGTCACACAATACACGAATTAAATATACACGTTTCCACGTTACGCGATAAAATTACAGTTAACATTTAAATCACATAAGCATAACTTAATAATCACCTTGTTAACTTTATTATCATCAATTTAACATTACTGATTATTGTTAAGTCACCAACGTTCAACGACAACTAGTGTGTGCTCCCGACACGTGTATGCAAGACTTAACGGAACAAACGGAGTTTGGTAACAGAAAATTACCGAATGTCACATTATCCCCATGTTGAAAGAATTTTCGTCCCGAAAATTGCGTTACATGGTGAGTGTTCCATCACTGGTCTACTGCATTGGCACAAGGAGATCAAAATCGTGTGAGTTTTGGATGAGTTGTCACATCATCCCCATGTTGAAAGAAATTTCGTCCCGAAATTTAATTAGTACCTTCGCCGGCTGGCATCGTCCTTTCGAATAGCTGCGGGTACTTAAGCTTCATTTGATCTTCACGTTCCCACGTGAATTCTGGTCCACGTCACGAGTTCCAACGAACTTTGACGATGGGTATCTTGCTTTGCTTAAGTGTTTTCACCTCACGATCCATCACTTCGACCGGTTCCTCAATGAAACGTAATTGTTCTTCTACTTGAACTTCTTCCAGTGGTACGACCATTGTTTCATCCGTTAAACATTTCTTTAGATTTGAAACATGGAATACATCATGGATTCCACTCAATGAATCAGGTAAGGCTAGTCGATAGGCCACTGGACCAATTCTTTCCACTATCTCAAATGGTCCAACGTATCTCGGATTTAGCTTTCCTCGTTTACCAAACCGAACTACGCCTTTCCACGGTGAGACTTTCAGCAAAACTTTGTCACCTGTCTGAAATTCCAAAGGTTTTCGTCGTTTGTCAGCATAGCTTTTCTGTCTGTCTCGCGCTGCGGCCATGCGGTTTCTTATCTGAACAATCTTTTCAGTTGTCTCGTGTACTAACTCAGGACCCGTTAATTGACTATCACCAATTTCAGCCCAGCAAACTGGTGATCTACACTTTCTCCCATATAAGGCTTCAAAAGGTGCTGCCTTTATGCTAGTGTGGTAACTGTTGTTGTAAGAAAATTCCACCAATGGTAGGTGAACTTCCCAGTTATTCCCGAAGTCAATCACACAAGCACGTAACATGTCTTCCAAAGTCTGTATAGTACGCTCGCTTTGACCATCAGTCTGTGGATGATAAGCAGTACTCATATCCAATCGTGTACCTAAAGCTTTCTGCAACGACTGCCAGAAGTGTGATGTGAAACGAGAATCGCGATCAGAAATGATTGAGGTCGGTACTCCATGCCTTGAAACGATCTCCTTCAAATAGAGTCGAGTTAATTTCTCCATTTTATCAGTTTCCTTTATTGCTAGGAAATGAGCAGATTTTGTCAATCGATCCACGATAACCCATATTGTATCACAACCCGTAGAAGTGCGAGGTAACTTAGTAATAAAATCCATTGATATTTGATCCCACTTCCACATAGGGATCTCGGGTTGTTGTAGTAGACTAGATGGTTTCTGATACTCAACTTTAACCTTTGAGCAGGTCAGACACTTGCTCACATAAGTAGCTACATCTGCTTTCATGTTAGGCCACCAATAGTGCGCCTTCAAATCATGGTACATCTTGTCAGATCCAGGATGTATAGAATACTTGGACTTGTGAGCCT
Organism: Flaveria sonorensis; assembly: GCA_025506505.1. Taxonomy (NCBI): domain Eukaryota; kingdom Viridiplantae; phylum Streptophyta; class Magnoliopsida; order Asterales; family Asteraceae; genus Flaveria; species Flaveria sonorensis. The sequence continues at coordinate 23,079,352 of CM046433.1, forward strand.
CACTCATCACTAAATCTCTCAGATTTCCGTGTAGAGGTACCCATAGTCTATCCATGAAATAACGAATCCCATCCGCTTTTACTTCTAATTGTTTTTCCATACCCCTTAACGATTCAGACCCAATGTTTTCCGCTTTCAGAGCTTCCGTCTGAGCCTCTCGGATTTGTTCAGGTAATTGCGTACTAATCGTTAGTTGTAAGGCTCGCACACGTCGAGGCTTAGCAGTCTCTTTTCTACTCAACGCGTCTGCAACTACATTTGCTTTCCCGGGTGGTACTTAATAGCACAATCATAGTCGTTTAACAATTCCACCCAGCGTCTTTGCCTCATGTTCAACTCCTTTTGCTCAAAGATATGCTGAAGACTCTTGTGATCGGTGTAGATGGTGCATTTGGTACCGTACAAGTAATGTCTCTAGATCTTCAAGGCAAACACTACCGCACCCAGTTCCAAGTCATGGGTGGTATAGTTCTTCTCATGAACCTTCAATTGTCTAGAGGCGTAAGCTATCACTTTATCCCGCTGCATCAGGACGCATCCAAGTCCTTGAATAGAAGCGTCGCAGTAGACTACAAAGTCATCACTACCATCCGGTAACGCTAATATTGGTGCGCTACACAATTTATGTTTCAGCAACTGAAAAGCAGATTCCTGACTCTCACCCCATTTGTACGTCGTTCCTTTGTGAGTCAAGGCTGTGAGAGGTTGTGCAATCTTAGAGAATCCTTCAATGAATCGCCGATAATATCCCGCTAATCCAAGGAATTGTCGTATCTCACTTGGGGTTTTAGGAACAGACCAATTCTTTATTGCTTCAATCTTAGCAGGATCAACATGTATTCCCTTCTCGTTGACAATATGACCCAAGAATTGTACCTCACGTATCCAGAAATCACACTTAGAAAACTTTGCGTACAGTTGTTCCTTTCTAAGTAATTCCAAGATTAAACGTAAGTGCTTCTCATGTTCTTCCTCGGTCCTTGAGTATATCAGTATGTCATCAATAAAGACGATAACAAACTGATCAAGATAGGGTTTGCACACGCGATTCATGAGGTCCATGAATACTGCTGGTGCATTCGTCAACCCAAATGGCATGACCAAAAATTCATAGTGACCATATCATGTACGGAAAGCAGTTTTTGAGATGTCCTCTTCTCGAACTCTCAGCTGATGATACCCAGACCTCAGATCAATCTTAGAGTAATAGCTTGATCCTTGCAGTTGATCAAACAAATCATCGATACGAGGTAAGGGATACCTATTCTTGATAGTAACCTTGTTCAGTTCCCTATAGTCAATGCACATTCGAAATGTACCATCCTTCTTCTTCACAAATAGAACTGGCGCTCCCCAGGGCGACGAACTCGGTCGGATAAATCCTTTATCCAACAACTCTTGTAGTTGAGCGGATAATTCCTGCAGTTCGTTCGGAGCTAATCGGTACGGTGCTCTCGCAATTGGAGCGGCTCCTGGAGTCAACTCAATCTGGAATTCAACTTGACGATGAGGCGGTAATCCAGGAAGGTCTTCCGGAAACACCTCGAGAAACTCACGAACTACGGGGATATCCTCTATCTTCTTTTCCTCGGTCTGTTTATCTGTGACGAGTGCCAATATGGCTAGTCGACCCTTTCGTAACAACTTTTGTGCTTTCATAAACGAGATTATGCCTATCACCGCACCACTCCTATCTCCTCTGACCGTAAGGACTTCTTCACCAAGGGGAATCCGTATGATCTTCTCATGGCATATGACTTCCGCTTGTTTATCAGAAAGCCAATCCATGCCTACTACCACATCAAAACTTCCTAGTGTAACAGGCATGAGATCTATAGTGAATGTATGACCAGCAAGCTCTATCTTGCAGTCTCTAAGAATATGCGTTATGTGAATCTGTGTACCGTCAGCTAACTCTACGGTGTATTTAGATTCTAAGGCTGAGGGCATATCACTTAAAAGACTACAGAACCTAGTGGACACGAAACTTCTATCGGCTCCGGTATCGAATAATACGGTAGCAAAACAACCATTAACCAAAAATTTACCAGTTACTGTTGTAGGATCGTTTAGAGCCTCACCTGAGCCAATGACGAAGGCTCTTCCTTTGGCTCCATTATTGTTTCCACCATTGTTGTTTCCATTACCATTGTTGTTATTGTTGTTGCCATTGTTATTGTTGTTGTTGTTTCCATTGTTGTTGTTACCATTACCATTCCTCTTAAGCTGGGGACAGTTGCGTTTGTAATGGCCTTCTTTTCCGCATTCAAAACAACCTTTCGGAGTTTCTTGTGATTGTTGTGGATTCTTCATCAGTTCACCCCGACAGTCTTTTGCTGCATGACCAATCTTCCCACAACGTTGGCACTTGTAGTTATCACATCGACCCACATGGTAGTAGTTACACCGGTTGCACTTTGGCAGTCTTCCACCATACCCGCTGGGTCCTTGATTTGAGTGAGTCGCCTGGTTGAAGCTTCGGTTGTTATCAAACTTCCGTTGCTGTTGCTGACTTTGCTGCTGTTGTTGGGGTTGAGATTGGCTACTGGATGACGATCCCTTGTTGCTTGAACCATCCCACTTGCATTTCTGGTCGGGCACGCTTGCCACCGCACCCCGTTTGGGTAACCGACCTTGCTCAACTGCCTGGTCAGTCAGCCTGTGGGCTGTTCGGATTGCTTGTTGTATGGTAGTGGGGTTAGAAGCAGTTACCATACTTTGAATTTCGGGCACCAATCCCCGTATATAATGCTCCACCCTCTTGTGCATTTCATTCACCATCCCTGGGCATAAAGTGGCTAACTCATGAGTACGAGTCGTGTAGGCTTCAATTTCTGAGCCTTGCATTTTGAGTTGCCAGAACTCAATCTCCAGTTTCTGCACTTCATTCCGGGGGCAGTATTCTTCAGTCATGATTTCTTTAAACTCATCCCAAGGTAGTTCATTGGCCACGGCTTGACCCAACATTTGTACCTGGGCATTCCACGAGGAAAGTGCTGCGCCTTCCAATGTCCCGGTGGCATACTTCACCTGATTAGCAGGCGGGCAGTTGCATTTTGCGAAGACAGACTCTGTCTTCTCAAACCACCTTACAAGCCCTACAGCTCCTTCCGTCCCGCTGTAGGTATGGGGCTACAGTCCATGAAGGACTTGTAGGTACATGGTGGTGGTCCTGTTTTGACAACCCAAACATTAGTCAGATATCCCAGACAAATAACTAGGTTAATTAGTTTAACCTTTTGTTATCATTTACCTGCTGGTTGTCCTGGTTGGGCAGCAGCCACTGCCGCCTGAACATGTTCATTAATTAATGCTGCCAATTCCGCAGGCGTCATGTTTATGGCTCCGGCTCCACGGCCTCCGGCGCCATGTCCACGACCAAGCCCACGTCCTCTTCCACGTGCGTCCATATTTCACTTTAAAATTCACAATTACAATAATGAGTAACATCCAACACATTAATCCCATCAAGGTATAGTAAACAATAAGAAATAATGCATTCACCACATCCACAACATTTATAACATAAATAATAATCAAAGATAAATAAATTGCAATTAAGTCACAAAATATTCCATCAATGTCAAAATTTAAGTTTGTTAGTTGGGTGGGAAACAACCCTTCCCACATAGGTTTTAAAGAAAAGAAACACTACATAGTCTAAGTCATTTAATAGTAGGATCAGTCCAGTACGTCAGATCCGTCACTGTCCTCATCCATCTCTACTGGTTCTTCTTCGGGGGCTTCCTCGGGTTCTTCTTCTGGGTCTTCCTCATCAGGTTCCACCAAAGGTGCAGGGGCTTCAGCAATCTGGAGTGCTGCTAGCTGTGCCTCCAAATCAGCAAACCTATCATCAACCACTATGTTATGGTGATCTTGTGCGTCCATATGCTCACTAAGTGCTACCACGTTGCCTGTCAGAGTATGATGTCCACCAATGGCCATCGAAAGTCGCTCCTGAAGAGTATCTACCTGGAAACGCAGCTGACGCATCTCAGATCGCAATGCAGAGTTCTCATCAGTGAGTCCTCTAATCCGCTGTCGCTCTGTGTCCAGTGTGGCTACTAGGGCTGCAAATGCTTGCTCCAGAGGAATGCTCAAAGTAGGAAGTGTAGGCAAAGTAGAGGCGGTTGATGACCTAGTCCTAGGTCGTGTAGGTGCTACTGGTGGTACGCGCTCTCTATATGCCATACGGTTTATATAGGTGGGGTAGAAATCCCAGTTACGCGGAGGATCTAACTCAGGAGGTATGAAAGGTTGATCCCAGTCTATCTCACTAGGAGGATAAGGATGTCGAGGCCAGTTAAATCCTCTATCCAGTACGGGAGAATTAGGAGGTGATTCAGATCGTGCAGGTCTCTTGCCTAAATTTCTGGACGTCGATGCCATGCTGCGAAGTACGTGTTGCGTATGCCAATGAGTATACAGTAAGGAGAGTAAGCGATAAGTAACTAACAACTGTGCGGTTATAGTCTAGTGTGTGTAGGCAACCTAGTTCCCTATAACCAATGGCTCTGATACCAATCTGTCACACCCTCAAAATCCGCGTGCGGGGTTTTACCGCGAGGTGCGTGACATACCAGGATCTCAGTCATTAGTTACCAAGAACGACTCTATATGATTAATAAACAAAACCAGAGTTAATGTTTAAAATACTGCGGAAGCGTTTTTAAAACTAGAAAACCCAAAACAAGTAGTAGGTAAAGAGAATGCGCAAAACATACGCGCCCCAAATACAGTTGTTTAAGATGAAAATAAACCCAAATGTGTAAACAAACAATGTAGACAACTCAACAATGCTGGTGTGCGTGCTCCTAGGCAACTGGTAACCTTAACCTGAGAATAGCATACTAAACAAGTCAACACATGGTTGGTGAGTTCAAGAGTTTGCGTTAAAATATAAACCAATCAACATTTTCCAGAGCATAAGTAGTGTATTGCAATAGATAGCTAGTCTATTAACATAAAAATATTAATCATAGTGATTTCGCGATCGAAGCTGACTGTGTTACGTTTGTTGCCTCCCGTCACGACTTACCGGGTTGTGACAAATATGTGTTAGGACAAAATTGCACCCGTTTGACCTCGAGTCGCACAGGTGGGGCTCGTCAGACCCAGTAGTACTACCCAAAATTTCCCCGCTATTCAATATTAACAATCCGAAAGTGTGAGGACTTTCCATGGTAAACAGCACTATATAAATATTATACACACTCATATTTAAAAGCGTTTGTGATCAACAATATGCTATCTCCCCCAAAAGAGATTATGTAAAATAAGTGGGGCAAGAACTCACCTGATACGCGCAAGAATTTACTTAGAGCTTAACTTGAAAGAAAGAGGGAAAGACAACCTTCAAAGGTCACCTAGAACACAAGAGTACATAAGTACGTGTACACAGAATCAACATGAAACCCTAAGTGTTCTACAAACCAAGAGACTCAAGGTTTAAGGAAGACAAGACACATTTGACCCAGTTGACCCGTTTGACCCGTTTGACCCGTTGGTGACATTATAGGTGATAACTCGTTAACACTAACACAACAGCATATCATACATGATCAACATACAACCCAACAATAGTCCTAACATACCCATATGACCCATTACCATGAATTCCCACAAACAGGCCAAATCAGATAACTATCCAACTAAACATTCATACAACACAAACAACACATTTAGTTACCTTAGAAATCATCCATGAATACACTAGCATGATCCTAATATCCCAAACATGCTCAAATCATCCAATTCAAGGATTTGCACAATTAAAGTTTCCCTTTTGGGAAAGTTCATCCCAAATTCATCAAACTCACACTACATTCATGAATTCATCAATTATATACCAATTCAAGTCTATGACAACATCTAAACATGATCAACAACACCTAATTATCATGATTCATCAACATTCAACACCAAAAGTTACTATCTTTAGTAAGGTATGAACTACAACATGCATTCTTGAATTTCTAGCATTCAAATCAACAATCTAACATCCAATTATCATCACAAACACATCAACAACATCAATTCATCATCCAAGCATCAATTCATGCAAAATAAAGTTACTATTCTTAGTAACCTATGAACCATCAATCAAAATCGAAGCTTTCTTGCAAAATCGACGTTAACCAATATGCATACAACCTAACTAGCATCATTACAACATCAAACAACCAACATTCAACATCCAATTTGATCCAAAATCGCCTCAAACTCACGGCCAAGATGATCATATGAACAAACAATCAAAATCCAAACTTTCTTGCATAATCAACGTTAACTAACATGTATTCAATCTAATCAACATAGTAACATCCACAAACATTAAAGAATTCGACATCCAATCATCACATTCGAACCATAACCCTCGGCCACATCAAAATACGTGAAAAGAGCGCAAAACTAACCTTTAAATCGTGTGTTGGGCGAGGTTTGATGCTTGCTACACGTTTGAACCACTTGGAACTAATCAAGATCTATGTTTATTGCTTGGTTTAGGTCGAATTTCGCAAAGGGAGAGGGGAAGAATGCAGGTCGCGGCCGATGGGGTGGGATTAGGGTTGGGTTTTACATTTTGTAACTTGTTTTCTTTCACAATTACACTTTACACCTTGTGATTTGTATTTTTAATCAAATAAATCTTTTAAATACTTTTTAAGAGAGTGTTTAACCAAAATAATAAACATATGAACTAATAATAACAATTATATGTATTATCTTTACAAGTCACACAATACACGAATTAAATATACACGTTTCCACGTTACGCGATAAAATTACAGTTAACATTTAAATCACATAAGCATAACTTAATAATCACCTTGTTAACTTTATTATCATCAATTTAACATTACTGATTATTGTTAAGTCACCAACGTTCAACGACAACTAGTGTGTGCTCCCGACACGTGTATGCAAGACTTAACGGAACAAACGGAGTTTGGTAACGGAAAATTACCGAATGTCACAGAATTCATCATAAAGTAGAAAATCAATTAGAACAAAAGGTGAAAATTATCAGAAGTGATAATGGGATTGAATTTAAAAATTCTAATGTTGACATGTTTTTTGCAGAAAAAGGAATTGCTCATCAGTTCAGTGCTCCTAGAACTCCACAACAAAATGGAGTTGCTGAAAGGAAAAACAGAACTTTGATTGAGGCTGCACGTTCCATGTTAGCAGATAAAAAGATTCCAATTACTTTCTGGGATGAGCCATATCCACTGAATGTTTTGTATAGAATCGTACATTGCTTGTGAAAGATAAACAAAAAACTCCTTATGAGTTGATGTTTGACAGGAAACCTAATATAGATTTTCTTAAATCTTTTGGTTGTCCAGTTTTGATTTTAAATTCAAGTGACCAGCTAGGAAAATTTGATGCAAAATCTGATGATGGATTTTTTGTTGGATATTCGTTGGTTTCAAAAGCCTTTAGAGTTTATAACTCTAGGACGAATGTTATTCTTGAAACTTTTAATGTTAAATTTCTTGAAAACTCTTTTCCATCAATTGCAAATGGTCTAGCTTGGTTGTTTGATTTAGATTCTTTGTCAAACTCTTTCATTCTAACTTGTTTAACTCTCCAGGTGAGAAAACAAAACAAGGAGGAGATCTCGGATCTTTCGGTGATGATTCTGATTCTGATGATATGGATGATTCTAGCCCAGATTACCCATTCTTTTCATTTGTTAAAGATCCTGTATTTCGTTCTGAATCTCATGATCAATCTTATGATCAATCTCACTCTCAACAAGCACAAGAACATCCCCTTTTCCTGAAAATTCCAATGTTTCACAACCTATTCCGAAATGATGGTCCTAAAATTGTACAACCTGAGTCCGAAATGTCATCAGTTTCTGATGATGTAGTTGTTACTGATAATCTTGATTAGTTTATCAACTCACCGACTCAAGTTCCTAATTTCAAACCACATACTTCGAACTTATTGCATCAGCTTTTCGACTTGAACCAATCTAATTTGGATGTTAATGTTCAAGAAAATGAGATTCCAACATCTCGTATTCACAAGAAACATCCAACGTCTCAGATTATCGGTCCATTGAATGAGAGAACGACGAGAAGTCATTCAGAACAAGCAAACCTCTGCTTATACTCTTGTTTTCTATCTCGAATTGTTCCTAAAAACATCACCGAAGCGTTAAAGGACAATAGTTGGATTGAGGCAATGCAAGAAGAATTATTGCAGTTTTGCAAACAGGAAGTGTGGAAGCTTGTGGATTTACTTAAAGGAGAAAATGACATAGGCACAAAATGGTTGTTCAGAAACAAGTCAGACGATCGGGGAATTGTTGTTCGCAACAAAACGAGACTCGTTGCATAAGGTTACACCCAAGAAGAAGGAATAGATTATGATGAAGTATTTGCTCCAGTTGAAAGACTTGAATCAATTCGTGTCTTCCTGGCTTATGCATCATACACGCAATTCAAGGTGTATCAGATGGACGTTAAAGGTGCTTTCTTGTATGGACCAATCACTGATGATATGTATGTCAAGCAACCTCCAGGTTTTGAAGACACAAAATATTCTCATCATGTGTACAAGCTTAGTAAAGCATTGTATGGTCTCCATCAAGCTCCTAGAATTTGGTATGAAACCTTATCACAACATTTGATCCAGCATGAATACACGCGAGGGAAAATTGATCCTACTTTGTTTATAAAGAAGGATGTTGATGATCTCTTATGTGTTCAAGTGTATGTTGATGATATCATATTCGGTTCTAACAAGTCCAAAATTGTGTAATGAATTTGAAGAAATCATGTCTCGTTTCCAAATGAGTTCTATGGGAGAAATTAACTTTTTCCTTGGTCTTCAAGTGAAGTAGTGTGCAGATGGAATTTTTATTAATCAAGAGAAATTCGTTGAAAAAATCTTGAAGAAATTTAAACTGCAAGATTGTCAATCCATCAGAACTCCAGCTGAAGTAAATACCAAGATTGAACCTGATCTAAAAGGAAAATCAGTTGACCAAACTCTATACAAATCTATGATTGGATCTTTGATGCGTCTTACTGCATCTAGACCTGATATAATGTATGCTGTTTGTGTTTGTGCCAGGTACCAATCTGACCCAAAGGAATCTCACCTAATCACTGTTAAACGAATATTCTGGTATCTCAAAGGAAAACTGGCTTTAGGGTTGTGGATCCTTATGAAGGAAACTTCGAGTTACATGGATATACAAATAGTGATTATGGAGGATGTTGCTATGATCGTAAATCTATGATGGGTGGTTGTCAGTTTTTAGGTCGTAGATTAGTCTCATGGCAATGTAAGAAACAAACAAATGTCTCCGTTTCAATTGCAGAAGCTGATTACATAGCTGCTTCAGCAGGATGTTCTTAAATCCTTTGGTTACAAAACCAATTGCTGGATTATAGGTTCACTTTTCTTAAAACTCCTATTTACATTAATAACACTGCTGCTATGTTTATTACAGCTAATCTTGTTCAGCACTCAAAAACAAAGCATATCGAAATTTGATATCATTTTCTCAGAGATAATTCTGAAAAAGGTTTAATCTTTTTGATTCAAATTACAAGTAAAAAACAGTTGGCTGGCCTATTTAGAAAAGTCTTTTTACCAGGTCGTTTTGATTATTTGGTTGAGTCAATTGGACTTATTAACCATGTTTAAAACTGGTTTTGAGTAAATTGAGTTGTCTGAATCATAAAAATGAAATTAACCCTGCCTTAGCTGAATAAGAAGATTTATAGAGAAAACTATCAAAGTTAAATATCTGATTGTATATATTGCGTGTGCATGTTCAATAGAAAATGAAAAAGAAAATACAAAAATATAAAATTGCAAAATCAAAAGAGAAAAGTATAAAACAAAAACCCACAAAAATAGAGTTTATTTGTTAGTTAATTATCTAGAACTGAATCTATCTTTTCAATTTATGAGAAATGATAGATACATTAGTTCTGATTAGTTACATACTTCGCTCACTACTAAAGTCTGACTTGATCAGATATGATGTGCAGGTAAGTTCATGCAATTATACTGAAAAAGTAAATTCTTGTGATCAAACTAAATCAATCATGCATTCGTGTTTGTCCATTTTAGTACCAATAAGTAGTGTTGACTTCTCAAATTGATTGCTTGTAAAGTCACAAACTCACACCTGGTGGCGATATGAATAACCATGAGCTCTAATTATTTAAAGCATCTATTCACTTCTCTGTTATGAGTCATCATAGACCTGAAGTGACGAGATATCCTTTGTTGTAAGTCAATACAAACCTGGATATTCTCACTTGATGCAAAAGATGCCAATATGCACAACCTAAATATGAGATCTGGTTATAAGTATATGTTAGGTTTTTTTTATAAGTTGAGAAAAGTGATTTCTTGCATATCTTGATGAGAGTTGAGCTCTCTAAGTCTAAGTATGACTTACATAATGTCATATCTAATCGTACCTTAATCAATCCAAGAATTAAAAAAGTAAGTGTGCTGATTATCTTGCCAAAAGCACTCATTTTCTGTCCTTAGATCTCGTGTCTCCTCTACTGCAGGAATGCTGAACTGGAACACACTTGATCAGGATTTAATCACTGTCTATGACTATCCACCATTTTATTTTATTTTAATGTGCTGATCTTAACTGATATGATCTCACTACAGGCATGTAATTCAATTGTGTATAGTAGATTTTTCTTATGCTTTATTTTTATTTTTGCATGATTTTTTGTGTGCAAGCATGTTGATAATAATTAGTTTGCTCTATTTGCAAAATAAAGAAACTTCTAAGTTTGTGAACTTAAAAGTTTAGGGGGAGTAAAATGTAAAAGAGAAAATCAATGAAAAGTGTCAAAATATAAAAAAGAAATAAAAAAGTTAAGTGCTTTGGATGGAAAGAATGAAGCTGAAATTTAAGCATGTGTGTGTTTTATATGATGTAAAAATGAACCTAAAAAGAATTCAAAATAAGTTGAAAAGCTTCTTGCAAACAAAACAAGATTATTTGTGTTGTAAAAGTTTTAAAATAAAGACTAAAATAACGGGTTAATGTTTGAAAAATTAAAAAAATTGATTCAAAGTGTTTTTCAAAATGTGCTTGGTGCTGTGAATTGAAAATTCATTTTTAAAAATGAAACTATGAGGTTTAAATGATTCATGGTGATTTTAAACAAAAACAATTTGATATTGTTAAATTTGAGGGTAACTAATGTAATTTTGGGTGATAATCAAAATTTGACTAAGTGTTGACACAATGTGCTGCTAATGTGCATAAACAGTGTTCAGATGGATGTTGTGAAAATTTCTAAGTGTTAGACTCATGGAAGGTTTCTCATGCGCCTGAATAGTGCTCAAAAGTCTAAATCAGAAGCATGATGAATTTCAAAAATTTGTACAAGTGTTAAGCGTTTTGTTTGAGTACATGCGCCTAAACAGTTGTCATGTTGCTGAAAATGGTTAAGTGTTGGGCGTATTATCTTATGCTCATGTATCTGAAGATTTAGTGTGAAACTTAGCCTCATGTGTCTTCACAGTGCTCATGCGTCTGAAGATTTAGTGTGAAATTTAGCCTCATGTGCCTTCACAGTGCTCATGCACCTAAGAATTTTTACACTTATATATATTCAACACTTGTAGTTTTCATTAACTCATTCACAAACTCAAATACTCTGATTCATATATTCTCACACCCGATACATTCATTCACTCAACTTTTGATTATTACCTGTTAATCCATGTGATATATAGGTATAAGAGAATGTGATTTCCAAGGAGTCTTCGCTCGAGGTTATCAAAGTTGTTATTGATTCACCTACTCATGTGTTAGATGAAGGTGGAAGCTCAACAAAATATGCTATAGTCCAATCTGAGAACTTGAATGCTGAGTAGATCATAGAATCTTTGAAAGAAGTTCAAGTCTGCGATCAAGAAGGCTTTGTGAGAGATGGAAATCTACATAGAGAAGCCCGTGTTCAAGATTAAAGAAGAACCAGAAGAGTTAAATGAAGACTGAAGACAATGTAAATCTTAGGGAGTATTGTTAAAGCTCTTAGAAGATTAACATTTTGTCTTTTGCGTTTTGTCATAGTATAGGGACTTATTTTGTAAATATATGTTCCTTGTTTTTCTTTGATAGTATAAATAGGATATTTTATGTATTATGTATGGTAGACCAACCTAGAGATAGAACAAAACAGTTAGAACAGATTGAACAACTGTAACTCATCACCCTTACACTTTGTATCCTAAGCATTTGCTATCAATGAAATCTATAAAATTTTGAAGTAATTACTTGTGTTTGTTTACTTAGTGTTTGAATTGATCATTGCATTACGATATCATCATAGATCAATCCATTTTGAACCTATCAGAAGATAATTGCCTGGAAGTATGATAGTGATTGGAATAAGTTTATGGTGAAGGGATCTCAGAGCAAGTTCAGTTCTTCACTGAGTATACTACTTTAGGGAACTCCCTACAGATACATGATCTGAAGGAATTAGCAGAGCTGGAATTGATCAATCATAATGCTATATAGAGAGGATATGAGTTTGAAGATATACTAAAGATATTCAAGAAAACAAACAACTTCAATCTCTGAAGGCAATATGCATAAGAAAAGAAAAATCTTTCAACAATCCTTTGGAAAAGAAGAAGAAAATTAAAGGAACAAAAGAGTTGGTATTTCCAGAGTTGAATATAAAACCAACTAAATCACTAAAAAGAAAGATGGTTGCTAGAACCCATAAGTCCAAACCAATCTCCAATGTATTCTATGATGAGAAAACTTATGCGTTGGTGATTGAAAAGAAATGGGGAGGAAAAGAAGGTTCTGAGATAAGGCTGTTTAATGGATATAAGGTGAGACTGTTGTTTGTCCTAATGATCGATTCAAAAGTGCACTTGATGCTTGACAATGATTTTTGATTGAATCAACACTTATAAACATAATAACATAATGAAATTCTATGAATATAAACCATATATTGCAATAAAAAAGGCTCAATGATATAGATAATGAACTTCCAGCCACATACACACAATTGCAACACAAATATTCTGTATTAGGGTTTTGCCAAAAAGTTTCTTACAAGATAGAAAGATTACAATATATAAGAAACCTAGTTTCGCTCGCAGTTTCGTTGGTCTAGCAAAACTGCCTGTCTAACTACTAGTTTCACCCGGCAGCGAACTATAGATTCGCCGGGTGAACTGAATCAGCTGACTCCGGGCGAAACTATAGTTTTGCCCATAGATTCATTGGAATACAAAATTACAAAGAAATACTAAATACAAGATAAAACTAACAATTAACCTATTAAATAATCAAAATAAACCTATCAACTATAGTAAGTCCAACCTATGTAGATCATCAATTCTCCCCCTAGGTTGGACCTCACTCTCAATCTTCTTGCTCTTCTCTTGCACCTTCAGCTTTATCTGATGCTTCTGGTTCTTCTCCTGCTGCCCTCTCCTCTTCAGCTCTTGCACTTGCTCTAGCAAATTGTCTGGTAAGATCCTGCATGTCCATCCTTAACTCGTCAGCCTTGGATACTTTCTCAGCAAGTTCCCTGACCTCTGCCCTTACACCTCGAGCTTTATTTGCTACATTCATAAACAGACTAGCTTCTCTTCTTGTTTCAGCTCCAGCTCCAGCCATAATGTGATTTTCACATAGAATCACAAGATCTTCATCACAAAAGGAAAATACTTCCATTGGGTCAAACAGCTTGAACTCAGCACCACCTTTCAACTTAATGACTGCTTCCCCAGTATTGTTATCATAAAACCATTTTTCAAAATTTTGTAGCCTAAGGGGAAGTGGATTGGGCACCCTTATTCTGTTAACAGTTTTAGCTGGCTTCAGCTTTAACATAATCTTTCCATTTCCAGTGGCCCAATCCAGGTCTTTCTTCGATCTCCTTCTTTCTGTCTTCATATACCCTAAAGCTTCAAAATTGTCATTCATTCTCGCCTTAATCTCCTTTTCCAACAACGTAGCACGTTCACTTAGGTGGGCATCCAAAAGTGGAATTTCGGCTAACCTTTTCAAATCCCATCTAGGCAAGGTCTTGAACGCCTTCCTTTTATGCATATATGAAATTTCACCACCCCTCCTTTTGATCATAAACATTTTCAATTTAGAATTGTATTTCCAACTCACTATTTTCTTATCACTTTTCTTCTTGCTTGGTTTACTGATGTTTTGAAATAGAGGTGTTAGCTCTTCTGGTTCCTTTTCTTTCACAAACCAGTCTTCTTTGCTTAGTTCAAACACATCACATTCTTCTGAACCCCTTTGTGCCACATAAGTCATTGGGCGCTCCTCCACTTCATAGTATTCAGGCTCTGAATCATAATCAACCAGTTGTTCCTCACACTCTTCCTTTTCATCAATCAGTCTCTTCCCTGTATCCTCTTTATTTCCTTCATTAGTTTCTTCTCTAATCACCTCAGCTCCAGTCAAGTCTATCTCTATGTCCAATCCCAAATCAACAAATTCAGCCTCAACAATCATAGGCTTCTCTCTCACATCTCCTCCTTCATCTACTCTCTTTTTTGGTTCTGTCTCAACAATCTTCTCACCTCCTACACCACTTCCACTTGCACCACCACCAGCCGTACTTGCTTCTCCTCCTATACCAGATGACCTCCCCACTTTCAGGAACGAATACTTTGATGTGTCAGTCAGATCATCCATCTCCTCTTGTGATAGTTGGTTTGTGTCACCAACTTTGCCTCTGAGCTAATTCACTTCCTTCAATAGCCTTTTGATAAGTTCCTGTTGGTCTATCATCGTAACCTTCATACTTTCTATCTGCTCATCTTTCTCCTTCTCTCTCAACTCCTGATTAACCAACTTAGTTTTAATCATGCTCAGTTCATTAGCCAATGAAGTATTTACATTTCTAATCATATCTTGATCCAGTTCAGATTGGGGATCCCTTCTTATTTCGAACACCAGCTGCTTATGCTTAGATCTCCTTTTAGTTTCGTGAGCCGGTTCCCTTTGATCAGCCTTTTTTTGGTCCTTCTCTCTCTTTGAGTCCGCATCTTGATCATATTCTTTCTCCTTTGCATACCTCTTCCTTTTCTTTATGGCTTCAGCTTGTTTATCCCGATTTTCTTTAGCATTTTTGTTTTCATTTTCAATCAACCTTCTTATGTAGTTCCATCTCTCGGCAGGATACATGTTTTCTAGTAAATATGTTATTTTACATCTGAAGTCATGTCTAATAGCTGAGCAGTCTGCAAATATTCTTATATTCATTTGCATCAGCCTCTTAACTTCCCCATGTCTTGGCGAATTGGGCTTCTCAGCATTAATGATCATCTGGATAAACCTTGGATATAACAGCCATTTGTATTTCTTTAAGGCCATGACATTTTTAGTCATACAGTCAAATATTAGTCTTGCAATATTGGCCTTTTGTCCTCTACAGAATACAATCATGGCGTTTGCCCACTATGCATTTAAACCATCTGATCCTCACTTTCTATGATCCAAGCACATAATGAGCATGTGGGCAATGTATCTCCATTCCTTGGACAAAAACAACTTCTTAATTTCCTTTTTTGACCCAAAAGATGGTCGTTCATACCCAATGCTTCGATAAGCATTAAGGACTTCAGCATCAGGCATACTAACCTCATCCTACAATCATCTTCGAACCTTAATACCCTCGCAACCGTTTCAGCACTAATAACCATGTCTTCCCCAAAGACTCTTGAAGTAATCCTGTGTGGAGTAGATCCTAAGTCACATTCTGCATTAACCCAAAAATCTCTAATGTGAATGTCGTAGATCGTGGGTAAATGAGATATGGCATAGTGAATGGAAGACTGTTTCAGCCATCTAATGCAATCTCTAAATCCAACAGTCTTTGGATTACTGTCGTCTAGTAGTGCAACAATATTAGTCTTCTCATCGAACTTTATGTTTGCCATGAACTGCAAAATATAAACATAGGTAAGTAAGATGTAACTTAAAGATAATTAACCAATAAGAAAAATTTAAAAACAACAATAGTTTCGCTGATATGGCAAAACTGTAGTTTCGCCAGACATAGCAAGACAGCTTCGCTGAAGT
Source organism: Flaveria sonorensis (assembly GCA_025506505.1). Lineage (NCBI taxonomy): Eukaryota > Viridiplantae > Streptophyta > Magnoliopsida > Asterales > Asteraceae > Flaveria > Flaveria sonorensis. The sequence continues at coordinate 23,095,439 of CM046433.1, forward strand.
TTTTGAAACTAAATTCAACAGTTTCGCTGACCGGCGAAGCTATAGTTTCGCTAGGCACAACACTTAGTTTCGCTGTTGATTGAACATAAGTTTTGACCAAAAAAAAGTGTGCATTCGCTGTAACTCAGCCCTAGACCATGAGTTTGAGCGATTCTACACCTTTGCTGAGGACAAACTTATGAATCAGACAACAGCAAAGTTGTAGGTTCGCTGACCCCAACAGAACAGATTATGTGCTGGGCGAAAGTATAGTTTCGCTGGAAAGATTCGAGCGAAACTGTCAGGTATGCTTGGATAGCATAACCAGATAGATTCGCTCGCAACAGGGAACTTTCGTTCAGTTTCGCTGGATAAGTTTGGTAGATTCGCTGGACGAAACAGGCGAAGTTTCGAACCAGCGAATCAACCCAAAACTATCGATTAAGCCATAAAACCATGATTAAACCGTTAATTCAGAGACGCAATACCTACCAAATGGTTTAGAAACAAATAATCTCGACAGAAATGATGAAAAATGGGGTCAAATAGATACGGCCACAGAGAAACTAGGGTTAGATTCGCATGACATAATGTGAAATGATGAACGCACTGTGCCATATATATGACCTAGTTTCGCTGGCAGCGAAACTGTAGTTTCGCTCGGCATCACAAAAGAAATCAATGTTCGGTGAACAGCGATAGTGCCAGGAGAAACTATAGATTCGCTCGGCGAACCTGCTAGTGAAACTATAGTTTCGCTGCAGCCAAAAACTTAAAAAATTAAATTTATATGGCTTTTATGAAAAACATTCTTCATCCCACAACATCAGCACATAACAAAGAATTTAAAACAAATAAGGAAAAAATAAAAGGATATAGAGACTTCGTTTTCAAGAAATTGATCCGGAGAGACAAAGATTTGCGGGATTGCTGATATGTTTGTCCTTTTAAACTCATGCCTTCCTCTTTTCAACAAGTAATCTGGGGTTGTTTTATCATGTTTTGGATTCATTGAAAAACTCAAATGACTTGGATCCCACAGATATTCAGCAAAGTACTAATCCTGTTCTTCATGGTTTATTGAGCAATATAATTCACTTTGCTTGAATTCTTATATATTTCAATGATGATTCTGAATATGGGGACAGATGATAAGAGCTCCAGGTCTATACTTACGTATAACAGAGGAGATAATCATTTTATCTCGCTGATGAGAGCTTCAGGTCTATACTTACGTATAACAAAGAAGTTCATCAGAATGTGCTGATGAGAGCTCCAGGTCTATACTCACGTATAACAGAGAAGATCATCATTCCAGATCAATGTTCACACATAGCAGAGGAGATAAGCACGAGATATGTCACCCATTCTATTTAAAACTTATGCATCAAGGCAAAGATATGAAACTCTCAACCCATATTAGACACGGCCTTGTAGCTTTGTGCAGGCTGAGATATCGTGAGGATAATCCTTGTCATCGATTTCTTAAACTTTAGTTAGGCTACACGATCATTGTTTACTTTGATATCGGGCTGAGCCTACCATGCATATCCCAAACAATGCTATTGATTCTCCTTCAAACTTTTTTTAGATAAAGTTCCTGAAAAGACAAAAAAAAAAATTAATTCTCCCCGAAATTTCTTTTTAGCAGCCGCGAAACAAAAAAAAATTAATATAAGCTGAAACAAACAAAATAAAGATGTGAAAACATATGGGACACAGAAGTTTATCAAAAAAGTTTATAAACAAAAAGAGTTATTTACAGAATGATTCACATTAAGATAAGAAAGAGGTTTTAATAGGATATTAAACCCAACATGGAAATCAATTCATAAAAACGTGGTTTATCAAATATTTATGTGAAAAGATCTACTCGTTGGTTTTTTTGTATCAATCGGAATGATATCTATAAAACCCTTTTCCTGAGCGTCCCGGATGGCATGAATTCTCATTTCAATGTGCTTGGTACGAGTATGATGAATTGGGTTTTTGGCAATCCCAATAGCAGCTTCATTATCACAGAAAAGTGGTGTATGAAGAGAATTTATCCCGTAATCCATCATTTGATGTTGTATCCACAGCACTTGGCAACAGCAACTGGAATATTTTTATCATAAATTTGTGACACGCTTAGTGGATTGAATGCTAATTCAGGAACATAATTTACTTTCTCCAGAGTTAAAGAACCGTTTGAGACTTCACCCTGACCAATCATTTTTCCACCCTTCTTATCACCAGCAAAAGCAGCATATCATCCATTAATTATTCGATAATTTGTGAGTAAGTCCTTCAACCCGGTCATATGCCTTGAACATCCGCTGTCAACATGCCAAAAACTATTGATAGCTTTTCTGGAATGTTCCTGGCATAAACAAAAATTTATTAAGACTTGGAAATTGGGACCCAAGTCTTGACTGACTTAGGCGTTGAAATGAAAGACTTTTTACGAAAGAAATTATTTACAAAATGATTTAATCTACTTCCAAAGGAACTATGATTTATATTTCTATTAACAAATGCAGGACAAGTTTTAAGAACATGATCATCCTTTCCACATCTAAAACATCAGGACTTCAATCTTTTCTTGTTCCATCTTAAAACAGATGCTTGATCAGTTAAGATTTCTTCCTCACCTTCAGACGTGCAAGAATTCGAATTGCTACATGAGTCATGTGATTCTTTTAATATTTCCTTTATAACTTTCATTTTAGCAAATCCGGATTCATTTTCGTTAATATTGTTAATGTTTGAGGAAGTTGTCTCAATATCTTTAAGATTTGAAATCCGACTGGGTGTGAAAGATGGGATAGGATGAGAAAGAAACTTTTCAAAATAATTTGGGTGTGAACGTCTGTTTGAGGCATTAGGTAAACAATTATCATAACTATAATCAAGTGAATTTGAAACATCATCATTAGATTCATCGACATCAGAGGATAAACAAGATGAACTAGAACTAGGGCTACATGAACTACTGTCTGTGACAGACGTTTGTGACACAAATCTACTTAAGCTACTGTCTATAGAAGACTTTTTGGAATCTGAAACATTAAAACTAGAGCTGCCCAGACCACTACTTGCACCATAATCATATTCCTCTCGAATCTCCTTATGATTTACTCCTTCTAAACCTATATACAAACTGTCAGTATCTTTTTGAATTAATTCATTAGTTGGATGAGGTATAGGAATAGGAGAATAACAATAAGTGCTAGGTGGAGGATAAACATGAGTGGTTTCTTTGCTTCCCAAACCAGTCTTAATTATAGCCCCCCTTTGATTCATGCAAAGCTCCTCAAGTTTCATACCAGAAATTGTCCATTTTTCAAGTTTGGTTTTTAATTTGCTTGTTTCAAATTCAGCAAGTGCCACAAGTTTAGTTAAAGCATTTATTTCAACGTTTCTTTCCAAATGATTTCTTTTTAAATGCTCATTTTCTTTTAATGCTTCATTTAACTTAACAAAATATTTAGACTTATTAGTTTTAAGTTCCTTATTAATTTGTTTCAATTCCTTTTCATTATCCAACAACAGTCTGTTTGCCTTATAAACCCCAAATAAATGGATTTTGCAAGGAGGAGAGCACATGTCTTGAATTACCTCATAAGGGAGACCCATAACTACCTTTTCAGCAGCTAGGGCCTTGTCACACTGATAGACTGGAGTATTCTTCTTGTCTTCTTCATCCTCCACTGCTTTCCTGCTATCCTTCTCAGCTTTACTATCCTTTTTCACATTGTCTTCTGACTCATCCATTTTTTTTCATCTTCAATACCAGCTTTCTCACATCCACCCTCTTCAACTTCAGCTTTCTCAACCTTTTTCTCTTCATCCTAAACCCTTTCCTTGCTACTTTCACCAATAACCTCTTGAGTCTTAACCTTGAGCTCTCTAAAAGGATCAAACTCATCAATAGATTCCACTTCACTGTCCACTAACTCAACCACTAGTGCATGATTGATTTCTTCCTCAGTTTCCTTAATTTCTGCGCTCTAATCAAAATTTGAGATGAGAGCCATTTCCTTCTTTGACTTGACTTCTTCTTTGTCAGTAATGGGGATAACTTTAGAAGTTCCAGAAGTTCCTGGTTCAGAAATGATAGGATTTGGACATTCTCTTTTAAAGTGCCCCAGTTGTTTGCAATTGAAGCATCTTAATTTTGACTTATCAAAACCCAGCTTAGAATTCTGATTCTGATTTCCAAAGCTCCTTCTACCAGTTCGTTCCATGAATCTTCTTGCATGTAGTGTGAGCGTGGCCATTTGCCATTAGATGTCTGTTTCTTCTAAGTCATCTGGATCAACTTGATACATGTCTTCAACAGTCATTCCTTTTCCCTTTAACTCCCCCGCAACTAAAGCTTCATAACTGTGCACGAACATCCCAAATAATGCCATAGTATCTAATGGAATCTGAGTAGTGACAGAAGGTTTTGAGCTTGAACTAACACCTGTAGACCCCCCACTAGACATATTTGAAGCACCAAATCCTATAGAACCACCATAAGCTGAACCATACATAGACGAGTTTGCAGCGGATGACATTAATGTAGCATTTTGTGGATATACAGTGGCTGGCATCATGGATTGATTGTATTCTCTTCTCTTTAAATCCAAATCAAAAGAATTCAGTTTGTTGATTACATCCATAAGTTTGTAATCAGCGAAGTTTCTTTCCTTCTTCATCATCCTAACTTGCAGGCTCCATTGAGGTGGAAGTGAGTCTAAGAGTTTAGAGACTTGTTCATGATTTCCCAACTGCTCATCATATTTCTTTAAGGTGCTTTCTTTAAGGTGCTTGAGATGGACAGAAATCGATTTGTTATGTCAGTAAGGCTTTCATTTTTGTGTCTAGCAAATGAATTAAACTCCTTTTCAGCTTGAGCTTTCCTGTCTTTCCTCATATCCTCATTTCCATCATAGATTTCACACAAGGAGTCATACAAAGATTTTGCATTCTTGTGTTCAGCAAATCGGTTATAGATGTCTTGAGATAACAGAGAGTTAAAGCTCCAAAAGCTTTCTGATCACGATCAATTAACTTCAAGTCTTTTTCAGTGAAGGTAGATGAATCGGTGTTTGGAGAAGTAACTTGACCAACAGTGACAGTTGGAGTGTGGGGACCATTTATAATTGATTCCCATTGGTTATGATCAGTGTAGTAAAAGAAGGCTTTCAAACATCTTTTCCAATCCTCAAAGTTATCACCATTTATAAGCCTCGGTGGCCTATTAGGAGCAACACTCTCCAAGTCAGATATGGTAATATTGGTGGACATCATTAGCTAAAAGAGGATAATTTTGCTGACAGACTGGCAGTTTCGCTAGTAACTTCGCTTGTAAATTCGCTACTAGATTCGCTGGGAAACAGGCAGCAGTTTTGCTCGAACAAATTATCAAAAACTCTAGTTTTGGCAATAGTTTCGCTGAGACTAGCAGATCTTTCATTCTAAACTAAATTCGTCAGCATTTTCGCTCGATGTGACTAGCAGATAGTTGAACTTTCGTTCAAAGATGGACTACTTTCGCTAACAATAGCACCCGAATTTGAAATCACCAACCAGCAGTTTCGCTGGTAAATTCGCTGGACGAACTATAAATTCGCCCGATGAATCTGAAACTCCTTTTCAGAACAGAATCAACCCAATCTCATTCAAAACACAATGAATTTGGAATCTAATGGTTACTATAGCTTCGCATATCCAAAACGTTCAATCCTCAATCACTTTCCATAACAAAAAACACCCAAAACAGATTTGAAAATTGATGGAATAGTAACTTTTTTTCGAAAAATTGCCCAAAAACAACCTAATCAAGAGCATAATGCCTCTGATACCATATTGTTGGTCCTAATGATCGATTCAACAGTGCACTTGATGCTTGACAATGATTTTCGATTGAATCAACACTTATAAACACAATAACATAATGAAATTTAATGAATATAAACCATAAATTGCAATAACAAAGGCTCAATGATATAGATAATGAACTTCCAGCCACATACACACAATTGTAACACAAATATTCTGTATTAGGGTTTTGCCAAAAAGTTTCTTACAAGATAGAAAGATTACAATATATAAGAAACCTAGTTTCGCTAACTAGCGAAACTGCCTGTCTAACTACTAGTTTCACCCGGCAGCGAACTATAGATTCGCCGGGTGAACTGAATCAGTTGACTCCGGGCGAAACTATAGTTTCGCCCGTAGATTCACTGGAATACAAAATTACAAAGAAATACTAAATACAAGATAAAACTAACAATTAATCTATTACATAATCAAAATAAACCTATCAACTATAGTGAGTCCAACCTATGTAGATCATCAATTTCACCCAATGGAAGTATTTTCCTTTTGTGATGAAGATCTTATGATTCTATGTGAAATCATATTATGGCTGGAGCTGGAGCTGAAACGAGAAGAGAAGCTAGGCTGTTTATGAATGTAGCAAATAAAGCTCGAGGAGTAAGGGCAGAGGTCAGGGAACTTGCTAAGAAAGTATCCAAGGCTGACGAGTTAAGGATGGACATGCAGGATCTTACCAGACAATTTGCTAGAGCAAGTGCACGTGCTCAAGAGGAGAGGGCAGCAGGAGCAGAACCAGAAGCATCAGATAAAGCCGAAGAGGGTGCAAGAGAAAAGCAAGAAGATTGAGAGTGAGGTCCAACCTAAGGGGAGAATTGATGATCTACATAGGTTGGACTCACTATAGTTGATAGGTTTATTTTGATTATGTAATAGGTTAATTGTTAGTTTTATCTTGTATTTAGTATTTCTTTGTAATTTTGTATTCCAGCGAATCTACAGGCAAAACTATAGTTTCGCCCGGAGTCAGTTGATTCAGTTCACCCGGCGAATCTATAGTTCGCTACCGGGTGAAACTAGTAGTTAGACAGGCAGTTTCGCTAGAAACTGCCAGCGAAACTAGGTTTCTTATATATTGTAATCTATCTATCTTGTAAGAAACTTTTTGGAAAAACCCTAATACAGAATATTTGTGTTGCAATTATGTGTATGTGGCTTGAAGTTCATTATCTATATCATTGAGCCTTTGTTATTACAATTTATGGTTTATATTCATTGAATTTCATTATGTTATTGTGTTTATAAGTGTTGGTTAAATCGAAAATCATTGCCAAGCTTCAAGTGCACTGTTGAATCGATCGTTAGGACCAACAACTGTTAGATGAATCTTATATCCACTATATCTTCACAAGAGACTTCAAAAAAATAGATAACAAGCTGGGAGAAGCTGATATGTATTTCTTTTTGAAATGCACCAAGATACTCAAAATAGCCTATGAAAGAATCAATAGAAAGAAAGAACAAAGGAAAAGAAAAAGAGTTCCTCTTCAGTTGGGAAACATAGTGAAGCTTGAAGTTGATGCTGATGGTTCTTTACTGATCCACAAAGATGGGCTGTCTGTTGTATCTGTGTGGGAACCCATATCTCTGAGACAGATGCCTATTGAGGTAATACACACCATGAGTCAAATGAATGTCCATGTTCTTAGTCGAGACAAGATGCAAGATGCTAAATACTTCTCAAATATGAGCAAAGATATACTGGATCCTTTATTAGCTGAACCACAAATGAATCATGAGCCTGAACCTGCACCAGCTCCATTAACGGTCCAAGTTCCTGAAAAGCAAGCACCTGCACTAGAAGAACCACCAAAATCTTCACAACGTCCACCACCCTCAAACTCTTGAGGTACATAGGCTGTATAATCCTTAAGGGGAGTCTTGTTGGACCCTGAAAGGATCATACATACCAATTCAAGAAGTGGTTGAAGGTTGTTCTAGTTTGAAGAAATATGCACAAGTCCAAGATCCAATGCAGGTGAATACAACAGAAGAAAAAGACAAGTATCGGCTATCCGCATTAGTCAATGCGGATGAGTAAGAACAAATACGGCCAAGTATTTGTTCATTCGCATTTACTAATACGGATATGCAGAACCAAATGTGGCTAAGTATTTGGTCATCCGCATTAGTCAATGCGGATGACATACTTAATGGGGATGCACAACTGAAGAAATGCTGATGAAGATCAACACATCCGCATTAACTAATGCGAATGTTCATTACAAATGTTGATTATCATTTTTTACTTAGACTAGTATTCTGATGTATAGTTGTCAGGATCGTTTAGTCATTTTGTACAGCCATTGTATCTGCCTATAAATAGAATAGTATACACTTAAGTAGAAAAAAGGGTTTTTTTGATTAGTGCTACAAACCGTAGTGTAGGACCGGGTAAGGGTACTTAACACTTAGTTTCACACTTAAGAGAGATCTTAGATCACTTAACAATTCAAATAGGGAACTGGTAACTTAAAACAGATGCTCCAAAGAACACAAGTAAATCAAAGAGACAGAACTAAGAATCAACACAAGATTACTTTTCAAGGATGTTATATATTGATCTCAAGTTCTCTTACAAGTGTTATGAAGCATGCTAAAATTACAAGGACCTGAGACACTTTTATACTACTACCTACAACCGTCACTTACATGTAAAGACAGTTGGATTTGACTAATCTAGACAACAAGATCAATCTAAAGTCAAAAAGCAGATTGTCTTTTGACTAGTGACTATGACATGCCATAGCTCACTGACTTTTCCTAATACAAAAAGTCTACAGGAACAAGTAAGGTAAGTTACAAACAAAGACCATTCCTACTTTTTGATAAAGCATGGGAGTTTCACCAACTTGTGTGAAGTAGGTGAACCATTAGAGCAGGCAGCGGAAAGTGTTTCAGCTTTATCAAAAGTTGATTCAGAGAAAACATATTTTCTTTGTCCTCTGAAGAAATCAGTCTTCACAGCTTCGGAAGACTTTGTCTCTGAAGCTTCAGAAGATTTCATCGTTGGCTTCGGAAGATGCTGGTCTTTGGCTTCGGAAGATTTCATACTTAGAATATTTTTCTGTTTGAGTGTGAAACTTCCGAAGTAACTCCTTCTGAACTGTTAGCTTCGGAAGATCTTACACTTAGACATATTTGAGAGTGTAAGACTTCCAAAGCTAGTTCATCTTTATTCCCTAGTGCATGCATGGAAGACTTGGTTGTTCTGGCTTGTTGGTTGCATCAGCCTCATAATCTTCAGATGATCTTACACGTAGCACACTTTGTATCCTTTTTACCAATATCAATATACAAAGAATTTATAAGCATTTTCAGCATTGAATGTTCATTGATTTTGTATTTCCGCTACATAATCATTGACTCAATCATCATATTCGATCCTATTTGAGGCACATCGACTGAGATTCTTATCTCGGACCTGGTCAAAAAGTGTAGTAACTCTTCTCGTATCGTGATTCCAATTCGTGATCAAGAGGTGCATAACCCTCTAACTCATCTGGTCGTGGCTTAATGAATTTATCAGACTCTGATTCACCAAAGCATCTAGCAACACTCCCTTCTATCGCTAAAGCTTATCATCATCACTATCATTATCATCTTTCTTCTTGGTTCGTCATCTTTCAAATCACCATCATCAGCATCATTAGTGACCTTCTCCATATTATCACCATCATAATCAAGAACATCAAGATACTTATCCTTATCTTTAGATGTCTTCATATTCTCCTCATCAAACTTCTCTCCTTCCTCATTCATATTTTAACTTTTTCTATCACAACATCCACATTCTTAGTCACAACTATCCCAAGAGTTGTCTCTACTTCTTACACTTTCTCGATTTCCTTCACACGCTCATCTACAATCCCTGTTCTTTCACTGTAGTCCCTAAAGAACATGGTATCATTTTAGCCTCTAACTTCTCAACATAATTAAATAAAAATTTAATCTAACCCAAAACCTAAATTCTCATCTCCTTTACTTGATTTCCAATCTGTAAATCCTTTATCTGCTTAGACTTCGTCGAGGAATCTTTCTCAAAATCAATCGCTCTACTGTGAAGCGTCTTTACATTCACCAATGTCTTGGTTGAAATATCATGTCTTGGGTAGGGTCTACTGGAGTATTTAGAAAGATATCAAGATTGAAATCCCTCGAATAACTGGATCATATGGTGGTGTAGTAAATACTGATGTTGAAATTGTTGTTGTAGTAGTCACTAAAACTAAAGTAGTAGTTATTTCAAAAGATATTTCATATTTGTTGTAATTGGTATATCATTCACAAGAACTTAAGGAACGGATGGTGTCTGTTCGGTTGCCTAAGTCGTGGGTTTTGGATGAGTTCACCCTGTCTAGTCTTCTTTTTTGCCAGTGATTTCTCCTTTTGGTGGCAGGAGCATCCTCAAGCACATAACCTTTATCCATTTCATTCGTAGTTCCTATAGTAGTACCTGATGGTGGAGGAACCACAAGCCTCTACTACAATATGAAATCAACCATTCCAATCCTCTCCTTTACAGTACTTAAACTAGAGTTAGACATAAACTATTACTTCCATAAACTCCTCTTCAACAACTTTCTCTTTGCCCGGACTAGAACTACCTGTAATGGCAACGAGTGTTTGTGATGATTGACAAACAGGTTAAGTGACCTGTGGTTGTTGCTATGCTTGCTATTGTTGTTTTCATAGTTGTTGTTCTTTATTTTTTACTGACTTTGTGGTGGTTGTTGTAGACCATGGATTTTTGAGAATCTTCCAAGCTTAGCAAAATTGTTTCCACTATGAGCACCCCCTCTTGTAGCTAAAATGCAGGAGAGGACATTTTGCTTTATGACCTTGATATTCAGGGCATGAGTCTTTTGTTGAACAAACTTATAATATAATGTATTCAGGATCATCTAAAAAATATTATGGATACAACTGAAACTTCTTTGCCCCTTTGGTAATTGCTTTTTTAAAATTTTGAGAATATTAATTTGGGATTGTTGAATGAGTGATCTACTATCAATGAAGTCAATATCAAAGCAAACGTAATGCTTATACTATCCATGCTAGCCTTCAAGCTGCTACGATAATGCACAACTACATGGAAAAGATATTTCTAGTATGGTGGCAAGAACTTCTTCTCTAAAGATGGATAGGTATGCTCATATCCTATCCTGACTAAGTAGTAGGTACTACTTCATCATCAATCTTGATTAGAGTATTAACAACATCACCAAGTTGTATGACTCCATTTACTATCTCAGAAGTAATAGTTATGTCTTTCCCCCAAACCTTAGCTTTAATGTATAATGTCTCCTAATCATCTCTTCCATTTGAGGCAGTCTTCCTAAACTCTTCGATGAGTTTCTCATAAGCAGGAACATGAGTGGATATAGGTTAATAAATCCAAGAATTTATCAATCCCTTGATCATAAAACAAAATAATCGTTTTTCTTCAAATACCTTACAAGATAAGCCATTATGTTGTGGTTCTAAACATTTTTACGTTTTCTAGCCATCTGCACAAAAAAAAAGAATCTAATTTAGAACTGTATAAAAGATGATATTTCAAAATTTAAAAAAAAAATTCTAAGTGCTCATGTAAGAACAAGGAAATTCACGTGTAGATTAATTTCAATCCATCAAACGGGAAATGAATGATGATTAGATTGGTTAACAAGCTCACACAAGACATAAAATCAAATGAACAACAAGGTAAATAAAGTTTTATCTTGGGTTACCATTGTTGATAAACCTTACATGTAACACCTGAAATTTTGTCAAAAAGAAAGGAAAAGAAAAGTATCTTGAAAGAAAAGAAAACGGACACAAGTAAAGGGGGCCAAAGTGTAAAAAGTATAAAACCTTATTATTTTAAGGTTTATATGAGTATGGCCGCCCATATACCTTTTTCAACTTTTTGCTTTTCGACAGAGATCAAGAAGAAGAAAGAAGCTGAAGTTTTCACTCGGTTGCAAGGAGGTTGAAGCTGAGTTTTGCATTTGGTGAGTGTTTCCTTGTGTTTTGTTTGGTTTTGTTGGGTTTTCAACCTTAAAACCGATTTTCATGTCTTCTTCATGCTTGGTTGTGTGTTTTGTTGTGTTTTTAGGTGTTTGGACTTGTTGTGCCCTCAAGTTCGGTGGAGTTTTACGTGAAGGCTACTTTAGGTGAGTTCTAGATCCCTGGTTTTTGTGTTTTTAAACTTCTTTGGGGCTGAAAATGCAAGTAAAAATATTTTACAACTTGTATGTATGATAATCGTATGTATGTTGTGTTTGGTTGGTTGAATTTCTTGGATTTATGCTTGTTTTAGATGCTTAGAATGATATATTTAAGTTATGAACATGTTAGAATGATGTTTGGGACTGGAAATAATTTAGAAACACGTATGTCTGCTGCCCATGTGCCCAAACAGGGCTCATGCGCCTGAAATTTAGCTCAAATGCCTAAGTCCTTTCTTATGCGCCCAAATAGTACCTCATGCGCCTAGAAATTTTGCCCGGTAGTCTAAGTGTTGCTCATGCGCCTGGATTTTTGCCCATGCGCCTAAGTGGTAGGCCCATATGCCTGATACTTAGCCAAAAAGACTAAGTTCCACCCCATGCCCCTGCATAGTGCCCATGTGCCTACTGCCCAAATGCCTAAGTGTACCTCATGCGCCCGAATAGTGTCCATGTGCCCAGAAAATTGCTCATACGCCTAAGTGTTAGTTCAGGCGCCTAAGTGTTTCCATGCGCCTAAGTGTTGGTGCGCCTGCATAGTGCTCATACACCTAAATGCCTTAGAAAATTTCTGAGATTTTTGGGAAATAGAAATTTTAGGGTTTAACCCTGGGATGTTTTGATGGTTATATGTGTTGATGTTATGCATGATTATGGCCTGTTTTTATGTTCCATATTATGTATTATTACGTGACTTTACGTGGTGTGTTTATGCTCGTACGTAAAGTGTTATCATAAATGAAGTGAAAGATTAATGTTAATGAAAAGTGGAACATAATGAATGAATGAAAGTCTTGCAAGCAAAATGAATGGAGGTGCACGACCATGTTGTCGTTAGCTCAACTGTGTGTGGTTTAGCTAACCCGAAGGATGCACACTGGGTCAATCTTTGAGATTGACGGGACCCTTGCCCTAGGTACTGGGTCAGGCTTCGTGCGCAATGTTAGGGGTCTATTTATAGACCTCGGCCCAGTACCCGATTCTTGCACAATGTTCGGGGTATTGCACATTGGTCTGGTAGAAAGTGAAAGATAATGTTAAAAGTACGAAATGAAAGAGATGAATGATGAAAGATAATAATGAATATTATCTTGTTGTACGTATGATGTGTGATCATGTACGGAAGTAACGGATTTATGAAAAGGAAGTATTTTAAGAAAATGATATTTTTATATATCTAAACAAAAGATTTTAATTCTAAAAACTAGAACTCACTCAGCAACACTGACTTTTATGTATTTTCAATTGGCAGGTAATTTGTTGCTGAGATGGCACGTGGGGGAAGGCTACTTGGTGGGCAAGACTGGCATCCATTCGTGCATGATAATTATGTTGTTTTGTAATGCAACTAAACGTTTCTTTTGTAACTCCTATTATACATTGATGTATTATTTGGCAATATTAAATATTAATGCAATGAATGGTTTTTGATAAATTAATCCGCTGTGATATTTTCATGAAATGTATTTATTTTATATGAAGAATGCTGTGATGGTCCAATTGTGAGGTCTCCGGGAACGGGGCCTTACATTACAAAACTAAAAATGTTCAAGTGTTACATTTATCAAAGACAAACATCTATAGATACTTCCTAGATGTTCTCATGTGAAAACTTTCAATCATCAAAATATTTTCGCACAAAAACTACAATATCTCGCATAGAAACTACAAGTTTTCAAGCAAAATTTTTGATTTCCCGAACCTTTTGGTTTGATCTTTACAATCTCCCTTAGGCTAGGTGAATCAAATCTTCAAAATCCAGGTTTGCACACTTGTAGCCTCCTCCATAGGCATACATCTTATTCTCTAGGGCTTTGTTGATCAACCATCCGAATTATGCTACTATAGAATGTACAGCTTCATCGGCTTCAATTACACCAGCCTGAAGCCTCACCAAATCATCTTTGCCGAACTTTAGCAAATCAATTGGATCAATGATTTTGAATTCTCAATCAACATAGTATATAACTTTTAAGGTTATATTAGAAGGCTGACGCAACCAAAGAAGCCAAAACAGCCAAGGTGCTTCCTGCATGCATGCACTGATGTACATGGTAGAAGTTGCTTGGAAAGTTTTACACTCTTCAAAGAAATTATTCTAAGTGTAAAATCTTCCGAAGCCAAAGTCCAAATCTTTTGAAGCCAAAGATGAAGTCTTCCGAAGCTTTAAAGACAAAGTCTTCCAAAGCCAAATAAAGTGAAGACTGATTTCTTCCGAAGACAGAGAGGACATGCTTTCTCTGGTCTATGCTTTTGTAAACTGTAGATTATGGTCTTGGGTCTGTAACTTCCTACTTTGTACCTGTTTATCCCTTTTATAATATAATTAGGATGTGAACTATGGCATGTCATACTCACTAGTCAAAATTAGTGTTTCCAGCTGGCTTTCATAGTAAGGATGGTTGTATGATGTAGTATAAAGTATCTCAGGTCCTTGTATTTCATTTTATGTTTTGTAACAGTTGTAAAAGAACTTGAGAGCAATATACAGTATCCTTAAAAACCATATTACTCTGTTCTTGTTCTTAGTTTTGTCCTATTGTTTAGTTGTGTTCTTAGTATCATTTATATAAACCTGGTTCCCCATTTGATATGTTAAGTGTTCTAACACTCTCCTCATTATGAGACTGATTGTATTGACCATCCCTTAACCGGTCCTTCAATTGGTATCAGAGCATTTTAGCTCTTGATTGTAAAATCTCACCATCTTAAATCCCTTCAGTTTCACAAAACACTTAATATCTCAAATGGCAGCTATCACAAAGGCTGATATGGAAACTGGTACTATGATAAAGTCTCAGCTGATCACTCCTGATGATTTTGATACTTGGTGCCAAATAATGGAAGGCTTAATCAAGTCTCAAGACTTCAGGATATGGGGATCTGTTGTCTATGGACCTCATGTACCATCCACCTCTTCAACTACTGTTGGTGGTGGTATGATACCAAAGGAAGTAGCTGGTTATTCTGATAAAGACTGGAAGAAGATAGACATAGATCAGAAGGCCATGACCGCCCTCCAAACTGCTCTTTCAAACTCTATCTATAGAGGCTTCAAGAAGTGTAAGACTACTAAGCAACTATAGGATGCACTAAAGCTGATGTATGAGGGGTCAAATGAAGCAAAAGAGAACAAGAAGGACGTCTTGAAGCAGCAGTTTGAGAACTTCACCTTCAAGACAGGTGAAACCATGACTCAACAATACTTCAGGTATGTTGAGATTGTGGATACTCTAATGGATGTTAGAGTAACTCTTGAGAATAGGGACATTATGAGGAAGTTCATGTCCTTTCTTCCCAGACAATGGACACACTATTGTATGGTCAATAAGAGGACTGAGAACCTCAAGACCCTTACTCTCACTGAGTTGTATGGTATCCTCAATGGCTACCAGATGGAGATGAACATACAAAATCCATCTGGTAACTCCAATAATCAGGAGAGTTCAACCTTTCATATGGTTGAAATGGACTGCAGAGAACCATAGCATCATCTCATCTACTACCCTGACAACTCATAAAAGGGTCATTTTATCACCTTCCCAGAGACACCAAGAGAGAGCTACATCCAAGGAAGCCCATTCCAAGAGACAAGCTCTTTACAAGCCTTTGTGTCTACTGATGAAAGCACATGCAACATTCTCTTTACCCTTGAAGACTTGGATGTATCCATCCAGATGATCTGAGGTACATGGAAATAATCCAGCAAATGGCTCTTCTCACTCATAAAGCCAAGAAGTTTTACAAGAGGACAGGGAGGAAGTTTCCTAGCAATGCAACTAGGGGTAGAAACAACCCTTGTCCCAAAAATGTTGGCTTCTCAGGGGTAGAAATAGCCCTTGTCCCAAAAATGTTAGAGCTCATTGCTCAAGGTGACAACCTAGCAGCACCAGCTAGTGTTGAACCCGCACCTTCTACTTCTCAACCACCAATACAGCCAAAAATAACCATCACCTACCAAAGGAAATCCAAACGAACCCCTACACATGCTACTCAGTTTGTGCAGGTCCCTATATCATCACCCATACTGGAGGAAGTGGACACTAGAGCTCCTACTTCTTCTGAGGAGCAAGCCACTCCCATCCACCAATGATCAGTGTTGAGATTCCTCATGCTCAGCCTGATGAGCTCACAACCCCCACAGCTTTAAGCCTACACTTAGAGTCTTAAAACTCTAGTGAACAACCTTCAAGGGACGGTTACCATCCCCAGCCTCTTGATCTAAACCAACCAATCCCAAACCTTGAATTCTATGATAATGAAGACATGGGCTCCAGTGAGTATCATGTGTCTCTCTTCTCCACCCCTGCTCAAGGAGAGATGAGTACTCCTGTTTCTCCCATGTCTAGCCCACATCATCCACCTACTACTGAGGTGGATCTCCCTGAATCTGTTCAGGAGGTCCATATGGAAGAGGCTCTCACTTCAGCAAGTGACTACATCATTAAGACCTAAACCATGACAACCAGCACTACTATATAAATATACACACACAATATGAATAATACACCTAACACACTACTATATATATATATATATATATATATATATATATATATATATATATATATATATATGTGTGTGTGTGTGTGTGTGTGTAATCCTCATGCCTAACCAAAAACACTCACACAATGCAAGACCCAAAAGAAACCATTGTCATCATTCAACTCAAACGAACAAAACACACGTAATACCCCACATACATGAATACATACAAGCATGCATGAGCCCTATACATCCACCTATGGTAACACACACATAATAATTTATACATCAACCATATATATGGGTTCATACTACACGAATCATGCATATCACCATCACGTTGCATCACATATTTATATGTAAATATACAATTAACCATTCTGCCAAGGCTTACTAAATTCACTTATATGAACAATCAGGCACACAAAACTCGCATACAAAACATAAACACATATGCACATTAAAGAAATATGTGGTTTCATGAGGGTTGTGACATCATCCCCTTGTTGAAGGAAATTTCGTCTTGAAATTTAAAAAAATATATATCTTATGAAGGATACCTTAAGAAGTGGATGCCTGATCTTTGAATAGTTGCGGATACTTCTTCTTCACTTGATCTTCACGATCCCAGGTAAACTCTAGTCCACACTTTGAATCCCATCTAACATGCATAATAGGAATTTTGCTATGCTTTAAATTCTTGACTTTTCAATCCATCATCTCAACTGGTTCTTCAATGAAATGAAGCTATTCATCAATCTCTAGTTCCTCCAATGGAACAATAAGTGATTCATCAGCTAGACACTTCTTCAAGTTTGAAATGTGGAACACGTTATGAACACCATCGAGTTCCTCAGGTAAGTCTAGCTAATACGCTACTGGACCGATCCTTTTGACAATATCAAATGGTCCAACGTATCTAGGGTTTAGTTTACCACACTTCCCAAAGTGTATCACACCTTTTCAAAGTGAAACCTTTAACAATACTTTGTCACCGACTTGAAATTACAAGGGCTTTCTCCTTTGATCTGCATAACTTTTCTGATTGTCTAGAGCTACGGCCATACAGTTATGTATCTTAACAATCTTCTCCATGGTTTCCTAAACAAGCTTAGGACTAGTTAGCTAACTATTACCAACCTCTATCCAATAGAGTGGTGATCTACACTTTCTACCATAAAGTGCTTCAAATGGTGTAGCGTTAATACTCGTATGACAATTGTGGTTGTAGGAGAATTCATCAAAGTCAGATGGGTTTCCCAACTATTCCTAAAGTCTATAACACATGCCCTAAGCATATATTCTAGGGTTTGAATCATGCGTTCTGTCTAACCATCTGTCTGTGGATGATAAGCCGTGCTCATATCCAAACGAGTGCCTAGTGACTTCTGTAGCGACTGCCAGAAGTGCGAAGTGAAGCGCGCGTCACAATCAGAGATGATCGAGAGTGGCACTCCATGTTGTGACACTATTCTTTCAAGTAAATATGTGCCAGTTTATCCATCTTGTAGTTCTCACGAATGGCCAAGAAATATACTGATTTAGTCAAACGATCCACTATCACCCAGATAGTATCATTTCCAGCTTGCAAACAAGGTAGCTTAGTAACGAAATCCATAGAGATGTTTTCCCAATTCCATATTGGAATCTTTTGTTGTTGAAGCATACCTGACGATTTCTGATATTCCACCTTGACTTTTGAACAGGTCAGACGCTTTGACACATATGTGGCAATTTCAGCTTTCATGTTAGGCCAACGGTAAATGACCTTCAGATCTTGGTACATCTTGTCAGATCCTAGATGTATTGAATAACGGGACTTATGAGCTTCATCCATTATTGATTCTTTGAGATTCCAGAACAATGAAATACATACCTGATTCTTATAGTAACAAAGCCCAGCTGTTTTCTCTTAAAACAGTTTCTTAGCTCCTCTAAGAGATTCGAACTTGATGTTCTGTTCTTGTAATGCCTTAACCTAGGCATTCTTGCTCTGTAATGGTAGATCTGAATGAATAGTTAACTGTAACGTATGGACACGATGAGGTTTTAGGGTTTCCTTACGACTAAGAGCATCGGTTACCATGTTAGCCTTTCCCAGATGATACTTGATGGCATAGTCATAATCATTTAGTAACTCCAACCATCATCACTATTTCATAGTCAACTCCTTCTATTCATAGATATGCTGAAGGCTCTTATGATCAGTGAAGATCGTGCACTTGGTTCCATATAGATAATGCCTCCAGATCTTAAGGGCAAATACCACAGCTCCCAACTCTATATCATGAGTTGTATAGTTCTTCTCATGCACCTTGAGCTGTCTTGATGCATAAGCTATCACTTTATTGCGTTGCATCAAAACACAACCCAACCCTTTGATTGACGCGTCGCAATACACCATGAAGTCATTTCTTCCCTCTGGTAATGCCAAGATTGGTGCACTACACAGCTCATCTTTAAGTGCTTGAAAAGCTGCTTCCTCATTACTACCCTTTTTTGTAAACAGTTCCATTATGAGTTAGGGTAGTCAGAGGCTATGCAAGTTTTGAGAATCCTTTTATGAAACACCGTTAATAACCCACTAATCCAAGAAATTGGGCACCTCAGTAGATGTCATCCGCGCAGGCCAATTCTTGATTGCCTTAATCTTAGACGGGCCAACATGAATGCCATTCTCATTAACTACATGCCCTAAGAATTGTACTTCTGTCATCCAGAAGTCACATTTAGAAAACTTGGCATATAGTTGTTCTGTCTTCAGAAGCTTAAGAATAAGCCTTAAATGTTCCTTATGTTCCTCCTTATTCTTGGAATAAATTAGTTTGTCATCAATGAAGACGATGAAAAACTTATCTAAATAGGGTTTGCAAACACAGTTCATGAGATCCATAAAGATTGCAGGCGCATTTATCAATCCAAATGGCATGACTGCGAACTTAAAATGCCCGTATCGAGTTTTGAAAGCTGTCTTGGATATGTCTTCTTCTTGAACCTTGAGCTGATTATATCCAGATCTCAAATCAATCTTTGAGTAGTAATTTGATCCCTGAAGTTGATCAAATAAGTCATCAATACGCGAAAGAGGGTAATGATTCTTTCTAGTGGCTTTGTTTAGTTCCTAGTAGTCAATGCACATACGAAAGTTTCCATCTTTCTACTTCACGAATATCACAGCCGCTCCCCAAGGTGAAGAACTAGGGTGTATGAATCCTTTGTCTAACTGGTTCCTATAATTGCTTTGATAATTCCTGTAATTTGTTTGGTGCCAAATGATATGGCTCCTGAGCAATAGGGGCAGCTCCTGGTGTCAGCTCGATCTGGAACTCTACCTGCCTGTGTGGAGGAAGCCCAGGCAAGTCCTCTGGAAACACTTCAAGAAAGTCCTTAACGATAGGGATGTCATCAATCCTTTCTCCTATGTGGTCTTTTCAGTAACTAAAGCTAGAATCAGTGAATGTCCCTTACGCAGGCATTTCTGGGCTTTCATGTAGGAAATAATACTAACCACAACACTACACTTATCACCTTTCGCTGAGATTATCTCTCCACTAGGAAGAGGAAGTCTGATGAGTTTCTCTTGATAGATGTTTTTGACTTGGTTCATAGACAACCAATCCATACCAACAACAACATCAAAACTACTAAGTGTGATAGACAGGAGGTCAATATCAAAATCACACCCAGACAGACCTATCTTACAACCACGGTATATATAAGAATCTTCTATAATCTTACCATCAGCTATTTCTACAGCGTAGTTTGAGTATAAAGTCATAGATGTAACATCCAATAACTTACTGAACTTATGAGAAGTAAAACTCCTATCAGCACCAGAATCAAACAAGATAGAAGCAAAGCAACCATTGATAGGAAATTTACCAGTTACAGTAGAAGGGTCATTTCGAGCCTCACCTGATCCGATGATGAATGCTCTACCCTTAGCGCCACCATTGCCATTGCCATTGCCACCATTCTCCCTCCTATTATCAGCCCCATTACAACTATTGTTGTTCTTTCTCAACTTTTGGCAATTTCTCTTGAGATGCCCGGCTTGACCACACTCATAACAACCCTTCTGATCATCCTGTTGTGGTGGCTGTTTGGCTGTTATATTCACACAACAATTTTTGGCAGCATGGCCAAATTTACCGCATCTCTTACAAGTATTCTTGTTATAAGGCCCGTTGTGGTGGTAGTTACATTTGTTGCATTTGGGTAGTGTTCCGGTATAACCAACGTTGTGCTGAGATGATGAAGAAGACAAGTTGAATGTGCGAGAGTTGTTGAACATCTTGGATTGTTGCACCTATTGCTGTGGTGTACCCTTCTTGCTATTAGAACTTGGCTCCCACTTTTGCTTGTTATTCACATCGGATGGAGTTGGTGTAGAACCACGCGGGGGCAACTTACCCTGCGTGACGGCCTGGTCGGTTAGTCTTTGGGCCAATCTGATTGCATCTTGTATGGTGTTGGGTCGAGAGGGAGTGACCATACTGGAACTAATCCATGAAAGTATCTCTTAATCCTCAGAGAATGAGGGTTGACCATATTGGGCCACAGGGTGGTGAGCTCGTGAGAGCAAGGGGTATACGCCTCGATCTCAAAACCTGACATTTTGAGAATCCAGAACTCCATCTCTAACTTTTGCACCTTATCATGAGGGCAGTACTCCTACTTCATCAGATTTTTGAAATCCTCCAAGGTAGTTTGATTGGCCATCTCTACCCCCAACATTTGTACTTAAGTGTTCCACCAGGACAGGGCAGCTCCATCCAAGGTACTAGTGGCATACTTCACCCAATTTGCCACCGGGAAATTGTACATTTTGAACACTGATTTGAGCTTCTCGAACCATCTCAGAAGACCTACAGCTCATTCAACCCTAGTAAACGGGTTAGATTTGCAGTTCATGAAGGACTTGAAAGTACAAACCCCTTGACCTACAATAGATTTTAGATTAGGATTGACAGAACGTTAACATCAAAAAGAAAATTTGGTATTACTTATCGATCGGAGCTGGTTGTGGGTTTGGGTTGTGGTTGGCCAACGCGTCAGCTACATGCTGATTTATAAGTGCGGCCAGTTCAGCTGGTGTCATGTTTATGGTACCACGACCATGACCACGACCAGATTCGTGCCCATGTCCAGACATTCTTAATAATCACAACATACGAAAGCAAGTAAATATACAACATATCAACTCCATTTAAGTATAAGCAATTAAAAGAATTTAGCACAATCCCAACTTAATGGTCAAATAATAATTTCAGATAAAATAAATTGTAAGTACGTCTACAACCAATTAAACCAAATATCAAAATGCAAAGACATCAGTTGGATGGGAAACAATCCTTCCCATCTAGGTGCAAAATAAATGAAAGTCTTATAAACAAATGAAAAGAATGAAATAGGAAATCAATGTGAATCGCCAACCTCATTCTAGCTTAATGGAGACTGACAATTCCTACCATATAGGGCTTCATACGGAGCTACCTTTATACTTGCGTGGTAACTATTATTATAAGAAAACTCCACTAGGGGAAGGTGGTTATCCCAACTTCCACCAAAGTCTATCACACAAGCTCTTAACATGTCCTTTGAGGTTTGAATTGTCCTTTCACTTTGTCCGTCGGTTTAAGGGTGGTATGCAGTGCTTAAGTCGAGGCGGGTCCCCAAATCCTGTTAGAGAGATCTCCAAAATCGTGAGGTGAAGCGACTATCACGGTCTAAGATAATCGATAGTGGAACTCCATGCCTGGTCACTATTCATCGATGTATAGTTATGCTAACTTAATAAGTCGTAGTCCTCTCGAATTTGTAAGAAGTGGGCTGATTTAGTAAGTCTATACATAATTACCTAAATAGAATCATGTCCGCGAAAAGTTCTTGGTAACTTCGTAACAAAATCCATCATGATGTTATCCCATTTCAACTCTAGGATTTCAGGTTGTTGTCAGGTTCCTGATGGTTTTTGGTTTTCGGCCTTTACCATCGCACACGTTAGACATTTCCCCATATAGATGGCAATTGACTTTTTAAATCCGGGCCATCAGAAAAGTGCCTTTAAATCTTGGTACATCTTGTCACTTCCCGGGTGAACTGAGTATTTGGATTTGTGGGCCTCGTCTAGGACTATCTCTCTAATTCCACCATACTTTGGTACCCATGTCCTTCCTTCGCACTTATACGCACCATCATTACTCACTTCTAAACACTTTTCCATTACCGTTAACATCTCCTCGGCCAATTTGTCCTCCTTCAAGGCTTCCCTCTATGCTTCTTTTAATCTACCGACAAGGCTCATTCTTAAGGCATGAACACGAAGGGGTTTCTCCCTTTCCTTTCAACTCAAGTCGTCTGCCACTACATTTGTCTTACCGGGATGGTATTGGATCTCACATTTGTAGTTGTTTAATAATTCTACCCATCTTCTATGGCGCATGTTTAACATCTTCTGATCAAGAATGTGTTGCAGACTTTTGTGATCGGTATAGATAACACACTTGGTACCGTAAAGATAGTGTCTCCACATTTTGAGTGCGAATACCACGACACCTAGTTCTAGATCATGAGTAGTGTAATTACTTTCATGCTCGTTCAATAGTCTAGATGCGTAAGCAATCACCTTGTCTCGCCGCATTAACACACACCCCAACCCCTGACGCGAGGCGTTACAATAAACTACGAAATCAACAACGCCTTCTAGTAGGGCAAGGACAGGTGCACTGCACAGCTTCTCCTTGAGCATTTCAAATGCTTTGTTCTATTCCTTTCCCCATACAAAGGTTGTATTATTTTTAGTCAAGGTGGTCAGCGGCTGTATAATTCACAAGAAATCTTTGATAAACCTCCTATAATATCCAGCCAAACCAAGAAATTGCCTTATCACGATAGGAGTTTCAAGAATTTTCTAGTTCTTAATGGCATCTATTTTTTATGGGTCTACTTGAATCCTTTCTTCATAGGAGCACCCCACGGAGAAACACTTGGTTGAATAAATCCCTTCCAGCAATTCTTGGATTTGTAGTATTAGTTCTTTCATCTTGGGTGGAGCGAGTCAGTAAGGGGCCTTGGCCATAGGAGCGGCACCTGGCACTAGATATATTTGGAACTCAACTTGTCTAGTCAGAGGAAGTCCAGGCTGATCTTCGGGGAATACCTTCGAGTATTCAGAGACCACTGGTATATCCTTAATTATCTTTCCTTCTTTCAGTTTCATTACATAGACTATGAAGGATGTGTGTCCCTTGTTAAGACTCTTGGTAGCCTTTAGGTTGGATATCATAGGACATCGCAAGTCGCTTCTATCACTGGGAACAACTAGTGTTTTTCCGTCGATTAAGGGTATCTTGAGCAGGCGTTCATCACACACAATATCAACTTTATTCTTAGCTAAGCAGTCCATCCCCACAACTACATCAAAACCACTTAGAGTTATAGGCATCAAGTCTATCTTAAATGAATTACCCTTTAGTTCTATGATGCAGTCTTTGATGATTTCATTAATTTCTAATAATTTACCATCAGCTAATTCTATGGTATAAGCATCGGTTAGGGCACAAGCTTTCAAATCAATCAAAGGCCTAAAGGTAGTAGAAACAAAACTACCTGTTGCTCCAGTATCGAATATAACAGTAGCAGGATGGTTGTTTATGAGAAATGTACTATTGACCACATCAGATTCCGTACGAACACCATTTGGATCCATCACGAACGCTCTTCCCTTGGGTTCGTTAGGCCTGACATCCTTATCCATTGCTATCTAAGAGCATTTGTTCCTCATGTGCCCTGGATCTCCACACTCGTAGCATTGCTTTCCGGCTAATACGTACCGTCCTTAATCAAATGACCAGTTTGTTTACACCTGAAACAAGACATCAGGATGCACTCACTTGATGATGTAGTTTACACTTATTGAATAAAGGGCTTGTACCTAAGTATAACTTCCGAGCCTTTCCACCATGATCACCATGCCTCACACCATCACCTGTTCTCTTGCATGAGTTACCACTGCTGCCGGCCATCTACTTAGCATCAAACCACTTTCTTTTCTCATCCACCACATTCTTCTTATCCTTTGTTTTCACACGTTCTGTCCAACCAGCTCTAACTAAGTCATCAGTCAAGCTGCTAGTGAAATCAACCACTGCTTGTAGGGATGTAGGGTTGGAAGACCGGATCATGACTCTAACTCTAGGATGTCATCCCCAGATGAAACGGGCAACACCTTTGGCTTCTGGCATCACCATGTGTGGCACCGGTTGAGACAAAGCTAGGAACCGATTGATATACTCTGTGTAGTCCGAGCCTTTCATCTCTAAACATAGAAATTCGGCCTCCAGCTTTTCAAGTTGATTAATTGGGCAGTACTTGTTGGTCATTAGCTCTCTGAATTCAGACCATTTCATTCGTCCTGCAGCATTCCTGCCTTGGGGCTGAATGATGGTTTTCCACCACTCCAGTGCTGGTCCTTTGAGTGATTATGAGGCAAACCTTACCATGTGCTCGGTCTTGCACTCACTGATATCTAGCACGGCTTCAATTTCATCCAACCACCGGTAAGTCTCAATTGCACCCTTGGTTCCATAAAAGTCCATTGGTTTGCAAGCCATGAAGGTTTTATGGGAACACCCATTCCTTATTTCCTCAACATCATCATTGTTGCCTTCACCATTCCCGGGTCCACCACTGTCGGTTGCATTTTCTAGGTCCGCATTGATTTGGGCGATAATGGTTGGGATAGCATTGGCAATTTGTTAAGCCACTAGTTTAGCTATTCTCTCTTCGTTATCCAGGTTGACATTTTCTCCACGTGGTGTTTCCGGTGGAGTAGGTGGTCAATTTCCACACTGGTCCCTAGTTTGTTCATCAATGGGTTCCCGTCCCCTGTCTCGCCTAGCTTCATTATCTCTTCCTCTGGTTGCTCCTCTCCTTCAACTATGAACTCCTTGTCTAGGTGGCATTCTGGTGTCAACATAGATGAACTCGTTTAGTATCTCATTAATTGGTTTAAAGTATCACGTCACACCGATTTTATCCCTATTAGCCACAACAAGACATGTAAAATCGCTTCATTCAAATAATATAGAGTTAATTATTTTATGGGGCCACTTTGAAATATGCAATTGCATACTCCCATTTTAGACACCCTGCAAAAGTTAGTATCATAAGAGAAAATTCATATACAGTCAAATGTAGCAACAACCAAGGAAATAGTAGTGTCATAGTATCACAAACTGGAAGGCGCCATCACCCCTATAAAATAATAATAATAGTGTCTGGAATAGATAATATAGTCTCTTCAAATGGTTCAATAGTCTCCTGCCAACACTCAGGTAACATCCCCCGTCTTCACTACCATTTCTCCCTTAGCCACCCGAACCATCCGGAACCCTTCTTCTTCTGCTCCTGCTCTGGTCGTTGCACACCATGGGATGCCATCATTGTCTAGAACTAGGTGGACTGTGAGGTCCGCCTAGCGTGCTAAAGAGTGACCTCGTGATGGTGGATAGTCTAAAGTATTTCCCCCAGTGTAGGGTCCGAAGGACCAAAGTCACTAGCCCGACGGCTAGACCGGGAATAGGAGGCCCCAGCAAGGACGCTCGGGCCATCATACATACTACGCCTAGGTGGCATCCAATACTCGTCATGCGGGTAGCGATTGGGTTGGTCAATCACCGGACGTGCTGGTGCTGGAGCCATCACAAGAGGAGGTGGAGGGGCGGCATCCTAAAGGAAACGGATGCTCCTGGCCTGGTGCTCTTACGCGGTCGTGTGATGACATGCGGGCCCTTATTCCCGATAGGCGGTATAGGTGAGTCGGTAGGGGTAGGGACATATGGCGAGTGGGAGTGCGTTCGGCTCCTATCCAGGGATGATGGAAAAGAGTCCTCCGAAGGCTCAGTATCGTTGGGTGTCACCGAGATCCATCCGGGATGTCGGTTCCTTCGTGGGAACTCCTTATATTGTGATGGAACTGTTGCCCTCCTAAGTCTACCAACCGGGGCAGTCTCTTCAACCGGGTGTGCAGGTGCTTTTCCTTTGTTTGCCATAATCTTGAAATCCTGTAAGACTATCATGAGTAACTTTGTTTCTCATTGCTCATGACAATCATAATAATAATAATAATAATATATAATAAATAATAATAATAATAAATAATAATAATAATAATAATAATATATAATGGTTATAGTATCCATAATGAGTATCAACACAGGGTTACAACAGGCATGAAAGTCATTTTATAAGGTTTAGACCACATGAAAACGTTTCCCGAATCATTAACCTTTTGAAAGAAAGATTTTATCATCACTTAGTTGTTTATGCCAGAATTCACGCTTCTAGTAAATTCATGATTACGTTGATCAAGTGTAATCATCAATTTACCCAACCCGCTTACTCCAACACATTCCAAAACAAGGACAATCCTAAGGTATCAGGGTTGTAGCCTAAGGTCTACTATGGTATTCCTAACTTCTCTACAACCTAGCTCTGATACCAATCTATCACACTCCGTGCCCAAGGAGGGTAGGACGTCGTAGAATGGCAATATACATGGCAGCAGAAACTAACCATCACAAGAGTACACAGGGAGAGAAATCACATGGCATGACATTTTAAATAACATCATCGGGCTATAACAGTCTAGCCCAAAACAAAATTAGAAATCCATTACACAATATTCAAATGTTTAACAGACATCAAATCAAATTGTCTAAAATATTTTAAAATCAAGTAATGCCATAGGTAGTCATAATACTAGGTCGCCCACACGAATTCTCCAACAAATCAAGCTTCCATCAAAGATTACCTGAAACATGCTCAAAAAGGTTTTGGGTCAACTATAAAGTTGGTGAGTTCAAGTGCTTAAAGGATAAAAACAAAAGGACTCTTAAGAGTCCAAGAATTAATTTAGAATCATAAGTATCATTTGTTATGGAGGTCACAATCAACCCTGCACTCAGTCCCAGCTTGCCTCTTCTAAACTTGTGTTATTGTCGGTTAACCCATACGGAGAATTAGCCTCAAACAGTGCACCATACCTGCTGAGTGGTACACCATTATTTCTTATAATACCTATTACATGAAACAAACGACCCCACTGGATATCAGTGTGGTACGCTTCCTATTGTGTCATTGGGTTATGATGGAAGGCACAGTGCGTAGGGGATTCCCCAATTAGATCTACCCATATAGAATAAGCTGTTCACCAAGAATTATTGATTGTGATACAATATAAGAGCAGGTTCTAACAATCACCACAACATATAATCATCACATAATAGCACATAAATAATTTCAGTTCAAACATAGCATGTTTCATCCCAAAACAGTAGTAAAAAAGGGAACACTAAACTCACCTTAGAATTAAACAACAGTTTCCTCAAGCACAGAAAAGGTCCAAGTCCTAGCACCCTATTATCAAGATACAGGTAGTAAGTTACATGTTCTTAGACTATTGAAAGTATAACTAGGTGTGTTTTATGGTCACAAGCTCATTTAGGTTCTTTCCTTAAGGGTTTGCGATAAAAAGTTTTCTTTTTAGGAAAGTTAGGGTTTTTAACACATTAGCGACAAGTTATATGATTCTTTTCAATGTGTTAATATGGCAATATGTTTAATAAGATTTTTTTGTCATAAGATGATTGAAATTTAATTATATTTACAGAATTTACACTTTGGTCCCTCAAGTTTCAAAATTTACAATTTTTACCCTAAAGTTTGCTTTCTTTCCATTTCTTGACCCAATATGACCCTTGTTAATTTCTAAAGTTTTTTATAATCCATTTATACCTATTTAAACTCCAAATTTCCAAAATTTAGTTTGAGGGTTTAAAACACAAATTTTGAGTTACCGGTTACAGTAAAATCGTCAATTTTAAGCATCTAGTTTTCAACCGTTAATATCAACAAAAAAAACTCAAATATTACTTTCTAAAAACTTCTAATAAGTTTTTTAATCTGTTTAAAATGAGTTTTTGGGTTATAAGAGCATAAAGCCTCGTTTTTTACAATAAACTTGTTAAAATAACTCATTTTCCCGGAACCGAAAGATCAAATCCATTTTCTCTCAACTTTTCTACAAAATCTCATCTTGGTACTTATAACTTAGTGAATAACATGGATTTGTTGGTTTTAAGCTTTTTATCCTCTTTTACAAATTCTTTTTTAAAAATCACCCGTTTAGGCTTGTTTATGATAATTAAATTCACAAAAATCACATATTATCTTTATAAATAATCAAATTTGGTTTTTATCACTAAAATACTTATTTAGGGCCTGGAACTTTTAAAACTTTAGACTTTTTAAGATATGACCATATTTGAGAATTTTGTCACTTTTTGGGTCTTTAATATTACCCATTTAGTCCATTTTACTACCACTTTCAACATATTTACTAAGTGTCATGAATTTCATATGTTTAACATCACCAAACAACTAGAACAAAATAATAGTTTTCGGATTTTTACATACATACAACTTTTGTAGCATTAAAGGGTGAAATATTACATTTGCACATGTATAACCGACATAGTTGGTGCATAAATGTCACCAAATCTTTTTGTAGCTTTTAAAATAAGTTATAGTGATGTTCATTCACTGTTTTTGAGCAGATTTTAACATGGGTTGAGGGGGTTTTCAAAAAATATGGGTTTTAGGTGCAAAACCCATGAAAATAGGGTTTTCGGGAGTGCAAACGAGTGCACCAACCGTGGTCCACGTTTTACCTTCAAGAGATACCTTGTAAGATGTCAAGAATTCCTAAAAAGCAGTAGGTGTTGCAGAAAGTTTCTGTTTTGAACCAAGAAAGTAAGATTTTTTTAGTAAAAGAGGGGAAAACTCAAGAAATAACTTTATTCGGGTACACTGATGCTTACACTTCAGAAGTTTTGTGTTTTTGGAATGATTCTAGAAGTATGAGGGCTGTTGATTCACGAGTTTGAGCTGGAACACCTTGTATCTTGCAAAATCTCGCGTGAAAACTCAGTTTAGTTCACCTTCTTGCTTTGTTTGCTCTTGGTTGATGTGACATCCGGTAATTTTCCGTTACCAAACTCCGTTTGTTCGTTTAAGTCTTGCATACACGTGTCGGGAGCACACACTAGTTGTCGTTGAACGTTGGTGACTTAATAATAATTAATAATGTTAAACAATAATTTCTATGTTGATATTAGTTGTGATTATGTGATTTAAATGTTTATTGTGAATTTTATCGCGTAACGTGGAAACGCGTGTATTTAACCTGTATGTTTTGTATCTAATAAAGGTGAAATATATAATTGTCATGGTTAGTTTATATGTTTGTTGTTGTAGTTAAAAACCTTTTAAAAAGTTTAAAAGCTTAATTTTTATAAAAAGTAAATTACAAGGGTTTTAAAGGGTATTTATGCAAAATTAAATTAATAAAACAAAAACTCTAACCCTAACCACCATAATCGGCCGCGATTGACCTCCCCTCTCCCTCTCCTCTTCGAATTCAGCCCAAGAACAAGCAATCACCTTCGAATTTGATCGATTACAAGGCATACAACAAGTTAGAATCTTCAATTGCAAACTATTACACATTTAAAGGTTAGATTTTTATATGATTTGATGATGTTTCATGATTGGCCGAAAGTTCTATGCAAAAACTGCAATTGGTGGCCGATTGATGCCTAGTTGTTGATGTTAATGTGTTTACTAAATAGATTACATGTTAATTAACGTCTAGTATGCAATAAAGGTTGGATTTTTACAAGTTTTTATGGAAATTACATTAGGGCCGAAACCCTAACTCAAAAATCTGAATTTGATGTTAGTTGTTGGTTGTTTGTTGATGCTATTATGTTAGTTGGATTGTATAGATGCTAGTTAACGTCGATTTTGCAAGAAAGCTTTGATTTTGATTCGTGGTTCATAGGTTACTAAGAATAGTAACTTTATTTTGCATGAATTGATGATTTGATGATGTATGAATGTTATGGATGTGTTCGTGATGATGATTAAATGCTAGGTTGATGATATGAACAATTGAAAAACAAGAAGATGTCTTATAGTTCATACATTGCTAAAAATAGTAACTTTTGGTGTTGAACGTTGATGAATCATGATGTTTAGGTGTTGTTGATCATGTTTAGATGTTGTCATGGACTTGAATTGGTATGTAAATGATGAATCCATGAATGTCTTGGGTGTTTGATGAAATTGGGATGTACTTTCCCAAAAGGGAAACTTTATTTGTGCAAATTCTTGAATTGGATGATTTGAGCATGTTTGGGATATTAGGATCATGCTAGTGTGTTCATGAATGGTTTCTAAGGTGATTAAATGTGTTGTTTAGGTTATATGAATGTTGATTTGGTTTGTTACCTGTTTTGGCCTGTTGTGATTCGCATGACTTGTATGATAATTGGTTGTATGATGACCTAAGTAGTACATGTGGTTAATGAAGTGCTATATGTAATCAAGTTGTATGTTGATCATGTATGATATGCTGTTGTGTTAGTTTTAACGAATTATCACCTCTAATGTCACCAACGGGTCAAACGGGTCGACTGGGTCAAATGTGTCTTTCTAAAACTTTGAGTTCCTTGGTTTGTAGAGCACTTAGGGTTTCATGTTGTTTCTGTGTGCACGTACTTATGTACTCTTGTGTTCTAGGTGACCTTTGAAGGTTGTCTTTCCCCTCTTTCTTTCAAGTTAAGCTCTAAGTTAATTCTTGTGCGTATCAGGTGAGTTCTTGCCCCACTCTTTTTACATATCTCTTTTGGGGGAGATAGCATACTGTTGATCACAAACGCTTTTATATATGAGTGTGTATAATATTGATATAGTGTTGTTTACCATGGAAAGTCCTCACACTTTCGGATTGTTAATATTGACTAGTGGGGAAATTTTAGGTAGTACTACTGGGTCTGACGAGCCCCATCTGTGTGACTCGAGGTCATACGGGTGCAATTTTGTCCTAACATATATTCGTCACGACCTGGTAAGTCATGACGGGAGGCACAAACTATCACAGTCAGCTTCAATCGCGAGATCACTATGATTAATATTTTTATGTTAATAGACTAGCTATCTATTGCAATACACTACTTATGATTTGAAAACTGTTTATCGGTTTACCTATTAACGCAAACTCTTGAACTCACCAACCATGTATTGACTTGTTTAGTATGCTATTCTCAGGTTAAGGTTGCCAGTTGCCTAGGAGCATGCACGTCAGCATTGTTGAGTTGTCTACATTCACTTTGCTTTTAAATTTGGGATTATTTTCAATTTTACACAATTGTGTTTGGGGCGCGTTTGTTTTGCGCATTCTCTTTACATACTATTTGTTTTGGGTTTTCTGGTTTTAAAAACACTTCCGCAGTATTTTAAATGTTACTCTGGTTTTGTTTATTAACCATATAGAGTCGTTCTTGGTAACTAATGACTGAGATCCTGGTATGTCACGCGCCTCGCGGTAAAACCCCGCATGTGGTTTTTTTGAGGGTGTGACAGATTGGTATCAGAGCCATTGGTTATAGGGAACTAGGTTGCATACACACACTAGACTATAACTGCATAGTTGTTAGTTACTTATCGCTTACTCTCCTTACTGTATACTCATTGGCATACGCAACACGTACTTTGCAGCATGGCATCGTCGTCAAGGAATTTAGGCAAGAGACCTGCACGATCTGAGTCACCTCCTACGTCTCCCGTACCTGATAGGGGATTTAACTGGCCACGACATCCCTATCCTCCTGGCGAGATAGATTGGGATCAGCCTTTCATACCTCCTGAGCTCGATCCTCCGCGGAACTGGGATTTCAACCCCACCTACATTAACCGTATGGCTTATAGAGAGCGCGTACCACCAGTAGCTTCTACACGACCTAGGACTAGGTCATCGACCGCCTCTACTTTGCCTACACTTCCTACCTTGAGCATCCCTCTGGAGCAGGCATTTGCAGCTTTGGTAGCCACACTGGACATAGAGCGACAGCAGGTTGGTAGTATTCAAGAATGATGGGAAGTGGTGCAAAGGGGGCGGCCGAATTCTCATTGGGGAGGGTGTTTTCTTATTATTATTTTTTTATATTGTGTAATGTATAAATGTAGGTGATGCGTTGTATTTTATAAAATTTTGCAAGTACAATATAGATACATGTATGTTTGTGGCCGTAAATATGTATGTACCTACATATATAATTAGTTTTATTTAAAACTCTTAATTTAGTGTAGATTTTGTAGTTTTTAAAATCACTTAATAATTTCTAGACTAAAGCAAGTCATAGTAGAATCTTCTAAGGCAATTAAGCATGTAAACAATTAGCATGGAAGAAAGATAAAAAGCAATAATGCAAGATTAATTGAAGTTAAAATAGAATCTCGGAGTCGGTTGTTACAATATTATTGCCGGATTTTGTACAACTTTGTTATATATCTGGAGATTAACATTCTCACTAAAATACATATACAATCGATAGTTTGTTCTACACTGTCGTTTTCGCTTTGAAAATACTTATTATGGCATGCAGCTTGGTGTAAGGTTTTATGTATTCTTCGTAATTTACCATGTTCTTTTTCTACATTATACACTAACATGATATAGGTCATATTTTTAAAATTTTAATTGAAGATCATTTCTTACCATGCTGCTAATGTTTACAGTTTTTTACTGACCTTATTGTTATATGTTTATCTTTTTTTATATCATCGTATCATTTTTTTTCTAATCTACATGTCATTTATAGTATCCGATGTCACTTTGTTAAAGGATCTTGATATATCATATCATGTTTATACCATCAAGGTTCGCATAATTCGGTTGTGGAAGCAACCAATGTATAACACTCCAGCATATTTTTATTCTATTGAGTTTATAGTTGTTGATGAGGAGATTTGTTAATATTTTACTTTTAAAATTATCCTGATACAAAGTATGTTATAGTATGTATTCCCTTGTAGTTAATAACATTTTTTTGTTTTGCTTTCATTTCAAGGATATACAATGTAAGGTTTCCTAAGTTTCAAAAGCTACTTGTTGAATTAGGTTTCTTTTATTTTTTTATAAATTATGTATGTGTTTATCTTAAAGGCAGAGATTATATCTTGCAATAACATTGAAGAATGTATTTTTATCCCTAGAATCTTCTTGATACCTACTAACAAAAGGCTAACGTTTAAGTTTCGAAGAAGGCAATTTCTCCTATTCGTATGTTTTGCTATGATTATAAACAAGAGTTAGGGTTAATCATTATCAAGAGTTGGTTTGTTTTTGAAACAACCAGTTATTACACACGGACAACTATATGTACATTGTCAAAAGCTGCAAGACAAGATGGATTAAATCTGGTTATATTGGAGGGAAATGGTGAACTCTCAAGTACAAATTCAAATGTCGTATACAAACTCAAATGTCATATGCAAAGAGGTTTTTAGAGATTTATAAACATTTTATGTTTTTCCCTATGTATTTAAATTTGTCATTTAATTTTATTCTATACATATTTTTTTAATTATCACGTTTTTGTACATTACAAACATATACTCTCATGACTACTACATTTTAGATGTATTTAATGACAATTTTAATTTTCTAACTCATGTAACATGGGTCGTTAGACAAGTATATCATGAAAGAAAAGAGTTCAGCTACTTGTCATCATATTAAGTAATCTTGCCACATGTTTGATTCTTAAACAAACATTGACACATGTTATCATTTAAGCATATTTTTAAAACTTCTAAATTTTCTCTTAATTTGTGTTCTAAAAATAAAAAGTTTCTAAAATTTGAATTAATTTCATTTAAATTTGAAATCCTAATTAATGTTATAATGGAAACAATCATTTTTATACTCCAACAATTCCTCATATTTTGTTTTCAGAATGTAAAAAACGCATTTTGTTATATACATACATGATGATCTTAAACTAAAATAACGGTAAATAGAATCTGAATTTTTAAAAACTTCCATAACTTTAAGGATTAGTTTTCCATGAATGAATTTTTATACAATCTCACTACAATTTAAGTTCACAATTTTTTTCTTGACGTTCGCAATTAAGTTTGTTAAAACATTTTATCAATATCGTATTTTAACAATTTATTGACTTTGACCTTTAGATATTTCTAACATAGACATGCGTACATAAGATTGAAAATTAATCATTTTTTTATATTTTATGCCATATGCAACTTACTTCATAACATGTTTATCCATTTTCATATTATTGTTTCTATATATAATAACTAAAAAGGGTTCAGCCACATAAAAAAAAATTTAAGCAATATATTATCACATGACACACTACCAAGAAGCTATTGTCACGTGTTTTTTATATAGTTAATGGGTTTTAAGTTAAACTTGTTTCAAAT
The DNA here is from genome assembly GCA_025506505.1 of Flaveria sonorensis. Classification (NCBI taxonomy): domain Eukaryota; kingdom Viridiplantae; phylum Streptophyta; class Magnoliopsida; order Asterales; family Asteraceae; genus Flaveria; species Flaveria sonorensis. The sequence goes on from CM046433.1 coordinate 23,130,337, forward strand.
TTTAAAATTTAAAATGGGTAAAATCCTTAATATCAGGTTTGTAAAATTTTTAAATTAAATTTTGAATTTTACATTAAACATTTTAATTCCTCATATTATCCCTAAAAATAATAAAAGTATAAAATTCTCATACATCCCCTAAAGATAACAAACTTTTCGAATTTTAAGCTTAAATTTTGAAATTTAGTTTGTTGACTAAATTAACTCATAATTATTCTATTAAATATTAGACCCAAAATATACAATACCTAAAAATAATAGACTTTACATATTTTTAATTTAGAGTTTGAATTTTACATTCTTTTCTAAATTAACTCATAGTTATTCTATTCCCTATGTAATGTTCCTAATTAATCGGCTTACACTACGTTAAACAACTTTGTTATATAGAGAGAGAGAAATTATGTCATTGTTAGTTTCCGCTTAGGCTATAATAACTACAATTAGCCATCAAATTTGTCAATACCCTCCTAAAATATCATTTTCACAAAATTAATATGTATCTTTATTAAATATTAGTTGACCAAAAATATACAATGCTTAAAAATATCAGATTTTTCAAATTTTAATTTAAAATTTTGAATTTTACATTGTTACCTAAATTAACTTAAAATTATTATAATCCCTACAATCTTTCCCTAATTAATCTTCAAACACTTTTGTCATACTTTATAATATATATATATATATATATATATATATATATATATATATATATATATATATTACATTCACATTAAAATACATCAATAATCAATATCTTTTTTCTACACTGTCGTTTTTGCCTTTGACAATGTTTCATTATAGCGTGCAGCTTGGTGAACGTTTCCAGTTATTCTTCATAATTTACTATGTTCTTTTTCTACATTATACGAAGACATGTAGGATAGATTTTTAAAAATGTAACTAAAGATCATTTGTTACCATGCTTCACATGTTTATAGTTTTGTAAATAACCGATGTCACTTTGTTAAAGTATCTTGATATATAACGTTGTGATTATACCATCAACGTTCACGTAATTCGACTGTAAAAGCGGCTAATGTGTACAATCAAGCAGACTTTTACTTTATTGAGTTTATATTTGTTAATGATGATGTTTATTAAAATTTTACCTTTTAAATTTATCCGTAGACAAATTATGTCATAATATATATTACTTTCGATTCATATCATCTTTTTTTAATGATGGTGGAGCTTGAAATACCGGTTTTAATATTGTTAGAATCAATCCATTCAGAGTTTATTTAGGTTGGTTTGAGCAACTAACAATATATAAATTTTTTCACATGCTTATATATTATATCACTATTAATACTAACTCTTAGTTTCTAATTGTTATTATGTTTTATCTAATTTTTCAACCCGTGTAATGTACGGGTCGTTAGGCTAGTTTATTTATATACTATATAAAAAATTTAGGGAGAATAGAATTGTAATTTCCTCCTGATTTAAGACACGATATGAAAGGATTTAGATTGACTTCAAACTTTCTTTCCCCAAATACCCCTAATTCACAATCGAATCCTTCAATGACATTGTCGGCTTGATTTACCAATTTATTTGTCGATTTCCTACGTCGTTTCCTATACCCTATAGTTTATAGCCTTCGTTAAGAATCGACAATGGAAATCATCAATATACAACTTCAAGTGCGTTCCTCAGGTGCGTATTCGTGTGTTACATGATTTTATGCTCACTGCCGCAACATCAAACAAGAGGGATGAACAAGTTTCTATTTGTGATTAGGTCCTAGGTAGAGTCAGTTTCGTATTGCGGCTGTTACTTTCCTCAATATGTGTAAGGCCCTGATTCCAGGAAGCCTCACAGTTTATCATTCATAGCATATCAAAGATTTAAAGCATTTATTTAAGTAAACATTGCAGCGGAAATTACTTTATCAGATAATCTTTTAGTGAGATATGTTAACTTTATCTTTCTAAAGTAGTCATCACAAGAACAATCATTTACTATACACAGACTATCACTTTATCAATACTTTATCATTAAGACTTTCGCTTGTTTATTATCTATTACTCTTCTTTATCATTCAATTCTCAGTTACTGTGTCTCGGGAGGCCAGACCCCCGCTTGTGATGAACACAAGACTTTACTTTAGCCATGCTTGTGTTGAACACAAGACTTTAATTAATCCATGAGAGCGCAACAAATGCAACTCTCCTTTATCCTTTGCTTGCAATACTTTACTTTAGCAATGGTATATTGTTACGAGCTCAATAACATTTTTTTAGATTTTACTTTCATCTTTAGTTATACATATACTTATGCATGCTAAAAATCAACTCATAGTCTATATATTCACATACTTCAATAAAAGAATACAAATGGTATAACCGACCCTCCGCGAGACAGCGAGGCTCGGGGCGGTAGCCCCTGATAGCGGGGTTTTCTATAGGCTAGGGGCAGCAGCCCCTAGTGGGGTCCACGGGGCAACGTCCCTAGCTGGTTTTATTTTGAAGACTTTATATAGCATAATTTGTTATAAAAATTATATTTTCTTGTTAAAATCTCTTGAAATCTTTGCCATAAAAATCGTATATTTAGTATGCATATCGCCCCAAAACATTAAAAACGTGTAAATTAGGGGATCTAGAACTCACCTGGTCAATAAGTAACTTCACGTCTAAGTTACCTAAGCTATGATCACGATACGCGGTCTGCATATAAGTTAACACACAAAAATGTCATTTTCTACACAGTTTCGGTAGCATTTTCGCTAACAGTTTTGCATGCAGTTTCTCATGCAAGTTCGCATGCAGTTTCTCATGCAGTTTCGCCCAACTTTCGTTGGAATTTCCTAGGTTCGCTAAATCTACAGACCTACCTATGGACTTGCAAAACTACCTACGAAACTATAGTTTCGCAGGAAGGAGATTGCCTTAGTTTCGCAGGATGAATCCACAGTTTTGCATGAAGAACTGACAGTTTCTCAGAACATATGAAAATAATGTTCTGGCTCATTTTTAACCCAAAATCTCAACTTTTTACGTCCAAATCCTTAGTTTTTCATCCATGAAACTATATCTAAGCTTTTACATGATTTCATATGTAAAAATATGACTTTTATGTGATTTTTTGCAACTTTTCAAAACCCAAAACCCTAGCATTCTGATCTGATCTAAAGAGGTGTTTGGATGATGATTCTTACTTGGATTTCTTGCTCTTTCGTTGTTTTTTGATGCTCAAATACTCAGACCTTTAATCCTTTAATCAATAAAGCCTCAAATCTTTGATTTTCTTCACTTTCTCTCTTTACTCTCTCTCTCTCTAGAATGTTGGTGGCTTGGGTTGCAAATAGGAAAGAATGGGGTTGATTAAGGTTGTTTAATGGCTGATTATGGGCCTTTAAACACACCAATCCCTTAGCCCATAAGGTTAAAATGGCCCATAATCCATTTTTACCTCTTATTTACATTAAATAACTCTTAACTAAGCTCATTATTATTAGATTGCTCGCTTCGACTTTCCGGGGCATTACAATATGTAGCCGCCATTTACAAATCGAAAGGCGATCTGTTATGTTTATTGATTATCATATTCATGTGTTTTTTTTCTTGAATTATTCATGTTATTTCAATCGATGTGAGTGTAATTAGTTAGCTCTTAGATTGTTAAATTTGGTGTTTTTTGTGTGATTTGTGATGAAATGGGCAACTAATCGATTTGCATGGAAGACGAATATGGGAATGAGGGTTGGTGTCCAGGACGATTATCTTGGGTTTGTAATTTCAGTCCAGGGTTCCTCCTGCATTATTTGAAAAAGGTATGGATCTTGCTTCTTTTTATAAAATCTCTAATTTGGTTGCTGATGTATGATTTAGGATTTCCCGCGTATAAAAGCAAGTATTTAAGTGTACACTTTTGGCAGAAGAAGGTTGATATGCCTTCAACATGTTGCTAAAAATTATCAATTAGGTCTGTAAAATGATGCTAATTGTATACTTAGTTGCTTTTAAAAATTGCAGTACAAGTTAAAAGAAATAAAAATAAAGGGGTTAAAATGGTCAAAAGTCATATAAAACGTATTTCAATGCATATGCGATCTAAATCATTAGGTGGGTGTTTTTAGTTTGGGACAGCTAATCTCTAATTGTAAGACCTCTCACACTGTGGGCAAAGTTTTTCCTATTTAAGCTTTCATGGATTGTAATACAGTTAATGTTATGATATTTTTCTCGGTGCAAGTTAACATATTAAACCACATGCTAAAAGCTTAGAAAAATAAACCATATCTTATCTTAATATTTGAGAAAGACATGGTTTAGGAGAGGGATTTTATAAACACTTTCTATTTAAGGACTAATAATTATACCATACGAGTCATATAGCAATTTTCAAGCATGCTCAAAGCTGCTTATTGCTACATCGAAAACAGTTATCATAGGTGATCCTAAATACCGCTTAATTATGCCTAAAAAGACATCCTAAGAAACATTTGTTAAGGATTTGGACACTCGCAAATAGGAGGATTTAGGGGTTGTTTCGATAAATGCATAAAAAAGAAATTATTGCACTTTGAATTATCTACATTTTCTTACTGCTATAGTTACCTGATTGCATCCATTGTTCTTGAATGATTGCTTGCATGAGCTACACTAAGTTGTAGGGAATCTTTTTTGGTAACAGATTGGATGTAAGATCTAGGAATTGCTTGCTGCATACGCTTCATAACTTCAATAATGGCTTTAGATGCTGCATGATTGGCAGATACAATACTCAGCTAGGACAAGGTACTTTCAAACAAAAATAATTTGCATTGCAAGCTTAATTCAAAGAGATCTGACTAAATCACCAAACTAGGAGTTCTCAAACCAAAAGCCAAAAGATACGTACCAAATCTCACTCTAAGGGTGCATTTTATGCTCATATTGTAACCATTTTTATTAATCAGATGTTTAAGCGTTCAAGGTATTATTGAACAAATGATCTTTGTAGATATTTGATGCTGACCGCCAACGAAATGACACCAAATATAACATTCTGTTACTAAATGTCTTGATTGCTATTAAAGAGTATACTCATCTAAATCTAATGTTAACTTTACATCTTTCAAGACATAAATTTAATAAAAGTACGTTAAATGACATAAACTATAAATTTACTATAATAATCTTTTAGTAGCTATCCATGTATTTATTATTATATGAAATTTCACGTGATAAGTTTTATTTAAAAAATCGAGTTGTGTATCCGCCGCAAAAATGTGGGAAGTTCTACGAGGTAGTCTTATTGGTGTTTAATAACAAAAACATGAACAACACAATAAAAATTCTACAAATTAAACAAGTCAACTGGTCCAATGGGTTAAATGGGTACCGATATCGTGAACACATCGTAAGATAAATTATTGTTTTTTCTAATAGCTAGTCTTGTTGGTGTTATTCGTGATGTGGATTTGATCATTGCATTGCATCATCTATTGTTTTAGATAAGAATTTATGTTGTGTGAGTTAGAAAGCAAAAGGAAATTGGTGCTTTGGTGTTTGAGTTCGTTTTGCTTATAGGTTAATTTCTGGAGTCCCATGTTTTAGCCTGTAACATTTAGTGTTTAAAGAATGAATTGGACCTTTGAAATCTATTTGATTTTTATTAGTGATGCTAATTTTCAAGCTAAAGTCTCTAAAATTTTGTTTCCTAAGTCTTCGTTTTGGGACATGTATGAATGGACAACATTTTGTATCAGTTATGCTTTTACATCCTTGATAAACAGTAGAAGAGTTAAAAAGGCTAAAGCATAACTCTCTAAGATTCTGCTTGCAGCTTTTGGTTTTGAAACTTTGATTATATGGCACAATTATATGTTTTGACTTTTCTATTTGTTTATGGGTATCACATATTGTCTTTCCAAGTATAAGGAGTAATATACAAAGTTAAGAGCATTTACATTTCGTTCCCCATATATCTGTAAGTGTATTCTTTATATTATATGAAATGATTATAAATGGTTACGAGTAGAGGAAAGAAATGTTAGTGTTCATATGTATATATGATAATACACTATTCAATCCTTAATTTTTTAATAAATATTTTTGAATAATTTTTTTTATAAATATTATTAAAGTGATTATAAGTGGAGTAGCGAGAAAATGTAATGATAAAGCATAAAAAAATACTATTTAATTGATAAGAAAAGAGAAAAAGCAATGACTTTTAATATAATATAAGGATGAAGATAATGAATGAGATGTAAATATTCTAAGTTAAATAACATACTAAAGTAAATAACCCTCAACACCCCAACACCCCTACCCGCTGTATTGCGTGAGGAGGAGGAGAAGAAGAACAAAACTAAAAGTAGTACTATACAATACATCACGACAGGATTGAAAAGCTAACAAACGAGTACCACATCGCAAATTGTCGTCACCGCATCATCGCGCGGGTTCCTACTAGTTTTATATATATAAATGTTAATCGTCCATAAAAACCCTTGTGTTTGAGTTATTTTGAATATGAAGAATTACATATATCCTCCTCTCCACACTTAAAATTACATATTTCTTAAAACACAAGTTTTTAATGTATAAGTATAATGCTCTTTAAGCATGATTTGAGAAATATGTAATTTTATAAGTATAGAGAGGATATATACAATTGCTCCTTTTGAATAATATTCATGCCATTTTGGGTTTGCAGTTGAGATGGCAATTTAAAATTTATGTTTTGAATTTTCACAAAAATTTTAAACTTGATATATCAAGATTTTTTATCTGCTATTGGTTTCAATTTAAATGTTAAATAATCAAAGTCCAAATATGGAATGAGCTATTTTAACTCAAAACTCAAAGTTTCAAAAGATTTTTTAGATTGAAATTCAAATCTCAGTTATAAATAAGTGAAACTACACGGTGACATATAAGAAGATAAAGCTGATTAAGATACTGCATATTAATGCTCATTCACTGATGCAGTTGGTTGATTTCATCCATTGCTAAAGCCAACAGTAAGATGCTTGGCTGCTTGATTTTAAACATTGTCAAGAATGAAATAGAGTAGCATATTTGGGCAGTCCAGTCTCATCACATGAAGCAAGCTACGAAAGTGAAAATGGAAGGCCATTAAGTTGGATTCAATCAACAGAATGTCAACATGAAAGTTGTTTGAAGTTTTATTGATTGAGGTTCATGTCAAAGGTGGCTAGATATAAGTTCACAAAATTAGCAGTTAGTAGCAGATTAAAATGTTTTATTTCAGCATCAAATGTTATTACTGAAATTTACTTCCGAAAACTTATACCGAAGAATACCCTTTGCTACCGAAAGTTACTATGGAAAAATCAACTGTGTGGTGGCGAAAGCTATTATATTTTATATCAAAAACACTCTCTTGGTATCGAAAGGATCCTTTTATCAACGTAAAACAAACTGTTCTCTACTGAAGACGCTCTTGCAAGTCAAATGATCAAGATCACTACTACCGGTTTTGTCATCATCAGTGTAGCTCAAATCCTTATCAGGTCCCTTGCGGGAAAAGGACAAACCACCCTAAATTTTTGTCAGGATCACGAAAATATAATGATGGTGAAGAATTATAATAAGGATGGTGGAACTATCAGATGGTCATACGGAGTTAAAAGAGTCTTCATATCCAATTTGATAGCATCCGTCTAGAGGAAGATTGATAGGATCATATCATTTAAGACTAAAGCTCACTATGTGCAAAAGGATTAAAAGTGGCTATGGTCATGCTAAATAAAGAAACTCTCAAAAATCAATTGTTGAGTTGGGTTTTTATTATATATTTGAAACATTTATCTGTCATACATCCATTGAATCTAAGTAACGGGGAAGCTAAATCAGAAGTGGAGAAGGTAAATGAAAGATCTAGAACTACAATGATTCTATCGAGTTACAAGTTGCAGAATATTGTTACTTTTATCAACAATTGGGGTGAAAAAGACATGAAGTAATCCTTGGTGATTGTCTATTTCATTATCATATGTTTGTTTCTTTTAAAGAAACAGGGAAAGATTGTTGGGTTTTGATCTGGTAAAGATTTGGATAGATCAAAGAAGATTTAAACAAACAGAGAATGCAATGTTTTGTTGAGGCTGACAACAAATCACTACAATGGACCACTGACTCAAGACCGTGATGAAACAAACTACCGAAGAACCATATCAAATAATGAAGATAATTATTGATTTATTGTTTGTCATCAATTGCATTAGAGGACGCAGAGTGGAGTACGGGGAGAGCCCTGGGAAAAATGGGGCCGGGTGGGAACACCACGTCCCCAGGTCCGGGATTCTTTTAGCCTCCATACTCGGTGAAAATTTACCGGGATCCACCGATCCCCACCTCCCAAAAACTGACCGTTGGGCAACGATAATAATACCTTCGTTTTCAAATGAAGTATGAAATAACAATATTATTTTGTTACTTATAACTTTACATAATTACAAATGAAGTATGACATAACAAAGATAAAACCATAAGTTCATAACCTTATCGAAAACAACAGCTAGACACGTAGACAAACCAACTTCAATTCAACATGATACTATTTAGTAAACTTCTGGAGAATGTCAACACATGAACAGCTAAAAACACCCTCTAAGCTTAGAGACCATGATTCAAACACCACGATGAGCCTAGTTGTAATCGTCTAGTTATTCACAGCTGGTGGTGGAGGAACAGATTTGCTACCCGGGTAATCATGTCCAGGATCATCATCGGGCTATGGGTGATAATTCCAAGTAATGAGGCTACAGGTAATATGTAGTAATTTTAGTTCAGTGAATGAATTCTAGTATGAAAAATTTAGTGAGCAAAAGAAATATATCAATACACCTTGAGACTTTCCAAATGTTTTGCTTGTAAATTCTGGTGACATAGATACTGAAACAGTTGAGATTAACAAGATGCAACATACAACAAAAATAAGTTTTGTTTCCATTTATATTCGAGTGATTCTTGTGTTTGGCTCCGTTAGTTTGATTAATTTGAATGGTATATATGGTTTCTAAACATGTCTATTCTTAGAGTTGGTCATCTCATCTGTATGAACTTTCAAACCATTTGCCAAGACGATTATTAGTAAGTATTCAATGTCTGTTTTTTATTGGACAAGAGGTCAGACACGTAGTAAGACTCTCTGTCATCCAAGAGAGTAAGTTTTGTGTCTACCTCCCTAATGCTAAATCCAATATACCTTGTTATAGGTTGTTTTTGATGTTATTGTTCATTTATATGTAAACTGATCATACAGTATTTTGTATGGTTACTTTGTTATTTGATTAACAAAAACATACAAACCCTAGCCATCTCCGAGTTCAAACCATAGACAGGGCGGCGTGCCACCGCCACCGCCATGTCCTATCTTCGTTATTGTTTACTTTATTTATTCTCTAGTTTCTCTGAATAAAGTTTGATATCGATGACGATACAAACATAATATCATTTCTTGGTTCGTTCACCGTCAATTCTCTTGGTTCGTTCCGAATACGGCTCCTATACTGTGGCGGTCACTTCTTTTGCTTTATCTTTTTTTTTGTCTATCGATGTTTTAGCTGCAGAAAGGACCACTGTCACACCCTCAAAATCCACGTGCGGAGTTTTACCGCGAGGCGTGTAAACAAACCAGGATCACAGTCAATAGTTACTTAGGATGACACTATATGCCACATTAAAAAAAAACCAACCAAAGTTCAAACTTTAAAACCATGCGGAATCGTTTTGTAAATAAGACAAACCCAAAATATAAAAAAATGCATATTTGGCAAAACATGCGTCAACCCAAATATTTAAACACTCATAAATAGATACCAACAAATATGTCTTTAAAATAGAGTCTTAGAATGCATGCTGGACCCGTGTGGTGCTCCTAATGGCAAGCAGAGTTAACAACCTGAGAATAGCATACTAAAATGTCAACACAATGGTTGGTGAGTTCAAGAGTTGGCGTTTAACATAAACAATAACATTGCATAACATAAGAAGTGCATTGAAATAGATAGCTAGTCTATATTCACAAGTAATAACCATAGTGATTTCGCGATCGAAGCTGACTGTGTTGCGTTTGTTGCCTCCCGTCACGACTTACCAGGTCGTGACGATATTTGTGTCTAGGACAATATTGCACCCGTTTGACCTCGAGTCGCACAGGTGGGGCTCGTCAGACCCAGTAGTACTACCCAAGATTTCCCGCTAGTTACCATTATTAACGATCCGAAAGTGTGAGGACTTTCAAGGTATTAAGCACTATGTTAAAACATACACAACTTATAATAATGAAATAGTGTTTGAGTACAAGTATGCTACCTCCCCCAAGAAGAAGGTTTATAAAAATAGAGGGCATGAACTCACCTGGTGTGTAAAGATAATGACTAAAGAGAACTGGTGATAGGTGCAAAGACACCCTTCAAAGGTTACCTAGAACACAAGAGTACATAAGTACGTGTACACAGAATCATATTGAAACCCTAAGTGCTTTACAAACCAAAGAACTCAAAGTTTTAGAAGACAAGACACATTTGACCAGTTGACCCGTTTGACCCGTTGGTGACATTATAGGTGAAATTCCATTCAAACAAGCATAACAGCCTATCACACATGATTAACATACAAACTGATTACATATAACACTTCATTAACCACATGTACTAATTAGATCATCATACAGCCAGATATCATACAAGTCATGCGAATCTCAAACTATTATCATGCTCATAACATCTATAACACAAATAATACACCATACAAGGATCAAATCACGCATCACATGCCATGTGAAGCCACTCACGACTTCACACCCTAAACCCTGCCAATCCTACTAAGTAGGGCCTCAGATTCGCACGTGTGTATGATGATCATTAACATACCAATTTCCATAGCTCATATCATCCAAAATGTTCATTCTTAATCAACCATCAATCAAAAAAGTCCTAGCTTACCTATATGACTCATACCATGATTTTTCCACAAACAGGCCAAAACAGGTAACAAACCAAATCAACATTCATATAACCTAAACAACATATTTAATCACCTTAGAAACCATCCATGAACAACTAGCATGGTCCTAATGTCCCAAACATGCTCAAATCATCCAATTCAAGGATTTGCACAAATAAAGTTTCCCTTTTGGGAAGTACATCCCAAATTCATCAAACTCACACTACATTCATGAATTTACCATTTGCATACCAAATTAAGTCCATAACAATATCTAGACATGATCAACAACATCTAATTGGCATGTTTCATCAACATTCAACATCAAAAGTTACTATTTTTAGCAAGGTAAGAACTACAACGTGCATTCTCGATTTCCCAATGTTCATATCAACAATCTAGCATCTACTTATCATTATAAATACATCCATAACACCAATTCATGATCAAATCATTGTTTCATGCAAAATAAAGTTACTATTCTTAGTAACCTATGAACAATCCATCAAAATCCAAACTTTCTTGCATAATCGACGTTAACTAACATGTATCCAACTTAACTAACACAATAACATCAACAATCAACCAACATTCGGCCTCCAATTCATCCAAATCGCACAAAACTCTCGGCTAGAACAAAATACATGAAAGAAACACGAAATTAACCTTAAAATCGCAAAAAGGAACAAGCTTTGATGCTTCTAGTGTCTTCTAACCCTTGAAATCGATCCAATCCGGGGCTTATTCACTTGTTCTTGGTCGAATTCGCAACGGTGAGGGTGAGAAGAAGCAAGTCGTGGCCGAATGGGTGTTCTAGGGTTTGGTTTTTGTGTTTTAATCAATTAAGTTTTGCATAATTACCTTTTAACCCTTGCACTTTGTATTTTATAAAGATTAAGCTTTTAACACCCTTTTAAGATGTTTTTAACCAAATAATAAACATATGAACTAATAATAACAATTATATGCTTTATCTTTACTAGTCACACAATACACGAATTAAATACACACGTTTCCACGTTATGAGATAAAATTTACAATAAACATTTAAATCACATAATCACAACTAATAATCAACATAGTAATTATTTGTTTCACATTATTAATTATTATTAAGTCACCAACGTTCAACGAAAACTAGTGTGTGCTCCCGAAACGTGTATGCAAGACTTAACGGAACTAACGGAGTTTGGTAATGGAAAATTACCGGATGTCATATTATCCCCATGTTGAAAAATTTTCGTCCCGAAAATTGCGTTACATGGTGAGTGTTCCATCACTGGTCTACTGCATTGGCGCAAGGAAATCGAAATCGAGTGAGTTTTGGGTGAGTTGTCACATCATCCCCATGTTGAAAGAAATTTCGTCCAATCAGTACCTTCGCCGACTGGCATCGTCTTTTCAAACAGCTGAGGATACTTAAGCTTCATTTGGTCCGCACGTTCCCACGTGAATTCTGGTCCACGTCTCGAGTTCCAACGAACTTTGACAATGGGTATCTTGCTTTGCTTAAGTGTCTTTACCTCTCGATCCATCACCTCGACCGGTTCCTCAATGAAGCGTAATTGTTCGTCTACTTGAACTTCTTCCAGCGGTACGACCATAGTTTCATCTGTTAGGCACTTCTTCAGATTTGAAACATGGAATACATCATGGATTCCACTTAGCGAATGAGGTAAGGCTAATCGATAAGCTACTGGACCTATTCTTTCCAAGATCTCAAATGGTCCAACATATCTCGGATTTATCTTTCCTCGCTTACCAAACCGAATCACGCCTTTCCATGGTGAGACTTTCAATAAGACTTTGTCACCAACTTGAAATTCTAGAGGTTTTCGTCGCTTGTCAGCATAACTTTTCTGTCTGTCGCGCGCTGCAGCATACGGTTCCTTATTTGCATAATCATTTCAGTGGTCTCGTGTACTAACTCAGGACCCGTTAGCTGACTGTCATCAATTTCAGCCCAACAAACTGGTGATCTACATTTTCTCCCATACAATGCTTCGAAAGGTGCCTCCTTTATGCTAGTGTGATAACTGTTATTGTAAGAAAATTCCACCAATGGTAGGTGAACTTCCCAGTTATTCCCAAAGTCAATCACACAAGCCCGTAGCATGTCCTCCAAAGTCTGTATAGTACGCTCGCTTTGACCATCAGTCTGTGGATGATAAGCAGTACTCATATCCAATCGCGTACCCAAAGATTTCTGCAGTGATTGCCAGAAGTGCGATGTGAAACGAGCGTCGCGATCAGAAATGATTGAGATCGGTACTCCATGCCTCGAAACGATCTCCTTCAAATAGAGTCGGGTTAATTTCTCCATCTTATCTGTTTCCTTTATTGCTAGGAAATGAGCAGATTTTGTCAATCGATCCATAATAACCCATATTGTGTCACATCCCGCAGAAGTGCGAGGTAACTTCGTAATAAAATCCATTGATATCTGATCCCACTTCCACATAGGGATCTCGGGTTGTTTTAGTAGACCAGATGGTTTCTGATACTCCACTTTCACCTTTGAGCAGGTCAGACACTTGCTCATATAAGTAGCTACATCTGCTTTCATGTTAGGCCACCAATAGTGCGCCTTCAAATCGTGATACATCTTGTCAGATCCAAGGTGTATAGAATACTTGGACTTGTGTGCCTCACTCATGACCAAGTCTCTCAGATTTCCGTGTAGAGGTACCCAAAGTCTATCCATGAAGTAACGAATTCCATCCGCTTTTACCTCGAATTATTTTTTCCATTCCCCTTAACGATTCAGACCCAATGTTTTCTGCTGTTAAAGCTTCTATCTGAGCCTCTCGGATTTGTTCCGGTAACTGTGTGCTAATGGTAAGCTGCAAAGCTCGCACACGTCGAGGCTTAGCAGTTTCTTTCCTACTCAGCGCGTCAGCAACTACATTTGCTTTCCCCGGGTGGTACTTAATAGCACAGTCGTAGTCATTTAGTAATTCTACCCAGCGCCTTTGCCTCATGTTCAATTCCTTTTGCTCAAGGATGTGCTGAAGACTCTTGTGATCAGTGTAAATAGTGCATTTGGTACCGTACAAGTAATGTCTCCAGATCTTTAAGGCAAAAACTACCATACCCAGTTCCAAGTCATGGGTGGTATAGTTCTTCTCATGAATCTTCAACTGTCTAGAGGCGTAAGCTATCACCTTATCCCGTTGCATCAAGACGCATCCAAGTCCTTGAATAGACGCATCGCAGTAGACTACGAAGTCATCACTACCATCTGGTAATGCTAATATTGGTGCGCTACACAGTTTCTGTTTCAGCAACTGGAAAGCAGATTCCTGACTCTCACCCTATTTGTATGTTGTTCCCTTATGAGTCAAGGCTGTGAGAGGTTATGCAATCTTAGAGAATCCTTCGATGAACCATCGATAATATCCCGCTAATCCAAGGAATTGTCGTATCTCACTTGGTGTCTTAGGAACAGACCAATTCTTTATCGCTTCAATCTTAGCAGGATCAACATGTATTCCCTTCTCGTTGACAATATGACCCAAGAATTGTACCTCACGTATTCAGAAATCACACTTAGAAAACTTTGCATACAGTTGTTCCTTTCTAAGTAATTCCAAGATTAAACGTAAGTGCTCTCCATGTTCTTCCTCAGTCCTTGAGTATATCAATATGTCATCAATAAAGACGATAACAAACTGATCAAGATAGGGTTCGCACACGCGGTTCATAAGATCCATGAATACTGCTGGTGCATTCGTCAACCCAAATGGCATGACCAAAAATTCATAGTGACCATATCGTGTACGGAAAGCAGTCTTCGAGATGTCCTCTTCTCGAACTCTCAGCTGATGATACCCAGACCTCAGATCAATCTTAGAGTAATAGCTTGATCCTTGCAGTTGATCAAACAAATCATCGATACGAGGTAAGGGATATCTATTCTTGATAGTAACCTTGTTCAGTTCCCTATAGTCAATGCACATTCGAAATGTACCATCCTTCTTATTCACAAATAGAACTTGCGCTCCCCAGGGCGACGAACTCGGTCGGATAAACCCTTTATCCAACAGTTCTTGGAGTTGAGCAGATAATTCCTGCAGTTCATTTGGAGCTAACTGGTAAGGTGCTCTCGCAATCGGAGCGGCTCCTGGAGTCAACTTAATTTGGAACTCGACTTGCCGATGAGGCGGTAATCCAGGCAGGTCTTCAGGAAACACCTCGGGAAACTCACAAACTACGGGGATATCCTCTATCTTCTTTTCCTCGGTCTGTTTTATCTGTGACGAGTGCCAATATGGCCAGTCGACCTTTCCGCAACAACTTCTGTGCCTTCATGAATGAGATGATGCCTATCACCGCACCACTCCTATCACCTCTGACCGTAAGGACTTCTTCGAGAATGGGAATCCGTATGATCTTCTCGTGGCATATGACTTTCGCTTGTTTATCGAAAAGCCAATCCATGTCTACTACTACATCGAAACTTCCTAGTGTAACAGGCATGAGATCTATGGCGAATGTATGACCAGCAAGCTCTATATTGCAGTCTCTAAGACTATGCGTTACGTGAATCTGTGTACCATCAGCTAACTCTACGGTGTATTTAGATTCTAAGGCTGGGGGCATATCACTTAAAAGACTACAAAACTTAGTGGACACGAAACTTCTATCGGCTCCGGTATCGAATAATACGGTAGCAAAACAACCATTAACAAAAAATTTACCAGTTACTGTTGTAGGATCATTTAGAGCCTCACCTGAGCCAATGACGAAGGCTCTTCCTTTGGCTCCATTGTTGTTATTGCCTCCATTGTTGTTGCCATTACCGTTGTTGTTGTTGTTGCCGCTGTTATTGTTGCTGTTGTTGCCGTTACCATTCCTCTTGAGCTGGGGACAGTTGCGTCTGTAATGGCCTTCTTTTCCACATTCAAAACAACCTTTCGGAGTTTCTTGTGATTGTTGTGGATTTTTCATCAGTTCACCCCGGCAGTCTTTGGCCGCATGCCCAACTTTACCACAGCGTTGGCATCGAAAGTTGTCACACCTGCCGGTGTGATGGTAGTTGCATCGATTGCACTTAGGACTTTTCCCCACATAGCCTCCTTGTCCCTGCGACGCCGAGGATGACTGATTGGAATTTCAGTTGTTATCAAACCTCCTTTGTTGCTGGGGAGGTTGTTGCTGCTGTTGTACCTGTTGCTGCTGTTGTTGTGGCTAGTTGCTGGATAACGATCCCTTGTTGCTTGAACCCTCCCACTTGCGTTTATGGTCGGGCACGCTTGCCACCGCGCCCCGCTTAGGTAATCGACCTTGCTCGACTGCTTGATCAGTCAGCCTGTGGGCTGTCCGGATAGCCTGCTGTATGGTAGTGGGGTTGGAAGCCGTTACCATACTCTGGATTTCGGGCACCAGTCCACGTATGTAGTGCTCGACTCTCTTGTGCATTTCATTGACCATTCCAGGGCATAGTGTGGCCAACTCATGAGTACGGGTCATGTAGGCTTCAATTTCTAAGCCTTGCATTTTTAGTTGCCAGAACTCAATCTCCAGTTTCTGCACTTCATTTCGGGGGCAGTATTCTTCGGTCATAATCCCCTTAAACTCATCCCAAGGTAGTTCATTGGCCATGGCTTGACCCAGCATTTGCACCTGGGCATTCCACCAGGAAAGTGCTACGCCTTCCAATGTCCCGGTAGCATACTTCACCTGATCAGCAGGCGGGCAGTTGCATTTTGTGAAGACAGACTCTGTCTTCTCAAACCACCTTACAAGCCCTACAGCCCCTTCCGTCCCGCTGTAGGTATTGGGTTTACAGTCCATGAAGGACTTGTAGGTACATGGTAGTGGTCCTGTTTTGACAATCCCAAACATTAGTCAGATATCCTAGATAATTAACTAGAATAATTAGTTTAACCTCTTGTTATCATTTACCTGCTGGTTGTCCCAGTTGGGCAGCAGCGACTGCCGCCTGAACATGTTCGTTAATTAATGCCGCCAATTCCGCAGGCTTCATGTTTATGGCTCCGGCACCACGGCCTCCGGCGCCACGTCCACGACCACGCCCACGTCCTCTTCCACGTGCGTCCATATTTCACTTTACAATTCACCATTACAATAATGAGTAACATCCAACACATTAATCTCATCAAGGTACAGTAAACAATAAGAAATAATGCATTCACCATAACCACAACATTTATAATAGAAATAATAACCAAAGATAAATAAATTGCAATTGAGTCACAAAATATTCCATCAATGTCAAAATTTAAGTTTGTCAGTTGGGTGGGAAACAACCCTTCCCACATAGGTTTCAAAGAAAAGAAACACTACATAGTCTAAGTCATTTAAAAGTAGAATCAGTCCAGTACGTCAGATCCATCACTGTCCTCATCCATCTCTGCTGGTTCTTCTTCGGGGGCTTCCTCGGGTTCCTCTTCTGGGTCTTCCTCATCAGGGTCCACCAAAGGTGCAGGGGCTTCAACAACCTGAAGTACTGCTAGCTGTGCCTCTAGATCAGCAAACCTATCATCGATCACTATGTTATGGTGATCCTGTGCGTCCATGCGCCCACTAAGTGCTACAACGTTGCCTGCCAGGGTATGATGTCCACCAATGGCCATCGAGAGTCTCTCCTGAAGCGTCTCTACCTGGTAGCGCAACTGACGCATCTCAGATCATAAGGCAGAATTCTCATCAGTGAGTCCTCGGATACGCAGTCGCTCTGTGTCCAGTGTGGGTACTAGGGCTGCAAATGCCTGCTCCTGGGGGATGCTCAAGGTAGGAAGAGTAGGCAATGCAGAGGCGGCCGATGACCTTGTCCTAGGTCGTGTCGGAGCTACTGGTGGTACGCGCTCTCTATAAGCCATACGGTTTATGTAGGAGGGGTAGAAATCCCAGTTCCGCGGAGGATCGAGTTCAGGAGGTATGAAAGGCTGATCCCAGTCTATCTCGCCAGGAGGATAAGGATGTCGGGGCCAGTTAAATCCCCTATCAGGTACGGGAGACGTAGGAGGTGACTCAGATCGTGCAGGTCTCTTGCCTAAATTTCTGGACGACGATGCCATGCTGCAAAGTACGTGTTGCGTATGCCAATGAGTATACAGTAAGGAGAGTATGCGATAAGTAACTAACAACTGTGCGGTTATAGTCTAGTGTGTGTATGCAACCTAGTTCCGTATAATCAATGGCTCTGATACCAATCTGTCACATCCTCAAGATCCACGTGCGGAGTTTTACCGCGAGGCGTGTGAACAAACCAGGATCACAGTCAATAGTTACTTAGGACGACACTATATGCCATTTTAAAAATAAAACCAACCAAAGTTCAAACTTTAAAACCATACGGAAGCATTTTGTAAATAAGACAAATCCAAAATATTAAAAATGCATATTTGGCAAAACATGCGCCAACCCAAATATTTAAACACTCATAAATAGATACCAACAAATATGTCTTTAAAATAGAGTCTTAGAATGCATGCTGGACCCGTGTGGTGCTCCTAATGGCAAGCAGAGTTAACAACCTGAAAATAGCATACTAAAATGTCAACACAATGGTTGGTGAGTTCAAGAGTTTGCGTTTAACATAAACAATAACATTTGCATAACATAAGAAGTGCATTGAAATAGATAGCTAGTCTATATTCACAAGTAATAACCATAGTGATTTCACGATCAAAGCTGACTGTGTTGCGTTTGTTGCCTCCCGTCACGACTTACCAGATCGTGACGATATTTGTGTCTAGGTCAATATTGCACCCGTTTGACCTCAAGTCGCACAGGTGGGGCTCGTCAGACCCAGTAGTACTACCCAAGATTTCCCGCTAGTTACCATTATTAACGATCCGAAAGTGTGAGGACTTTCAAGGTATTAAGCACTATGTTAAAACGTACACAACTTATAATAATGAAATAGTGTTTGAGTACAAGTATGCTACCTCCCCCAAGAAGAAGGTTTATAAAAATAGAGGGGCATGAACTCACCTGGTGTGTAAAGATAATGACTAAAGAGAACTGGTGATAGGTGCAAAGACAACCCTTCAAAGGTTACCTAGAACACAAGAGTACATAAGTACGTGTACACAGAATCATATTGAAACCCTAAGTGCTTTACAAACCAAAGAACTCAAAGTTTTAGAAGACAAGACACATTTGACCCAGTTGACCCGTTTGACCCGTTGGTGACATTATAGGTGAAATTCCATTCAAACAAGCATAACAGCCTATCACACATGATTAACATACAAACTGATTACATAAAACACTTCATTAACCACATGTACTAATTAGATCATCATACAACCAGATATCATACAAGTCATGCGAATCTCAAACTATTATCATGCTCATAACATCTATAACACAAATAATACACCATACAAGGATCAAATCACGCATCACATGCCATGTGAAGCCACTCACGACTTCACACCCTAAACCCTGCCAATCCTACTAAGTAGGGGCCTCAGATTCGCACGTGTGTATGATGATCATTAACATACCAATTTCCATAGCTCGTATCATCCAAAATGTTCATTCTTAATCAACCATCAATCAACAAAAGTCCTAGCTTACCTATATGATTCATACCATGATTTTTCCACAAACAGGCCAAAATAGGTAACAAACCAAATCAACATTCATATAACCTAAACAACACATTTAATCACCTTAGAAACCATCCATGAACACACTAGCATGGTCCTAATGTCCCAAACATGCTCAAATCATCCAATTCAAGGATTTGCATAAATAAAGTTTCCCTTTTGGGAAAGTACATCCCAAATTCATCAAACTCACACTACATTCATGAATTTACCATTTGCATACCAAATTAAGTCCATAACAATATCTAGACATGATCAACAACATCTAATCGGCATGTTTCATCAACATTCAACATCAAAAGTTACTATTTTTAGCAAGGTAAGAACTACAACGTGCATTCTCGATTTCCCAATGTCCATATCAACAATCTAGCATCTAATTATCATTATAAACACATCCATAACACCAATTCATGATCAAATCATTGTTTCATGCAAAATAAAGTTACTATTATTAGTAACCTATGAACAATCCATCAAAATCCAAACTTTCTTGCATAATCGACGTTAACTAACATGTATCCAACTTAATTAACACAATAACATCAACAATCAACCAACATTCGGCCTCCAGTTCATCCAAATCGCACAAAACTCTCGGCTAGAACAAAATACATGAAAGAAACATGAAATTAACCTTAAAATCGCAAAAAGGAACAAGCTTTGATGCTTCTAATGTCTTCTAACCCTTGAAATCGATCCAATTCGAGGCTTATTCACTTGTTCTTGGTCGAATTCGCAAGGGTGAGGGCGAGAAGAAGCAAGTCACGGCCAAATGGGTGTTCTAGGGTTTGATTTTTGTGGTTTAATCAATTAAGTTTTGTATAATTACCTTTTAACCCTTGCACTTTGTATTTTATAAAGATTAAGCTTTTAACACCCTTTTAAGATGTTTTTAACCAAAATAATAAACATATGAACTAATAATAACAATTATATGCTTTATCTTTACTAGTCACACAATACACGAATTAAATACACACGTTTCCACGTTATGCGATAAAATTTACAATAAACATTTAAATCACATAATCAAAACTAATAATCAACTTAGTAATTATTTGTTTCACATTATTAATTATTATTAAGTCACCAATGTTCAACAACAACTAGTGTGTGCTCCCGACACGTGTATGCAAGACTTAACGGAACTAACGGAGTTTGGTAATGGAAAATTACCGGATGTCATAACCACGGTCCACGGCAAGCGATCACAAACCATGGTTTGATTAGATTTTTTTATTGATCTATGGATCTTATCTCTTGATCTATGGATCCAAGAGATCGACCAAGGTCAAAGTCTTGCTTTCTTTTCTCTTTTTATCTCTACAGTTCTCATCTATTGATCTATGGATCCAATAGATCGTTGCCTGCTAGCCTCAACATGTTACCAATGACTACATTTGCCAATTATCAACTTATCATTTCGTAAATCAAGAACCAATAAAATATCAAGCAAACAATGGATAGCACAATCAACCAAAATAAAATGATAACATCAAGCACAATATTAATTTGCTGACAAAAGTTTGGATATATGATTCGATCGAAGCATTTTTATCTTCTTGTTATTGGATATATGTTTTTTTTGTTTTCTAGTCTTACCATCCGGTTACTCTTGCTACAACAACGAGGAGTATTAGATATTATCATATTAGTATTTATTATATGTGCCCATGAGCCTTGTTAGGTTTTTAAGGTTCTTGTGATCTTTATAAATTGTAAACTAATGATTTAATAATATTAATCAACTTTTAGCATCTTACATTTTCTAGCAACTTATAATACATTCATATGAATGAATGTGGAAAGTGGTTGAGTAGGCATTTTGTATATATCTAACATCAGTTCACCAAATATGACTATTAGGAGAAGACTTGGTTGTTACATGTCTCTTTTGGAAGGGAAAAATGACCCAAATAATTTAATGGTTTAATAACAACATTAGTTTTAAGATTGATATATATTATATATTATAACAAAATACAATTGGATCTACAGTGATGCGCTATTGCTCAAGCCTATAGTACAATAGGTCATGAATTATATATATCTAATGGATACGTAAACTTTCCTACCTTCGCATCAGCAAATTATGACTGTATGAAAATTCAGATTTTACTATATGCTTAAATCCATGGTCTCCCTTCACTTTTAAAATTTATACTATTGACCCCCTCAATTTTTTCAAAAAATATATAAAACCTTCTCGAGTTTCTTTAGTTTTTGATTTACCTCCTGTATACTTTTACTCAAACTAATTTTTTTATTTACGTATCATTATAAATTTGAATTCATCTATGCCCGGATGTAAATTTTGTTTGGAAAAGAAACCAGATTAAATATAAAACGTTTACGTGTTTATTTTTATGTGCGTTTTGAGTTGGTCTACTTTTCGACGTAAATTTTGTTTGAAAACGAGTCGGGTCAAATATAATATGTTTTTATTCGACTGGTATAAAATCGAGTTACTCAAATGTAGTTCGGAAACGAGTCGGTGTGATTAGAGTCTATACATATCGACTTAAATTTTGTTTGGAAACGAGAGTGATCAAATATAACACGTTTTTATTCGACGTTAAAATTAGACTAATTCTACGTTCCACCGCAAACGTAGTTCGGAAACAATTCAAGTCAATTATAGTCTATACTTTATCATGTCGCGTACAACGACGCCGCGACAACGCGCGAAGGTTAGAAAAACTAGTTCGATACATATATAACATAAACATATCCAAATGTGAACTAGCCTATTTTCTCACAATGGGTTATAATATTGATTATTCCGCATCAAGATAATCACTTACAAGGCGACATGATCCGAACATCATCTTACCAATATATGTGTGTCTAAGAACTAATGTGAGTTACACGTTTACTTTCACATGCAACACACATGACATTTTCAGTTTTTTGGTAAAATGTTCAAAACTTTTTTTCGTGAAATTATTTTTTCAAAAAAATTAACCATTAATTTTGGTATTTTTTAATCTTTCCAATACGTACCATATTGATATACATTTTCAAAAAAAAACGTCCACCCGTTATTTACACATGTGTAATACCAATTTACACATGTGTAAATCCCGTATTATACATGTGTAAAACGAATTTCGTAAAAGAAATGAGTTTTTTTATTTTTTATAAATTTTTTTATTTTTTTATGAAAGAGGGAAACAAAAAAAATATTTTTGTGTTTTTATTTTTTTATATTTTTATGTTATTTTTTGTTTTATAATTTGTTTATTATGTATTCGTTAATTATCATTTTGTCAGTAAAAACTAAAGGCTCATATTGGTTTCTAAAGTTTTCACAAAAAAATAAGTTCTCATTTGAACCATCCCATACATACATACATACATACATACATACATACATACATACATACATACGTACGTACATACGTACGTACATACGTACGTAGGTAACGTACATAAGTACGTACGTACATACATACATACATACATACATACATACATACATACATACATACATACATACATACATATATATATATGGGAGGGATCCCTTGAAAACCAGGGGTTACATATACGTAAGTACGAGTTACAAAGTGTACAACTATGAATAACGTACATGTAACTCATACAAGTTATGTATATGTAAGTTGTTTCATCATCATCGACGTTACTCGGAGTTAATATTAAAAAATATATAATGACCTCAAAAGATAAGGTTGAAATTTACTTAAATATACTTTAAACAATTAAAAAGGTAAACCAATTATGAATTGTATGATTGGGTAGTGGTGGTTTTTATGGTTTTTAATTATAAACATGGTTTTCATTTGATCTCTCTCCTACATATATGTATACATATATATATATATATATATATATATATATATATATATATATATATATATATATATATATATATATATATAGATACTTAGGATTATTACAAAACTTGTTTTAATCTCAAGAACCAAAAGATATCTATGTTTAATAAAACGGGCAAAAGTAACATGATTACTAAACCAAAATACATTAACAAGATAAAACAATAAAAGACTATTATAGAGTTAAATCATAACTGTAATTACCAAAAGAAGCTAAACTTTTAAAAACTCTCACGTGAGTTGGTTCTTTATTTTGTAATTTTTTGATTAAAATAACTCTCATGTAGGAAACTTATAGGAAAAAGTTAACCGTGTTAGTTAGGTGTAGTCAAATGGATTCAAATGGCAATTTTAGTGAAACCTTTGGATTCAAATGTTAACATTTTAAACTTTTGGATTCAAATGATCATTTCTATGAAACCTCAGAGACGTAAAACGTATTTAACTCTATATATTTTTAGAAAAGAAGGGTAATTCGGTAATTTGTTAAATAGTTTGTTTTTGTAACTCCTAGATTGTTTCCTCTTAATTAGGAAAGATATTTGTTTTCAATTAGTGATAATATCGAAATCAAACCTCTATAAAAAATTAGATATATTGGTTTCGGATTCCAATTCAAAACCATAAATCACCATTACAATCAATTCAAGACATAGGGCAACAGTATTCTAGAGGATTCATGATTTAAAAGGTGATATAAGCATCCCAATTGAAACATGAATCAAGCATTCAACATATGATTCACATCAATTAACATTTTATTGAATTTAGTTGCAAAGAAGCAAAGGATTCAAGTTTACAGGTCATGGTTTATATCTCCTTTTGATTGGGAATTTTTATTTTTGATTTGTCAAAATTGATATTTATAGATCATAAAACTTGTGTTTGTGTTTGTCTTTTAAAGCTGCAAATGATTCAAGATTACAAGATCAAGAAAAGATTGATCAAAAGATGACGATGTTGTAGATGGCGGTGTGTTTTTCTTCATTAGATCAGGAATACAATATCAGAATCATGGGCTATGATGATGGTGATAATTTGCACATTATAGGAGAAATCAAATACCTTTATTGATGTATTTTGAAGATTTAATCTTCATTTTGTCTACAATTATCAAAGGCACTAAGATTTTGGTTCATTATTTCTTAGTTGGGTTTATATAAATTTCATTACTTATCTTTATTTGAACACTTTGATTTCTAAGAGTTTCATGGTGCAATTCCCTACCATTGTTTCCGTATGTGGTAATGGTTTAGAGTTTCTTTTTGAGGTACAATTTTTTTAGGAAGTAGAACTATCAAATTAAATGTAAATTTCATTATAGTTTTTCAAAGTTGATGGTTACAGTATTTGTTACAAAGTTGTATAATTTACTCCATGAACTGATCCCATTCTTGAATATTAAAACAACGTTATGCCTAAATGTTGAAGCTTTATTTTGAATTGATAAATTGTGATTTGTTAAGATTAAACAACTACTAATGATCGATTGATACACATATTTACATATGTGTATAGTTAAGATTAAGAAGCCCAGTATATGTACATTTTAATGTGTATAGTTACATATGTGTATACACGTTAAAAAGATTGGCTTACATATGCGTATATTTTCATCAAACACCATATTCATAATGTTTTGAATTTCAACACTATACTAAAGTTTACATATGCATAAATTTCCATCAGATACATATTAAAAAGGTTAATTTACAAATGCGTATCATTTTTATACTAAGAGCTTATATATGTATATTTACATATTACATACGTGGAGAGTCAGTTATAATTGGAGGAGAGAGGAGAGAGAAACAGTTTCTCTTAAACTAAATAATTTCAATTAAATTAACAATAAAAGCATTGATTCCATATTTACATTTAAATGTATTTTTACCAGATTACCCTTTTTTACATTTTACAACCCTTAAATTAAAACTATATTAATTACTAAGATCAATGGTTATAAATGGTTTTTTTAATTTTGAAAATAAAAATGGTTCTGTAAATATTCTAACTATATATATATATATATATATATATATATATATATATATATATATATATATATATATATATATATATATATATATATATAGTATAGAATATATATATATATATATATATATATATATATATACACACACACACACACTAATAAATGATTACATGTGGTGCCACATGTTATCACGAGATTTCGTCTCACAAAAATTTTCCCACCTAAACCTCATTTAATTTTTTTTTCGTAAATCATGTTATCTTATTTAACTTTAAGATCTTAATTTCTTAACTAAGTCAATCACCACCAAAATTCTAGGGATTTTAAATTCCTTACATCGATCATTTCAAATTTTATTTAAACCCTTAAATTCTATATTAATCATCTCACAAATTCTAATGTTTGTGTTATTATCTACTCTTTTTCGACTTTTTTCAAACATCAACTAAGGTATTTTCATCTTCTATAATTGTACCTACTATACAATCAACAATTATTTTTTTGTTTCTTTTATCCTTTTTGTTGTCCGTTACTATTTTGTTTTCATAAGGTATTAATTCCGTTGTTTACTTTATGTTTTATATTTTGATATATATTTTAGTCGCTTATTAAACATCTATTATTAGATTTTAATTATCACAATGAAAAGAAAATCAACATTGGTTTGTTGTTGCTAGTAGTAGATTGATTTCAAGTAAGTCTATATTATATGCAATAATTAAATAGTTTTCGGCTTATAAATTTATATTTGTCTTATTTTGTCAATAAACTTTTCTATTTTTTTAATTTTATTTTCTATACATGAACAACCTTTTAGTGGTTTGATTGTTTCCCCAAAATTATGTTTTCACATCTTTTTTAACAAGCCATTACATTGAATATACATAAATTTTCAAACTCTAAATAAAAACTAATTGTTTAAAGAAGGAGCTCAACCAAGTGAATCATACATTCATATATTTAATTTTGGTGTGTGCAACATTGATCACTATTTTAGCTATTCAACAGTGTTTTTCTTGTCGTAATAGAGATTGAATACAATCTATTACATTGTATTATTATTTGAATTAAAAACAAATAATGTTTAAATATTTGTTTATATTTTTAAATTATATAATTTTTATTTTCAACCCGTGTAATACACGAGTCTATAACCTAGTATGTATATATATATATATGTGAAGGATTAAATGAGAACTCATTTATTTTGTGAGAACTCTAAAAGCTAATGTGAGCCACACATTTTCAAAGGGAAAATGGTAAATAATGATAACATAATAAAAAAATTATATAACAAAAAATAAAATAAAAATAAAAAAATAAAATGATAAAAAATATTTCTCTTGTTTCCCTCTTTAATAAACAAATTAAAAAAATATAAAAAATAATAAACTCATTTTTTTATGAACATCATTTTCCACATATGTAATACCTGGAAATACACATGTGTAAAATAGAATTTACACATGTTTAATGACTGATTTATACATTTATAGATAACCAGTGGATGATTTTTTTAAAAAAGTATATCAATATAGTACGCGTTGGAAATATAAAAAATACTGAAATAAATGGTGAATTTTTTTTGAAAAAATAATGTCGAGAAAAAAAGTCATGAACAATTAAAAAAAGATGAAAATAGCATGTGACTTAAATGTGTGGATCATATTGGTTTCTAGAGTTCTCACGAAAAAAGCTAAGTCTCAAGATAACCCTACTATATATATATATATATATATATATATATATATATATATATATATATATATATATATATATACATATATACATATATATACATATATATACATGTATAAATCATATATTCATATACATATACATATATATATACATATATATACACATATATATATACATATATACACATATATATACATATATATATATATATACATATATATATATATATATACATATATATATAAATATGTATATATATAGGTATATATTTATATATATGTATATATATATATATATATATATATATATATATATTGCAAAACTCTTTTCATTTTTAGAACTAACAGGACCATTTATAACCATTGATTAACTTGATTAATGGTTGTAGATGAACATGGTAAAAAATGTAAATATGAAGTTAATGCAATGAGTAGAGATTAGGAAAGGGGCATATCAGGTTAAAAAGTCTCTCTTAAGTTATTATTAAATTAATTTATATATTCTCTTTCCTTTGTTCTTTTTTCTCCATAACTTGTATAATTTATATTTGTGTAAATATTATTCTACTATTAAATATGTGAAACTTTCATATTATTTACATAGTATTTACATATTAATTTATTAATTTATGATTTTTCAAGCGATTTACATATGTGTAAAATTAATGCAAATCGTCTACATTTCTTTCTCATACTATATGCGTATTTGAAAATTTTATACTACTTGCATATGAAAATGTTTGTATCCATCATATATTTTTCACACTATTAACTATTTACACAAGTTAAATTTTTTTATTAATCATTAGTTTTTCAAATCATATGTTACATACATATAGTAAATTCTCAAAAAGACCATCTATCCTCATATATACATATATATATATATGTATGTATATATATATATATATATATATATATATATATATTAAGCTTTACCTATGTATACAAAATACATGTATTGCGTTGCTCCTTACTACATACACTTAATTTTGATGTTTGTATGTAAATTTGTCACACCCCAACCTTAACGGTGGAAACGTCGAGGTGTGAGGGTTAAGATTGTTCATGCCACACAACGCTAATTTAAAATGACAATATTATTTAATATCAATATTCATGACATACATTTAAGAAGTAACATAAGTTCCAACAATCAACAAACATAAGAATTTCAACATCAAAAGATAATAATTAACTTTTTATTTTAATCTAGGTCCAATCCTAGATTGTAACAAGTCTTCAAAGCAAGCTAAGCAGTATCATTTCTTGAAACATATTAAAAATAATATCAACAATATGTTGGTGAGTTTCCATAGTTTTAGCATACATAAATATATATAAAAGATGGCAATTCACGTCATAGATTATTGAATAAAGTAAGTAAAGATGGATGAACAAATGTAACAATCAAACCTTGACAAATATGGCCGTTACAAGATTAAACGATTAGCTAAGTGTATTTGGTTCCCATAGTGCTCAAGAATACGACACTAGGAGCCGGCAATACCTCGGCTTTAGCACCAATTAGGCCTGTCAGGCCCATAGATCTATGACGTCGCTAGGCTATCAATTGTTAATGATTGTATCTTACAAGAGTCATCACATGATAGTTACAATAGTTCAAATAACCATGACAAAATAAGATGAATTGCTCAAGTGTTACAAGATTAAAAAAAACGTGGTTACAAGTGTGTTTATAATACGATTAACATGTTTCACCTCAAAAGTGTGAAATAATATAAAAAAGGGTATGAAACTCATATTAATAATGAGGATGACAAATAAGGAGTCTTGTATAAAATACCGAGAATATGTTAATGTTTAACCTAAATAAACGTCGTAATAATGATTATTATAATGTTAATGGTTCATAGTTTACATTTGGACTTTTGGTTAACAATTGTAACGACATGATTTATAGCTTGTTAACATATGATTTTAGATTATAAGGTAGGTATAATTTATAATTGCATAAATATTTAAAGGATTCAATAAGAATTTTAGTGGTTAAACCCTTAATAAAGTTAAAATTTTCTTTATCAAAAGGTTATTATTTACCCTTAAAAATAATAGATTTAACTAATTCTTTTAACCCAAAAGATGCACATTTTAAATATGCATATATATATATATATATATATATATATATATATATATTATATAGTTACTTTCTTTTAAAATATATAATTTGCACTTGTAAATATAGTTTGTATTAAAAGATTTATCTAATCACAATTTCTAAGAATTATAATTTAATACCAACAAGAAAATACATTTTATATCATTTTTTATAATTTTTCCATGGTCAAAAGATAAAAGATTTATTAATTAATTTCTAGAAATTTAAAGGAATTCATTTTATTTAATTTCTGATTAAAAGTGATTTTTATGTAATTAAAAATAATAATGTAAATATATTTCCTGGATTTTAATTCAAAAATGCCCATAAAAAATAAGTGCAGGGGCTCGGGGTCGAACCCGGGCCCCCCAACATAGACTCCCACATCTTAGCCGATGGGCCACTGCCCTGTTATGTTTCAAATATAAGAAGGAAAACCTTAAAACATAACGCCCAGAAACTTTCCCAATCCGATGAACCCTAGTTACAATTCGATCGAATCGGTCCATCATTCGTTGATAATAATCAAATCAACCATGGGGCTTTTGTTCCCCATGTAAAAAAAAAAGTCAAAACCCCAATGTAATTACCTGATGTAGCTTGAAATTCGATGAAATCGACAGAGGTACAAGTCAACAGTTTGTGATTTATGAATTCGATGTGTGAGTGTTTGATTTGTAAAATTGATGGTACGGATGGATTAGGAACGCCGATTAGAGGTTTTACCCTCTGTTCATATACTTCAATGACAACCGATTCGAGTCTAATAAGATTGATTTCCAATCGAGAGTTACGGTCGGTTGTTAATTGGGTTAAAGGTTGTTTAATATGCAATTACTCATACCGGTAACTTCGATGTGATTATAGGAACGTTCGAAAAAGTTTAATTTCATTGATAGCATGTTTTTTATTGGTGAAACGAATTGGGTTTAAGGTGGGTATAGGTTTCGGTTTCATAGGTTAGTAATACCACTGTTAAGGTCCAATTAATACGCATTATTGAGTTCGAATCATGTTCCTGAGCCGGTTGGTACCTTTTCTTTGTGTTAAGAATGAGTTTTGGTGGTTTTGGGGTGTCGCCGAAGCTTGGCCGGCAGTCACCAGAGAAGTGACCGGATAATCGGGGTAAAGAGTGTTAGGTTTTAAAATGTTATACTTTGCCCCCGTGAAGTTTAAGTTTTAATTAATTAACCCAAAGTTTTGGTTTTAGTTTAAATCCAAATTACAGCTTTAGTCCTTGTGGATTAATTTTTTTTTTTATAATTTAAATCTAAAGTTTTGGGTTTTAATTGAAATAAATTTACAGTTTGGCCCCTGAGGTCTAGAGTTTATTATTTCATGCTCAAAACTTTATATTTAGAAGTTTTTATAATATAAACATTTTATTTCTTTTATTATTAATAATATTAACGCTTATTAAAATTATTTAATATTATTAGTATTATTATTTTATCATTTTATTATTATTTTCATTTTTGTAATTAGTATTAATATTTTTTTTATGTTTGATATATTTTATTATTATTTTAGTTATGATTCATTAACCAATTATTTATTTACATCAAGAATTTACAAAATGAAACCTCGTACTTGCATTACTAACAAACAAACCCTTTCAAGAGATAACGACGTTAATCAAGCGTTAAATAAAATACGAGAGGTCACAGTCTCCCCAACTTTAATAAATTTCGTCCCGAACTTAAAAACAAAGCTAAACAAAGGAAAGGGATGTTTTCTCTTCATGTGATCCTCGCACTCCCAGGTGAACTCAGCTCCATGTTTGTTTTCCCAACGAACTCTGACTTTCGGTGTGATAGATGTTTGGGTCTTCTTCAGCGTTCGCTCCATAATCTCGACAGGTTTCTCAACGAAATGCAACGACTTGTCAATTTGGATTTCCTCCAAAGGATGCGAAAATTATCATTGACAAGATAAATTTTTAAGTTTTGACACATGAAATGTTGGATAAACAATGTTGAGTTCTTAGGACGGTTTAAGCCTATATGCCACTTTCTCAATACGCGCAAGCATTTTGAATGAACTTACATAATGAGATGACATCTTGATGCTAATGAAAAGACCGGTAATTGTATGGAAGTTTGATCAACGGAAATTGAGAATCCCAAAAGCTACTAAGTAGAATGGCTCAAGCTCAACGCATATCTTGAGAGGTTGTACGTTCTTTTAGCTTCGATCAGCGAATGATGAATTGTACTAAGATTGTCTTGTGTTTTCAAGGATGATATAAAGGTTTGGCTAGAACGAAAGATAAATAGACCATCACGATCAAAGATTTGCAATACACACCACGGTGGCTGACTATTTAGTTGATGTAGATATGAGTCAATTTCTCGGCTCGATATTCCTCAAGTATCGATATGAATTGCACTGGTTTAGTTATTTGATCAACGATGAACCAAGTGTTATTATGATGGCTAGAAATAAGAGGCAAATTGGGGATGAACTCCATCGATAAATGTTTCCTTTTACACACAGAAACTTCAAGTTAACCAAAAGATTCATAAAAATACAGATGGTTGGCTTTGACTTTTGAGCAAGTGAGGCACTTGGACATATACCAAGTTATGCCTTCTTTTCATTTATGCCAAACCATGAATACTAATTGCGAAAACTCATGAGCCTTTTTATCCGCATCGAGATGAATGTAATAACGAGTCTTGTAAGTCGCAATCAAGATAGAGATTTAGAGGTTTACAAGATTAGGAATTCAAAGACGATCCAAGAAGTGACATAAATATTAGGAATTACATTCTTAATTATGGTTAAAAGATGAAACCAAAAATGTCGTTCATGATCGGAATTTGAATAATTCAGGATATCGTCGATAAAAACAATCACAATTAATCTTTCAAGTACGGCTTGCACACGCGGTTCATTAAACCCATAAACACAACCGAGACATTCGTATGACCAGAAAGGCATAAACATAAATTGATAATGATTTTATTTTGTAAGAAAGATTGTTTTAGGAGTGTTATCATCGTGCAATTAGGTTTTGAAGATAACCCAGAATGAAGGTCGATAAGTAAGAAATAAAAGGTTCCATAAAGCTAAATCAAACAACAAATTGAAACATAAAGGCGTGAGAAAAAGAATCGATTTAAATGTTCCAGTTTTAGAACTAAGATTAACCTAAAGTGGCAAGGACCTCTTTTGAGTTCAGGAATCATGCTTTGGCTTGATAGGTTGGAAAACTATCGTCGATAAATCAGGTAACGGTGTTCACCCTTCAAGTTACTACATGTTTCTTGTCAATTGAAGTCTTAAAACCTTGGTAAAATTGAAATCAAGGAATGGGAATAGTCACTAAGGTGTGGATATCACTCTTAGCTTGGTTGTGTATTTCCCAAAACATGACTCTTATCTACCAGAATGAGAGCTTGATCCTAACTCATCGTTAAGGATTCACAGAAATAAGATAAGGTAAATTGACATTAAGGTAAGGGAAATCACTCATATCTTAACGGTGAAATTTTGTAAAAACAAAATATAACAAATTGAAAATCTCCATCAAAGTATGGAATTCACTCCTATTTTGATGAGGTCATTTCATTTGAGGGAATACAAATCCATAAGATTTAGATGAGTGAAATTATCATCAAGGTATGGATTCACTCCTATCTTGATGATGGAATTTCATAATAATAAGAAAACAATCGATAATTGAAATTTATCACCAAAGTACGGGATTCACTCCTATTTTGGTGAGGTCATTTCATTCGTGAAATGCGAGTCCAAGAGAAAAATGAGTGAAATTTGTCCTCAAGATAAGGAAATCACCCATATCCAGAGGGTGAAATTTCATAAAAACAACCAATAGAAAAATTGGAAACCATCATCGAGGTACGAAATTCACTCCTATTTTAAGGAGGTAATTTTATTGGTAAAATACGAATTCAGAAGAACAAGAAGAAAGAAATGGTCATCAAGGTAAGGAATTCACTCCTGTCTTGATGATGAAATTTCATAAGAATAATAATAGCAAATGGAAAGTCTTCACCAGAGTAAGGGAGTCACTCCTGTTATGATGATATAGTTTACTTTAGGAGATACGAATGTCCTTAATCATAAATTGACTTGCGACCTCTTGCATTTCCTACGGTGCAAAACGGTTAAAAGATTTTATCACATAATATTATTACCAAGCTCGACTTAGCAAACGAAAAGAAAAAAAAATTCGGTTAGAAACTCAGAAACTTCAAATTACTTCAATGTAACATTAACAAGAGAAAAATCATGTTTGCCAGGATCAAGGTTACAGTTCGAAATAACTGAATCAATTGTGATAAGTTTTCAAAGCTTGAACGGTTTAAATCCAGATAACGAATCAATGACAAAAACGATTCAACACAACAATGAGATGCTCCAGATGTAAACGTTCGATTCGCAAACCAAAGGGAATACGTTGACTTCTCAAAGTGTTAAGTCAACCACAACTTTATTGAAGACATGCGTACCTATAAGCGGACACTCACCTCATGGGTTCCCAGGTAAGGTAAACAGACCCATCGGTCGAATTGGACCAATATGGATACCTTGCCTTGACAAAACATCCCGTGATACAGGTATCCCACTTTTTGGAGCATCGCATGAATTCAATTATGGGACACACTTTAAGGAGATTTGAAAACCATAAGTAACAATTTAAAATTTTGAAAACCATTCGATTTAGGCTCACAATGCCTTTAAATATATATTAAGATTTATGTACGCATTGATCAAGGTATAGAGGTAGTCACATGACGCACATAACGTATAATAACGCTTAAACATAGGAATGGAGGAGTAAAACGAGTTCAATGATAACGAGAACATTCTATAAGATAGAAATAAAGAAAATATTAGAATTCGGAAATAAACCAGTTCAAGAAATCAAGAATTTTATATATATATATATATATATTTTTTAAATAATAACTGGATGGTTTCATTTGGTACCACATAGCCAATAGGAACATGGACATGTCGAGATGACTTAATCCCAATTACCTTGAGGAAGATGTGTGTGTTGACCATAATTTAGCACTCATTCCGAAAATCCCCAGGTAAGCATAACAGGTCTCGCAATAAGATTTATACGAAATGCTTGCCTTAGCCCAATGGCCTTTTTGCCAGGAAATCCAGAATACAGGTGTTTATGTGTCACATATTTCTCTATAGGCTATTAGAATTAAAACCTCGATGAGATTTTCAAGATTTAGACATAACGTCTAAGGAATTTTATCCACTCGATAAGATACGTAGAATTCCACACGTAGTCTAGAATAAGTTTTAGAAAAGATCAGACGCGGTAGAACTTAAAGACATAAGAAGAGAATTAGGAAGTTGGGGTAAACAAGGTTCAAGGCATATTCCTAAGTCACTATTTTCTACATATAAACAAATAGCACATAAGGAAATGATCATGCAACATGTAACAACATGTGATAGGCATATAAGCATGTTTACAAGATTATAACAATTGTCATGTAAAGGGTCCCTAGTTTAACCATAGTCTAGGCCACCATTTCTAATAACCTAAATCCCTATAGTTATGGGCTCTGATACCAATCTATCACACTCCAATCTTAACGACGGAAACGTCGAGGTGTGAGGGTTAAGATTGTTCATGCAACACAACGCTAATTTAAAATGACAATATTATTAAATATCAATATTCATGACATACATTTAAGAAATAACATAAGTTCCAACAATCAACAAACATAAGAATTCCAACATCGAAAGATAATAATTGACTTTTTATTTTAATCTAGGTCCAATCCTAGATTGTAACAAGTCTTAAAAGCAAGTTAAGTAGTATCATTTCCTGAAACATGTTAAAAATAATGTCAACAATATGTTGGTGAGTTTTCATAGTTTTAACATACATAAATATATATAAAAGATGACAATTCACGTCATAGGTTATTGAATAAAGTAAGTAAAGATGGATGAACAAATGTAACAATCAAACCTTGACAAATATGGCCGTTACAAGATTAAACGATTAGCTAAGTGTATTTGGTTCCCATAGTGCTCAAGAATACGACACTAGGAGCCGTCAATACCTCAGCTTTAGCACCAAATAGGCTTGTCAGACCCATAGATCTATGACGTCGCTAGGCTAGCAATAGTTAATGATTGTATCTTACAAGAGTCATCACATGATAGTTACAATAGTTCAAATAACCATGACAAAATAAGATGAATTGCTCAAGTGTTACAAGATTAAAAAACGTGGTTACAAGTGTGTTTATAATACGATTAACATGTTTCACCCTAAAAATGTGAAATAATATAAAAAGGGATATGAAAACTCACATGGATAATAAGGATGACAAATAAGGAGCCTTGTATAAAATGCCGAGAATATGTTAATGTTCAACCAAAATAAACGTCGTGATAATGATTATTATAATGTTAATGGTTCATAGTTTATATTTGGACTTTTGGTTGACAATTGTAACGATATGATTTATAGCTTGTTAACACATGATTTTAGATTATAAGGTAGGTACAATTTATAATTGCATAAATATTTAAAGGATTCAATAAGAATTTTAGTGATTAAACCCTTAATAAATTTAAAATTTTCTTAAAAATAATAGATTTATAGTTTGTATTAAAAGATTTATCTAATCACAATTTCTAATTCTTTTAACCCAAAAGATGCACATTTTAAATATACATACATACATACATATATATATATATATATATATATATATATATATATATATATATATATATATAGTTACTTTCTTTTAAAATATATAATTTGCACTTGTAAATATAGTTTGTATTAAAAGATTTATCTAATCACAATTTCTAAGAATTATAATTTAATACCAACAAGAAAATACATTTTATATCATTTTTATAATTTTTCCATGGTGAAAAGATAAAAGATTTATTAATTAATTTCTTGAAATTTAAAGGAATTCATTTTATTTAATTTCTGATTAAAAGTAATTTTTATGTAATTAAAAATAATAATGTAAATATATTCCCTGGATTTTAATTCAAAAATGCCCATAAAAAATAAGTGCAGGGGCTCGGGGTCGAACCCGGGCCCCCCAGCATAGACTCCCACACCTTAACCGCTGGGCCACTGCCCTGTTATGTTTCAAATATTATAAGGAAAACCTTAAAACATAACGCCCAGAAACATTCCCAATCCGATGAACCCTAGTTACAATTCGATCGAATCGGTCCATCATTCGTTGATAATAATCAAATCAACTATGAGGCTTTTGTTCCCCATGTAAAAAAAAGAGTCAAAACCCCAATGTAATTACCTTATGTAGCTTGAAATTTGGTGAAATCGACAGAGGTACAAGTCGACAGTTTGTGATTTATGAATTTGATGTGTGAGAGTTTGATTTGTAAAATTGAGGGTACGGATAGATTAGGAACGCCGATTAGAGGTTTTACCCTCTGTTTATATACTTCAATGACAACCAATTCGAGTCTAATAAGATTGATTTTCAATCGAGAGTTACGGTCGGTTGTTAATTGGGTTAAAGGCTGTTTAATATGCAATTTCTCATAAGGTGGGTATCGGTTTCGGTTACATAGGTTAGTAATACCACTGTTAAGGTCCAATTAATACGCATTATTGAGTTCGAATCATGTTCCTAAGCCGGTTGGTACCTTTTCTTTGTGTTAAGAATGAGTTTTGGTGGTTTTAGGGTGTCGCCGGAGCTTGGCCGGCGGTCACCTGAGAAGTGGCCGGATAATCGGGGTAAAGAGTGTTAGGTTTTAAATTGTTACACTTTGCCCCCTGAAGTTTAAGTTTTAATTAATTAACCCAAAGTTTTGGTTTTAGTTTAAATCCAAATTACAGCTTTAGTCCTTGTGGATTAATTTTTTTACAATTTAAATCTAAAGTTTTGGGTTTTAATTGAAATAAATTTACAGTTTGGCCCCTGAGGTCTAGAGTTTATTATTTCATGCCTAAAACTTTATATTTACAAGTTTTTATAATATAAACCTTTTATTTCTTTTATTATTAATAATATTAACACTTATTAAAATTATTTAATATTATTAGTATTATTATTTTATTATTTTATTATTATTTTCATTTTGTTATTAGTATTAATATTTTCTTTTATGTTTGATATATTTTATTATTATTTTAGTTATGATTTATTAACCAATTATTTATTTACATCAAGAATTTACAAAATGAAATCTCGTACTTGCATTACTAACTAACAAACTCTTTCAAGAGATAACGATGTTAATCTAGCGTTAAATAAAATACGAGAGGTCACAAAATTGATTATTTATATATACGTAAATCTTCTACTTTCATGTCTTGAGTTGCTTTTTTTCACTATGTTGTTGGATGATTGCTTCAATATCATCTTCATCTGGATGACAACAATTAAAAAAATATGTCTTGTGTTAGTTCTTTTTTAATAGACATTAAATTGATGCTAACCTATATGTAACTCGATATTTTTTTCTCCCATGGCTTTCAACGCTTAAAAATCATTGATATTATCTTAAAAAGAATCTAAAATTGACACTATTTTAGTATGCCATTCACGATGTTTACTTAAAAAATCTTCCTATGAATAAAATTCTTAACGTAGGCGAGCAGAGCCACATTTCATAGAACCTTAAACATAATATCATCTAAACAATTGGAGGTTGTTAAATTTAAGATGATAATAAAGTACGTGTAGCAAACCATATCTAAAATAAAGAATAGAAAAATTAAATCAAAATAATTCTAACTTGGATTATAAAGATTTCCATGAAACCTCCACCATACATACATACATACATATTAAAAGGTGAATAACTAAATGAAACCTCCACTAAACAATAAAATTAAAACAAAATAATTAATCCAAATAAAGAACGGCCACTAATGCTTCGATTTTCTTGCTTTGATTCTCTTCAACTTTATTCGCCTCTTCACTTCTGCTTCAATTTACTGAAACATAATCAAATTTGAGGACATTGATTTAGGGGTAGAAGGATTGTTTTACGGTTAGAGAGAGGGGGTGGAAGACACTTGATGGAAATATGTATTTTTTAAAACCCAAAATACACGTTGATGATGCTTAATTTGTTTGAGATATGGTAATCAAAATGAGAACAAATTAAAATTACTAAATTTTAGGAGGTAAATAATGGAGTTACAACTCATTTAGTCAAAATATTGTCAATTTACATTCATACCCTTTTTAATAAAAATAAATTAAAATAAAAGTTATATAGATCAATGATTGATGTGTAAAAATTAAAACCATAGGAACCACTTGAGTGATGCCATGTGTATTATTAATAGCCAACTAACCAAGGGCATTTAGAGAGTACATTTTACAATTTGTTAGTCAAAATCCTGATTTCATGCTAGGAGTATTTGGCTTTCAGTTACGGTTAAATGGATCCCATCAATTAAGCAATCTCATATCTTGTATAATCCTCTTTTTGTTTATCGATTTTGATTCATCCACAATTAGCATCCCATCGATTAAACAGTATCATATCCTGCATAATCCTCATTTTGATTATTGATTTGGGTTAATTTCATATATATCTTTACAAACTTACAAAATATCACATATATTCAAATTAAACTTTTAATATCATATATATCCCTACAAAACATAATAAATATCATATATATCCTACAAAACCTTTTAAATATCACATATATAGCATATTCTAAATACCATATATATGAATAAAATAATCAAAATATTATACATTTTTATCAACATATTTTATGCATACAATATAAAATATAACCAATTTACCCTTTATTTTCTTAAAACTTTGTTTTACACGCTTTGAACTCATCTTTTTACTATATTTTTTATCGCTCTTTTATGTTTTTATTTTTTTGACAGAAGTTTGTATGTAACTGAAAAGAAGTTAAAACAAATCTAACCTATATTAATATGACTTATATGAATAAAACTTTATTGTTAAGAGGTTTAAAAAACATATTTAATCGAGACGACCGGGAAAATAGTTTAAAAAAGGTATAAAATTTAGTAAAAATCACTATGAAATTTAGTAAAAGATATAATAGAATATGCTATAAAAATCGAGTCACTTATAAAAGTAATAAAATTTTGGTTGTAAAAACACAAAAAACACCCCATAAAAAGATGAGTAAATATAAGTAAACATGAAAATTTAAAGTTTTAATAAAATCCAAATGAATGAATTATTTTTATACAATATATGAAATGGATACATATAATATTTTAATTATCTTAAAAGGATATATATGATATAAAATAAGTTTTATAGGGACATATATGATATTTAAAATTTTGTTTGGATATATATGATATTTAACTAGTTTTGTAGGGATATATATGAAATTAATCCTATTGATTTTGATTCATCCATATAACCATGTCGACGGCGGATGCAACTCAATCTTGTTCTCATGTTTTAATGGACCCGGTTCAATCAAATTCGTTTGTTAACATTGTTCTGGAATCAACAAACGACATGATGGATCAAGGTATGTGTATTGTCTACGAATTTTCATTTATTAAGCAGTATCTCATCAATCTTGCTCATGAACTGTTATTTTTTGTTTAATTATTTTTATTTATCAGATTTATGTTCATTGGTTTTTTTAATTGTTGTTAAACATTCAAATGATCTTTCGATTGAACTTTTTCAATCATTGTAACTGATGATAAATGGTTTTTTGTTAAGTGTAAAATCTTGTCAAACTATAAATAATTATGAGTTTAAAAGAGGTTATGCTATCTAGTATTGCTAACTTGCAAGAATGAAAGTTTTTTCATTGTTGTTTTATATATTGTTGCTTACAAGAGGACGAAGTTTATTATTTTATAATAATAATGAGTTTCTTTTTGTAACAATATGCTATCTTTATTGTTTATATATTTATAAGATGTGCTATGTTTATTGTGTGGGTTTTTTAAATTCTCAGCAGATATAACTAACGTTATCCGTGAGCTCCAATATTATTCAAAATTAGTTTCCTGGTATGCTTTCTTGTTATTCCATCTCATCAGAGAATGTAAATGTACTATTTTGATTTTATTTTATTGTTTAGTTAAACTTTTAATTGTCGTTGACAATGAAAACTATGGTGCGCCATTGTGCGAACATCCTCACGCATCGGAAGGAAATTCTATGCACCCAACGTCCCTATCCCAAATAGGCACTATTTGGTTATGACGTTTAAATATATTAATGAGGCTTACTCTTTCTATCAGAGTTATGCTAGTATTGGTAGGTTTTTAATAATGAAGAACACTGAGAAAAGAATGCTAGTTAGCGTTGCTGCTTTTCGAGAATAAAAGGTGTGTCATTGTTGGTTTCATTAAGTAGATAGTATTGTTGCTTACAATAGGATGATGTTTGTTATTTTTATTCTAATAATGAGATTTATTTTGTAACAATGTGCTATCTTTATTGGTTATCTATTTGTAATTAGTGCTAGTACTACGGTGTTTTATTAAGTGCCAATTGTGAATATAGTTTTAAAGTGGCTTATATACGATATAGGTGTAGCTGTTAAAAAAAGCTTTTGTAGGATAAGATTATGTTTTATAATCTTTTTAACGTTATTTTAAATCGATTGCCTATTATGCTTTCTTGTTATTCCATGTCATCATAACTATAAAGTACCATGCTGATTTGAATTTGTTGTTCAGATAACTTTTAATTATCGTTGTGGATGGAAAATCTAGTGCAGGCATTGTGCGAACATTCCCACATACCAAGAGGAATTTCTATACACCTGACGTACATATATCAAGAAGGCCCCGTTTGGGTATGACGTTTAAAGATATTGATGATGCTTACTCTTCCTATGAGGGTTATGCTAGGTTGGTGGGTTTTTAATTAGGAAGAAATGGAGAAAATCAAGAATGGTTCTAAAGAGTATAATAGGCGTACTTGTTAGAGGCGTAATAATGATGATAACGACACACCTGCTCACGAGTGACATACATGCAACTTCGTACATGGTCGAGATTTCCTTTTTAGTTCACAGACTCTTGCAATTTTAAGTGTAACTCAGGCAGAATAAATGTGTTATTTATCATTACCATGTTTTGAATAAGATGCTATTTTCATCACATGTGCGTTCTATCCAACTCATAATAAATTAGTATTCATATAGGTGTTTTTTCATAATCATACTTTTAAAAATGTGTTATCATCGACACTTTGTGTGATCTGTACAACATATAGAAAAAACATTCCACATAGTTGTTTTAATAGGGAATGCTCATATCTTAATGCTTTTATTTTGTTATGTCTCATAATTAAATAACATGTTTAATTTGTACAACCCACAATAAAATAACATTTATTATGTCATGTAATATTGGAATGTTCATTGCTTTTATTGTATAAGACTTCATCAAGTGTTATCATTCTTTGTTACTTAACTATCATGAAAACTACTAACCTACTCTTCAACATATATTTATAAAATTAATACACGTAATAGTATCCAACAACATATAGTTTTTCATGTTGTTCTACAATCATGTGATGTTTACAATTGCTGCTATATGGTAGTGAAATATGATTAAACTAACCCAACAGTATTCAAAATAGCCAATACAAATAAGCCATAATGTCTTAACCAAAACAACCAAAGTTTTAATACGAACAATGTTCAAAAGTTACACATCCTAATGATCATTCCTTTACAATCAGGTTGTTGACATTTCCCATATCCTTTTCATTGAACCTTTTGCCATGACTATTTTTTTCCAGCATTGTCCGATCTAACATACTCACGTACCTCATCTATCATCACATCCTCATCACATCCATCCTTACGTTATCATCGAAAAATAGTATCTTTACTAGGTATTTTATTCTAATGTAATTAAGTAGTAGAGTCTGCTCATCTGATTTATTTGCCGGTCCATTTTTCCACTTTGCTATTGTTGTGCCTTAATTTGTTTCCATATGCCTTATTACAAAAACACCACAATCCAATGAGTTGTTAACAATTCTCCATACCATCTTCATTGTTTGTGCAACACTCCTTGATAGTAGTGAAAGATTTGTTTAATAACTAACGTTTTAATAGTAACATATATTTTTGTACCATATTAATAACAAAAAGTTCCTACTAATAAGAGGCTACTTTAGTTTTAAAGAATTCTTTTCATGTAAATTATTATTATCCTATATATGAAAAAAAGAGTGTCATGAACAATGATTCGGGGCACTTTCGGTATTTTGTTTTCGCCTCGGTTACTGTGCTTGTGCTTTAAAGGTGAAGAGATGTTAGGCGGTGGCGGTTTCTTACATGGGTGCCCCTTTGATGTCAGTGGTCGTCCTCTAACCCAGTGATGCCGTCATTTCACGCGTCCCTTCCTCCGGCGATCGTTGGGTCTCTGCTTTTTTTCCCACGCTTGCGTCGCCTCACCCTTCTGCCGGCCAAGAGACACCTATGTCGGCGGTCAGTGTTCGATGGTTTTGTTTGTGGGTGGCGGCTCCAGTGGAGCCGTCTATCGCCGCCGTCTGTGGATGGTGGTGCGTGTTTAAAGCGGCTTAGATCTGTGGGCTCTGACGTCACCAGCGGTCTGTCAACCGCCTTTGGTGGCGTTTGTGTAACCCTCAGGTCCGGTTCTTCCCATCTTTTACTCGGTGTTTGAGGCTCCCGTGGATGCATGTATCGCCGCCGTCAATGGACGGTGGTGCATGTTGAGGCTGCTTTAGATCGGTCGACTTAGATGCAGCCGGTGGTCTGTCGACCGCCTTCGGTGGCGTCCGCGTGATCCTCAGGTCCCATTCTACGCATCTTTTGCTCGATGATGACGGCACCTGACGCGTCTGAGAGCCCTAATTAGGTTTTTGATGATGCGTTTTGATCGCCGACGTTGGTAATGTTACGGGGTCCAAGGGCTTCGACGCTGCTTCCGCGGCATTTGGCCTTGATGGTGGTCTGACCACCTCTACACTCCACCTTGGAGCCTGTCGGGCGTGTTGGATGGCTGCTTTCAACGGTGTCTGTCTGAGGGCTTATTAGATATATTATTTGGGGTTTTTTTTTCCAATGTTTCAAATCTGGAATTTGGGCCTTTGTTGCTTCGTTCGATGATGATGAGGAAAGCCTCACCTGAGAACCGATAAGATGTGGTTTTCCAAGTTGTTCTATGATGATGAGGACGGCTCGAACCCACTTACTCCATCTATGTCGTTATCTCTGTTATTTTGGGTCTCTTTTTGAGTGTTTTGTTTTTGTTCAATGACGATGACGCAATCATCTGAGAACTTGTTGGCTTCTTTGCGAAAACTATTTTGTAGTCATTTGGTTTAAATCAATTCGGTGATAATAACGGTACTCTTATCTGAGAACCTAATGAATTCATTGCCATCTCCATGATGTTATGGGTAGTTGTTTTACTTTGAATGTGTATGTGGCTTTGTATTAACGTTTCTTTATGGGCTTTAAATATTGATAGATTATACTATCTAGACGGATACATGACAATGGTTAAAATACAACAGCCAGCTAACAGGAAAACAACAAATTAAAAAAAAGGAAAGACAACTTTACGCA
The DNA here is from genome assembly GCA_025506505.1 of Flaveria sonorensis. Taxonomy (NCBI): domain Eukaryota; kingdom Viridiplantae; phylum Streptophyta; class Magnoliopsida; order Asterales; family Asteraceae; genus Flaveria; species Flaveria sonorensis. The sequence continues at coordinate 23,174,067 of CM046433.1, forward strand.
ATGCACATATTGAAACTCAGCTAGTTCTAGTTAAATAACAAAGGTGATGAACGGTCTTTGCTTTATGTACCACTGTGATATGCGTCCTTTGTTTTATGCGTCATATATTAACAGTGAGAGAGAGGGGAATGCAGAAAGGAATGCGGTGGAGAGAGTGTGTTCTGGACCAGGAGGCAGTGGCCACCGCCTCCACCTACACCGTCGCTTAGCACCGAGAACTACAAACACCACTATAAGCATCATCTCCTTCTTTCTATTTTTGATTTTCGGGCTAAACTCAATAAAACACCTAACAAAATTGACATTGATTCACACCATAAGACCTGCATGACGAGATCGAGGGAACCCACGAAGAGATAAGATGACGGTATTCAAACCTCATCTTCGCACCCTTCCCCAAGAGATGAAAACGGTTTGCCCTCTTATTCTTCACACCATCTGATAATCGCTTTTGTGCCTTTAACCAAATTTGTTGTGGCAATCTGTGGTCTCCAAATGGTTGTGCAGGTACTAATAATAGTGCCCATTTTGTGGTTGATGAAGCCCCTCCAAAATCTAACCTCTTGGCTATATTTTTAACCCAAAAGGTCACAGTAGATGGTTGTCCGATGAATATCCAGCGAGCCGTAACTTTATCTGCATGTATACTTTCCGTTCACTTCGACATCAACCATAGGTATTGGAGGTGATTCGTGAGGTTTGATTTTTCCTTTCAAGATGTATGTGTTTTTTATTTTTCAATTTTGAGTGGCTAAGATTGTGTTTTTAGAAGGAAACAACTTTACGTGAATGAATGTATGATTATTATTAGGCCTTTTAAGTGTTATTGGGTTTGGAACAGAAAAATAAAATAGTTATTCATCATCATCATCATCTTTAAACGTTAAGACCTTTGAAGACTCTGGTAGAATCTAAGACCCATATTTGTATAGTTACGATGTAAATTGGGAATTTAAATAAATATGAACATGTTTTGATGCTCAAACATTATTGTTTTGGGGGTTTTTATATTTGCTTTTAACATGTTTCTTTCACCTAATTACAATGCAGTATCTTTCAATAAAAGGTTTGGCTGCATTCATCAAAGCTACCACCAAGGTATTGTTTGGAGCAATTCTGTCCATCATCAAAGAGTATAATTTAGGAGTAATTATCAAGAAAAATGATTCAGGATTTATGTTTCCTTTTAAGCTTTTGTTTTTTTAATTCAGGTCGCACCATTCCAGGTCTCTATTGAGTCCCTTTGAGTTGCTTCGACATTGAATAAAATATACTTTCTTAGGACAAAAGTTCTAAAATCATCTCTAATTTGGGGTGCAAATTCTGCATTGTGTTTGGTTCAGTGTTTAAATTTTTATTCATTATAAAACTGATTATTTGGTAAAACAAATCATGTATGCAGGTAACAAGAATATTTTTAATGATGCTAGAGCTCCTTCGTCCGAGTATTGTATTGATACAATGATCCAAAAACAGTCGCCTTGGTTTGAAGATATGATTACCACTATAAAAGTAATGCTTATTTACCATATAATTGTCATAGGATTAGACATTTCCCTTATGATATACATTTATCGACATTAGATTCTTTTGAATAAAAATAAATTTATGGTATCCAGAGATAAATTCAGATTCATATGTGTACATTATTGACTCAATTGAGAATTATTATTTGTAAGGTAGAGATACTTACAGAGTTACATTCTTTGAATCAATGTTTAGCACGTTGGCGTTTCAAATGTTGAATGTTTTCTAATGTTAGGTGTAGAAAATAAGCTGCTTTGAGATGTAACACTTTAAAAGTTCTACTTGAGAATAAGAGTTAGATCAATGCTTGCTGGATTGTGTGCACACCCATGAAATTTGAGAATATATGTAAATAGATGGTGTTTTAGTTTGTTTTAGTAGTTAGTCTCAGTTTTTTAGTTTGTTTTAGTAGTTAGTCTCAATTGACCCATTCACATTCTCTTTTCTTTCACTTGCATACACATTTTCTCTCTACCTTTATGTAATAAGAAGAGTGCTTTTTGTTTGTTGTTAAGCTATTCACATATGTTTCTGGTAAATGTCAGTATGTTTTGTTTTGGGCATGCATTTTAGAAATATTTTTTTGGAAAAGTGGTTATGGAGTTTAGAACAAAAGGAAAAATATTGTGGAATATTTAATATTCTGATTAAAGGTAGCATTCTCCACATATTTACTTATGAATGGGTATGAATGGGTCGATTTAGGTTGTATACTTCCGTTTTATCCTGAATTTCACACTAAGTTGCATTAGAATTATTCATATAAATTTCGATTTAATCCCCAGTCGAGCAATTAGTATGCATTATTGACTTGATTTTCATGATTATGTTTACCTTCTAGCGGATTGCTGCTGCATCTACCTCAAACGGGTTGAGCTATGTATTACGAGGTAATGATGTTATTGATTATGGCATGCCACAAATACTCACATTTTTTTGCTATTGTGGTAGTAGTAAAAATGCTATTATATGTATATGGTTACGAGGTTCTCCTTTAGTAACCAATGGTCCGTTACAATGACATATTTTTCCTAATCTTAAACATATGCTAGCTTCTGAGTCTGAATTAAAGTGCATGCTAATCAGTAACATAACAGAAAGGGCACACGTTTAAGGCCAGTTTTCTTTTTGAAACTACTTTGAGTAGCCCAAAAGCTTTTGAATTTGAATTGAATAAAACTTTTTTCTTATAACTCATTTTTGTTCGATGTGCATATGTTGTTGTGAGGAAATTTGTTACTCCTCAAGGCTTGCAGTATGGGTTTTTCTCCTGTTTTTGTATATTAAATTGTTTTATCTATTGGAATCTCTTTATTATAGTTGCATTGTAAAGCAACCAATTATATTATCACGATTAATGACATGTCCTTTGTTTACAGGTGTGTCATTGCTACTGCATTGGTCCTTTGCTATGTCGTTGTAGCGTTTTTTCTTCATCTTTTTTGTGGTTTGTTTTATATGCGTCCCTATAATAACAACTATGATGTGTTTTTATACAAGTAAACCCGTTGCAGAATTGGTTGCGCGTGAGGATTACAACTAGTTTACATTAATGCAACAACCCCACTTACACACACATGTAACAGCAATGCTAGCATCATATATCATACTAGCACACTGTAACATTTACCAACCATACTAGCATGTAATAGGCTTACCTATGTAAGGTCCCGATCTCGGAGACCCCATAGTTGGTCATTCATAGCATCATTCATTATTAAACTCATTTAAAATATATGAACATAAGAAAATGTTACAGCAGAAGAATTATCAAAAACCATTTCATGCATTAATAATTATTTTTGCCAAGTAATACATCGTTGATTTGAAGTTACAAAAGAGTACTTAGTTGTATTACAAAACAACAATATTATTTTTGCATGAGATAGATGCCAGTCTTTGCTTGTCAAGTAGCTTTAACTCCGTGCCATCGTCAGCAACATCACCTGCCAACTAAAAATGCATATAAAAAGTCAGCGTTGCTGAGTGAGTTCTAGTTTATATAATAAAATACTTTACTTTTAATAAAAACCTTTCCTTTACTTTCGTTCGTGATCACACATCATACGTACATCTAGATAATAGTCATTTATCATCTTTTATCATCGTTCATAATCGTTCGTTTCGTACTTTATTATTTTTACTTCTATCTAGATCCTGTCATGCCCCATCTTCGGTGCACCAAGCGACTAAAGTCTTGGGGGCAAGTGGCAAAGATCCCGTTTCATACGTTTCTATCAGTCACAAAGACTGAACGTTAGGTGTGCACTCGGCACACTGTCGAGGTGGCAACCCATAAAGATGTGCGGGTGAACCAAATGTGGGTGAACAAGTCCAAATGCGGATGAACAAGTTCAAATGCGGATGAATAACATAAAATGCGGATGAGTTAAGTCTTAGGTAAATAAACTTAATCAATGCGGTTGAAGTTTAGCAAATGCGGATGAATATCAGCAAATGCGGATGAAGATCAGCAAATGCGGATGAACACTTACAAATACGGAAGCAAATGCAGATGAACAAAAATACTTAACTATTGAACATAAAACCAATGCGATTGAATGTTCAGCAAATGCGGATGAACACTTACAAATGCGGATGAATAAAATGCAAATGCGGATGAACACATTACTTAGGCTATTCCACCAGTTCCAAATCCTTGTTCTAACATATACTTAGCACAGATCTAAATGCAAAATACTTAGAACAGAGCTTACAACTACGCAACATCAAATAAGGCATATAAAAACACACATCGGATACACATCAGATGCAAAAAATGTAGAAAACTCATGCTTGGTTGTAAAAATTCAGTTAATATGCATTTCAGCCCCAAACAAGTTTAAAACAAGTAAAATAGGGGAATCCAGAACTCACCTCTAGCATCTTTCGAGTAAGACTTCTTCAGACCGAGAGCAATTTGGATTTCTAGCACCTAAACACACCGAAACAAGCAGCCAAACACAAAAGAACACATAAAAATCGGTTCAGCAGCTCGAATCCAACTAAAACCGAACAGAAAATGCAAGAAAACCTCACCTCTAGGAGAATTTCAGCTTTCTCACACTAAAAATCCGGTTGAAATTTTTTCTTCTATCTTCTTGCAGCCGAAAGCAGAAGTGAAATGGGGGGTGTGGGCGGCCATGCTTCTTTTAAATCCCATAATGGGCAAGTTTGCCACTTGCACAACTTTAACCTCTTGACTTGGTATATTTCACCTTTTTTTCTTTTTCTTTTAAATTTTCGGGTGTTACAAGTCCACCCCCTTATATAGGTTCGTCCCCGAAACCTATCATTCCTCGAACAGTTGAGGGTAATGCTGCCTCATCTCTTCCTCAGTTTCACACGTAGACTCGGACCCCTTCCTCTGCCTCCACTGTACTCGCACCAGTGAAACCACTTTATTCCGCAACCTTTTCTATTTTCTGTCAATAATGGCCACTAGCTGCTCCAAATAATTGAGTCGTTCATCTACCTCAATGTCCTCCAGTGGCACGATCATATCTTTTTTGGCTAAGCACTTTTTTAGATGAGATACATGGAATGTCGGGTGAATTCCACTTAACTCATCGGGTAGCTCCAACCTTTAGGCCACCTCTCCTACTCGAGCAATGATTCGAAAAGGCCTTATATACCTCGGGCTTAGCTTACCCCGCTTTCTAAACCGGATGATCCCATTCCAAGGTGAAACCTTCAACATAACTTTATCACCCAATGTAACACCCGGAAAATTTTAAAAGACGAGAAAGAAGGAATAAATGTGTATAAAAGAAAGAACACACAATTTAACCCAAGTTGAGGGGCTAAATGTGTCAAAAGGACAAAAAAAATAAAAGTGGATGCATAAAGTGGGCATGGCCGCCGCCCACACTTCTCTGCATATCTTCTTTTCACCGGATTTTCTAGAGAGAGAAAGAGCAGAGCTCTCGGGTTTTTGAAGAAAGAAGAAGAGGAATCCGAATTCAAGGTAAGAATTCATCATCTTAAGTTGTTCTTGGCCGGCCTATGCCTCGGTTGTATGCTTATGTGTTTGTTTGTGTGTTCGGGTTGTGTGATTTGGTGGGTTTTAGGTGTTTGAACTCATTTGCAAACGGGTTGAAAAAGTCATACTCGAAGGTTGTCAAAGGTGAGTTCTAGAACCCCCTTTTTACATGTTTTAACTGATTTTGGGGCTGGAAATGCATGTATGTATGTTTTTATAAAAATGGGTTTTGTACCTGTATGAATGTGTATGTGTGAATATGGGTGGTTTATGATTTGGGTGATTTATGATGTTATGATGATGCCATGTTCATATTATGATGCTTAGAATGCTAGAACTAAGTTAGAACATGTTGAATTGATGATGTTGGGACTGATTATGATGCTGATAGTGAGAGTTGGTTGCCCATGCGCCTGAAATTGGCCCATGCGCCTAATGGTCAAATTGCCTAAGTGTAGTCCCATGCGCCCAAAACCCATGCGCCCGAATAGTATCCATACGCCTAGGCACTCATGCGTATGCATAGTGCCCATGCGCCTAGAAGTGCCCAGAAGCCTAAGTGTTGGGTCATGCGCCCAAATAGTGCCCATGCGCCTGAAAGTTCCCCATGCGCCTCAGTGTTCCCATGCGCCCAGAAGGCCATGCGCCTGCATAGTGCTCATGCGCCTATGCCTTAGAATATTTTATGAAATTTTAGGAAAAATGTAAAGTGTAGGCTTTGACTTGGGAGGTTCCCGGGGGTGATGTAAGTTGACTTTATGATGTCATATGTGATGTGATGATGCTATGTATGGTATGGTTATGTTTATGTTATGTTCCTTATTATGTATGCATATTTTCCGTGGCTTTACGTGGTATGATTATGAAAAGTAAATGGAAAGTATTATGTAACGTAAAGCGGAAGATAATGAAAAGAGGAACGTAAAGTATGAATGCATGCATTAATGAATGATGTAAAGAAAAGTCTTGCAAGCAATGTATGGAGGTTCACACCCAATAAAGGGTGTTAGCTCAACTGTGTGCGGGTTAGCTACCCCGGAAGGATGCACACTAGGGGTCTAATCTTTGCGATTGAATGGGACCCTTGCCGCTTGCCCTAGGTACTGGAGTCAGCTTCGTGCACAATGTTCGAGGTCTATGATAGACCTCAGGCCCAGTAACCAGTTTCGTGCACAATGTTCGGGGTATAGCACATGGCATTGGTCCGGAATGAAAGATGAATGATAATGATGTGTGTACTTGCCCCAGGCCCTTGAGTCAGCTTCGTGCACAACGTTCGGGGTACAGTAGATGTCATCGGAAGTTAATGAGTGTACATATAGTACGGAAAGAAAGATAACGAATGACATTGAAAGATAATAATAAATTATTATCTATGTGTACGTATGTTGTATGATGGCGTATGAAAGTAAAGAAAGAATGGTTTTAAACGAAAGAAAAGTATTTTATTTTATAAAACTAGAACTCACTCTGCAACGCTGACTTTATGTGTTTCCAGTTGGCAGGTAATGTTGCTGAGGATGGCACGGGGCAGCTACTTGGCATTTTTGAACGGCATCCGTTGTTTAAATTATAATGTTTTTGTGATGTAATGCAATGAGTAATATTTTGTAATCTGTCAACGATGTATTATTTTGCAAAAACAATTATATATATATATGAAATGGTTTGTTTAAAAGAATTCCGCTGTAATGTTTTAGAAATTGTAAATGTAATTATATGTTTTATATGCGATGATTGTCCAACTATGAGCGTCCCAGGATCGGGGCCTTACACCCAACTTGAATTAAATCGGTCTACGCCTCTTGTCAACATACGACTTTTGTCTATCGTTTGCCGCCTTCATAAAGGCCTTGATATTTTCTAACTTTTTGGTCGTAGCCTCGATCAACTCGATGCTCCCTAACTCCTTCTGCCCAATGTCACCCCAACATACGAGCGTTCTATACTTTCTACCATATAACATCTCATATGGAGGCATAACAATGCTGGCATGATAACTGTTGTTGTATGAGAATTCGGCTAACGGTAAGTGTTCGTCCCAACTTCCTCCGAAGTCAATGACGCATGCTCGGAGCATATCTTCAAGCATCTGGATGGTTCTCTCTGACTGACCATCTGTCTGAGGATGGTAAGCCGTACTGATGTGCAACCTCTTCCGCATCGAATCATGGAATCTCTTCCAAAACTTAGAGATAAACTGAGTGTCACGATCAGACACTATAGACACCGGTACTCCATGACGAGTCACAATCTATTTGATGAACAGATCTGCCAACCTCTCAGATGAATATGTCTTGCGGATCGGTAGAAAGTGAGCACTCTTCGTCAAACGGTCAACTATCACCCATATGGAATCATACCCCCTTGCCGTACGTGGTAACTTTGTAATGAAGTCCATTGTGATGTGTTCCCATTTCCACTTGGGTATATCCAGGGGTTGGATCTTCCTGTATGGCTTCTGATGTTCCGCCTTCACTTGCAAGCAAGTAAGACACTTACTCACATACTCCACTACATCGCGCTTCATACCCGGCCACCAGTAGTGTTTCTTCATATCATGATACATCTTCGTAGCACCGGGATGAATTGAGTATCGAGTTTTGTGAGCTTCATCCATGATCTTTTCCCGTAGATCCCCGTAGCGAGGAATCCACATCCGCCCAAATCGGGTTCTAACACCGAGAGTGTTCTCACCTAACTCCACGACTAGGCCTTTCATCCTTTCGGAGTTGATTCGATCCTCTTTCAACGCCTTATCCTGAAATTCCTTGACCTGCTTCATCACGTCAGAGGTCATTACCAACTGATAAGCCTTTACTCAAATCGGCTTGTGTCTCTTTTTTCGGCTAAGGGCATCTGCCACTACGTTGGCCTTGCCCGGATGGTAGTGGATCTCACAATCATAATCCTTGATAAGCTCCAACCATCTCCTTTGCTTCATGTTGAGATCCTTTTGCTAAAAGAAGTACTTCAAGCTATTGAGGTCAGTATAGATAGTGCACTTCGTCCAGTACAAGTAGTGCCTCCAAATCTTCAATGCAAAGACCACAGCCGCCAACTCCAGATGATGAGTAGGGTAATTAGCCTCATGGGTTTTCAACTGTCAGGACGCATAGACTATTACCCTCCCTCGCTACATCAGCACGCAACCTAACCCCGAATAAGAAGCATCCGAATAGACCACTAAGTCTTCGCTCGCTTCGGGCAACGTCAAGACAAGAGCTTAAGTCAATCTCGTCTTTAGCTCATCAAAAGCATTCTCCTGTTCTCGACCCCATACAAACTTCACCTCTTTGCGGGTCAACTTGGTCAATGGTGAAGCTATCTTGGAAAAGTCTTAGATGAATCTCTTGTAATAGCCCACCAAACCCAAGAAACTGCGAATCTCGGATGGCGCATTTGGAGTCTTCCATTGCATTACCGCCTCCACCTTTGCCGGGTCCGCCATAATCCTTTCAGAATTAACCACATGACCCAAAAACTGAACTTCCCGCAACCAGAATGTGCATTTGGAGAACTTAGCATACAACTTCTCTTTTCTAAGCGTCTCTAATATCTCGCGAAAATGATGGTGGGTTTAACAGTAAGGGCAGTAAAGTATGTTGATGAAAAAGATTTTATATGGTTGGAAAAATCCACTGGATAAAGTGAAATGATAGATGTAAAGATGGTTTGAGGTCCAAGTGGATGTAGGCGGCAAATGATATGATAAAAAAGATTTAAAATTCCAGCTAATTACTGTTTTTCTGATAATATCTCTACAGTAAAATTGTGTGGGGCCCAAATATTTCCGTTGTATGGTAAAATTTTACGACAATTTCTTCCGTTGCACAGTAAAACTCTTCCGACGACAAACGCGTTTGTTTCTGAAGATTTTCTTCCGAAGGCATTTTATTTCCGAAGGCAAACATTGGTTTACAACCACATTTGCTTCCGAGAACAATAAATGATTCCGAGAGTTAAAGTTAATAAGCTTCTGAAAACATTTTGACTGATAGTCAAAATTTCTTCCGAGGCAAAAAATTTTCGGAAGAAAATGTTCTTAAAGGAATTTTACTCTTCGAAATAGTTATGTAAAACTCTTCCTAGGGTAAAGTTCTCTTCGGAAAATTTCTTACTTAGAAATTTTTTACAATTTTGAAAAACTTTCTGGTAACAGAGCTTAGATTATATTTAGACAACATAAAAAAACATATTTCAAAAGGTTTTCAAATAAGAAAGACTAGCTAATGTTAATCATCCCAATAGATGTGATTAAATATTTAAATCTTTATTCATCAGAGGCTTTTGTGAACAACTTAACATATTTTTCATTTGTATTGACTTTGACTAGCTTGATTAGATTTTTCTCATGAATATCTTGAATGAAATGATACCTGATGTCAATGTGTTTTGTCTTGGAGTGCTTGACTGGATTTTCTATGATAGAAATAACACTTTTGTTGTCTATGTGAATAGGAGTCTCCATGAAGTTGAAACCATAGTCCAGCATCTGATTCTGAATCCAAAGCAGTTGAGCATAGCAGCTTGCAGCAGTAATATACTCAGCTTCAGCAGTTGATGTGGAGACACATGATTGCTTCTTGCATTGCCAGGAGATGATCCTACCACCAAGAAATTGACATCCTTCGGATGTGGATTTCTTGTTGATGTTGCAGCCACCATAATCATTGTCAGTATAACCATAGAGGTTAAAATCCCTATTCTTAGGATACCAAAGACCCAGTTTAGGAGTTCCTTTGAGGTATCTAAGAATTCTTTTGGCAGCAATTAGGTGAGACACCTTTGGAGAAGCCTGATATCTTGCACAGATGCATGTTGCAAACATGATATCAGGTCTACTTACAGTGAGAAAAATCAAAGATCCAATAATTGTTCTGTACTGATGCTGATCAATATCCCCCCCCTCGGAATCAAGACTAAGATTGTGATTTCTGGGTATCGGTGTCTTGGCTGCCTTACAATCTGTCATTTCAAATCTCTCTAAGATATCTTTGACGTACTTAGATTGATTGATGAACAACCCTTCTTCCATCTGTTTCACTTGAATTCCTAAGAAGATATCCATCTTTCCCATGGAACTCATTTCAAACTTCTTCCTCATAATCCTTTCAAAGTCTTTACACATTTGGTCATTTGAGGAACTAAATATGATGTCATCAACATAGACTTGTTCAAGCATCATATCCTTCTCAGACTTTCTTATGAACAAGGTTTTGTCTATTGTGCCTCTGGTATAGCCATTCTTGAGAAGGAACTGAGACAGTGTCTCATACCACAGCTTAGGTGCCTGATGCAACCCATTGAGAGCTTTATCAAGTTTACATACATTGTTGGGATGCTGTGGGTCTTCAAATCCAGGTGGCTGGCACACATAGATTTCTCTATCGATATCCCCATACAAGAATGCACATTTCACATCAAGTTGATAGACTGTGAAGTTCTTAGTTGCAACAAAAGCAAGAAAGATTCGCACAGCCTCAAGTCTTGCAACAGGTGCAAAGACATCTGTGTAATCTATACCTTCCTCATGTGTGTATTCTTGAACAACAAATCTAGCTTTGTTCTTGATGATCAAACCTCTATCATCTCTTTTGTTTCTGTATACCCACTTTGTGCCAATAGGAACTTGACCAGGTGGCATTGAACATAAGTTCCATACTTTTTGCCTCTTGAATTGAATCAACTCCTCTTGCATTGCTTCTATCCAATTTTTGTCTTTGAGGGCTTCTTCCACCTTCTTTGGTTCCATTTGAGAGAGAAAGCATGAGTACAAACAGACATTCCTATTATGGATCTGACTTCTTGTTTTCATACCTTCTGAGACATCCCCAATGATGTTCTCATCTGGATGAGTGTTGTGTATCCTTAGCCTAGGAATCACATCAGGTTACATAGATAGATCTAAGTTTGAAAAGTTTTGCTCAAGATTTTGAACACCATCACCAGCTGATGTCTCACATTCATTCAATGACGACTGATTCAATGAATGTGTGACAACATCAATGGTATTTTGCTAAGAAGCAGCATCAATAGTTGCCTGTTCTTCCTGATCACTGTCTTTATTAGCTTAGTGTTGAATACTTGAGTTGTCAGCTGTTGAACAACTTTCCACTGCCAATTCTGAAGACTTACCAACTTATATGAGTTGGTGAAAAGCCTTCACTTTTGTCAAACTGTAGATTAAGGTCTTTTGTCTGTAACTTTACTCTTGTACTTTTTTTTTTGTAATATATTAGGATATAAGCTATGGTATGTCATAGTCACTAGTTAAAAAGATAATATGTCTTTTGACTCTAGATTGATCTTTTGTCTAGATTAGTGTTTCCAGCTGGCCTTTAAAGTATGGCCGACTGTAGGATGTAGTATAAAGTATCTCAAGTACTTGTATTTAGATTTAAGCTTTGTCACACTTGTAAGAACTTGAGAGTAACATACATCATTCTTGAAAACCATATTTGAGTGTTCTTGTTACTTGTGTTTATTGTTTCATCCTAACTGGTTTCCTATTTGATCTGCTAAGTGTTGTAAATCTCTCCATCTTGTGAAACTGTTGCATTGACCACACTTTAACGGTCCTGCAGATTGTCATGTGTAAGTTACTTACACCTCGCAAATATTTAGATTGCCATAACTTTTTTTATAATTGTGAATTTATGCATATACATAAAAATAACTTAACGTTAATTGTATATGTGTAATGATATTATTCCAAAAAACGTTTAATGATTTTGTTTGATCTTGATGAAGTTAACACAGTTATCGTAATAAAATAGGTTTAACATTCGTTCTCTTCCCTATGGGAAAGGTGCAAATGTTAACCCTCTATTATTATGATAATCATGTTAACTATTCAAGATCAATCAAAATCATTATTTTTTTTTATCATAATAACATCATTACAGATTTACATAAAATAATATATTTGTGTGTATATGCAACGATATTATTCCAAAAAAATAATGATTTTGAAGAGTTAACACGGTTATCATAATAAATGATGGTTAATATTTGAACCCCCCTTTGTATATATATACGCATATATATACGGGAATGTTAAACTAAAAACTATTTTTTAGTTTAAGAATGTAAGAACGTCCTATCTTCTTAAACAAAAAAACTAATTTGCTAAGAACGTTGTATTTTTTTTAAATTATATTATCTGTTTTAAAATTTATATTGTGTAACTAAATTTTGTAGTGTCTTTTTTAAAATTAATGATATCCGATAAATTTCAGTTCTTTAACACCCAAACTTGTTATTTCTGTCAAAGCATTACGATTATATGTGTAACTAACTTTTTATAATAATGAAACTGTATATAATATTAATTATATAGGCATTATATATACACTATCTTGTAATTAACTACTTTCTATGTAATTTGCTTGATTCATAACAAAATATAGAAAAGTTGATTGGCAAACCCAATTCACAGTAATGAATAAAGGAGATATAGTCGTAGGAAGACCAAAAAATAATGTGCCCCAATGTGAACTCAATGAGTGGCCAAAGTTTTATCATTTGGTATAATCAACGTAACTATTCAGCGACCGAAGCAATTCATCTAAAGTCTAAACAACTACTACTAATACACATTCAAATTCATACAACACTAGCATAGCCATAGCCTAATAATAAAGTTGTATGTCCCTTGTCAACTCTCATTTGAGAAATCAAATAGATTTAAATGTGATGTAGATTAGGATTAAATTAAGAAATAGTTTAGAAAAACATATACAAATCAATCGTTAAGTGATTATTTAGTTCAATTTTTTTGAAAGGCAATCTTATTTAAAAAATAAAAAAAGAACGCAATGCTACCAGCAAGATGTTAGGACCACAAAGAAGCAATTACAATAGGGTGGGATTGTGATGATGAGTATCATACACGCGTGCGAATCTGAAACCCCTGCTTAGTAGGATTGGCAAGGTTTAGGATGTGAAGTCGTGAGTGGCTTCACATGGCATGTAGTGCATGATTAGACTCCATGTAGGATTTATTACTTGTGATGTAATTATAATTGTATCGAGCATGATTGATTGGTTGAGATTCATATGTGTTGTATGATAAACTATGTTAGGATGAAGATCGTGATAGAACTTATGATTGTGATGTACGTGAATAACTTGTATGATAATCATGTGTATGAGTTGCTATACTTGATCAAACAAGATTTCAATTAACATGTCACCAACGGGTCAAACGGGTCAACTAGGTCAAATGAGTCTTGTTTTCCAAAACTTTGGGTCAACGTGTTTATTGAGCACTTAGGGTTGTTAAGCTTTCTGTGTACACGTACTTATGTACTTGCGTGTTATAGGTAACCTTTGAAGGGTTGTCTTTTCACTCATCGTTAGCTCTTTGTTATTGTTTGTTGTGCACCAGGTGAGTTCATGCCCCACTTTTTATACACTCTCTTTTGGGGGAGATAGCATACTCGTTTACAAATACTTTATAATTGTAAGTTATGTATAGTGTAACATACTGTGATATTCCTTAAAAGTCCTCACACTTTCCGATCGTTAATATTGGTAACTAGTACCACTGGGTCTGACAAGCCCCACCCGTGCGACTCGAGGTCAAATGGTGCGATATTGTCCTAACACAAACATCGTCACGACCTGGTATGTCGTGACGGGAGGCAAACAAACGAAACATAGTCAGCTTCGATCGTGAAATCACTATGGTTATTACTTATGAATATAGACTAGCTATCTATTTCAATGCACTTCTTATGTTTTACAACTGTTACTATTCATGTTAAACGCAAACTCTTGAACTCACCAACCATTGTGTTGACTCTTTTAGTATGCTATTCTCAGGTCTTTACTAGCAGCTGCCGTAGGAGCACGCACGAGTCATGCATACCTTGAAACAAACAATCATCTTTTTTGTCTTATTAAGTATTTTCATACTTTGGTTTGAGCGCTTGTTTTGCGTAGTTTACATTTGGTACTATATGTTTGAAATTCTTACAAAACGCTTCCGCGAATGTTTTAATGTTTCAGACTTTGAATTATTTCCATTGTTGCATATAGTGTCGTTCTGAGTAATTAATGACTGAGATCCTGGTTTGTTCACTCGCCTAGCGGTAAAACCCCGCACGTGGATTTTGAGGGTGTGACAGATTGGTATCAGTGCCATTGATTATAGGGAACTAGGTTGCATACACACTAGTGTATAACCGCACACAGTTAGTTAGTTACTCGTTACTTATTCCCTTACTGTTTACTCATTGGCATACACTGCAGTATGGCCGACTTCATCCCTTGTTCGACAGGCCCCCGGGAAAGGAACCCGAGGTTCCTACTATTCCTTCGTCATCTACGAGTTATGGTTCTCGACCCCCTGTGTTTATATCTGATGTGTATCTTACGGGCGAGCCTGTGATTGAGCGGGACATGACAAATCCTGACAATTGGGACTGGTATCGTATTGCATTGATCAGGATGCTGGAAACGGAGTGTGTTCCATTTCTGAATATTACCGTGACTAGAGATTCCATATTATACCTCCTACCCTATACCCCTTATAGGGCTATCGCCGCTGTGGTGGCCTCATATGACCGATTGCGACGAATTATCGAGGAGATATTTAAAAGGTTGGACGCGCGATAGGAGCATGACAGCCAAGTGTATGAGGAGATGGAAGACTCGTGGCTCGATATGCAAGGACGCCAGGATGGTCAGACAGGAGAGATCCACACTCTACGTGGACAGGTTGCTGGGTTGACGGCTACTCTGAATGCAATGCGCGATCAGCTTCACGAGGCTATAGTTAGTATACATGAGTCGGAAAACTAGCTCAAGCCTTAGGAGGCCTCGATAGAGGAGCCTCAGGAGGTACCAAAGGAGATACCCGAGGAGGAGCCAAAAGAAGATCTAGAGGAAGAACCGGATGAAGTCTAGAAGTTGGAGGCTTTTCGGCAGTTAAAGATGGAAGGATCCAAGATCAAGACCTACACTACAAGGTCCCACGAGTTGGCGACTCTTTATCCTAGAATGATAAACCTGCCAATCAAGAGGATTGAACTATATTTGCGTGGGTTGGTGCCAGAAATACGAAGTATGGTGACTGCTTCAAACCTCACCACTATCCAGCTGGCTATTTGGCTAGCTCATAAGCTGACAGACCAAGCGATAGAGCAAGGCAAGCTACCCAAATAGGGCGTTGAGGCAAGCATGCCCAACAACAAGCGTAAGTGGGATAACTCTAGGAACAAGAGCTTGTTGTCTAACAATCACCATTAGTAGCAACAACAACAAAGGAGGTTCGGCAATAATCGTAGCTTTAATCAGTCATCTTCCTCAAACCAAGGACAAGGTGGATACGTGGGGAAGCATCCAAAGTGCAACCGGTACAACTATCATCACATCGGCAGATGTGACAACTTCAAGTGTCAGCGTTGTGGAAAGCTAGGGCACGCAACAAAAGATTGTCGTGGTGAATTGGTGAAGAAGCCACAACTAACACAGGAAACACCAAAAGGCTGCTTTGAATGTGGAAAAGAAGGGCATTACAAGGGGAACTGCCCTTAGTTGAGAAAGAATGGCAATGGTGCTGGGAACAATGGGAACAATAATAACAACCCTGGTAATGGCGACAACAATGGTGGTAACAATGGTGGAGCCAAAGGGAGAGCCTTTGTCATGGGTTCAGGTGAGGCTTACCCTACTACTGGTACTAGTAAATTTCCTGTATATGTCATTTTGCTACTGTATTGTTTGACACTAGAGATGATAGAAGTTTTATCTCTACTAAGTTTAGTAGTCTCTTAACTGATATACCTTCTATGTTGGAATCTAAATATACGATAGAGTTAGCTGATGGTAAGCAAATCTACGTTACACACATCCTTAACGGTTGTGAGATAGAACTTGCTGGTCATACCTTTGATATCGACCTCATGCCTGTTACACTTGGGAGTTTTGATGTGGTCGTGGGCATAGATTAGCGGTCCGAGAAGCAGGCGGAATCATTTGCCACGAGAAGATTATCCGCATTCCTCTCCTGGATGAGGAAATTCTCTTGGTTAAATGCTAGAAAAGTGGTGCTGTGATAGGCATCATATCCTTTATGAAAGCGTAGAAGTGGCTACGCAAGGGTCGCTTAGCCATATTAGCCCTTGTAATTGACAAGCAACCAGAGGAAAAGAAGATAGAGAATATCCCGGTAGTTCGTGACTTTCCCGAGGTGTTTCCAGAGGATCTGCCTGGACTACCACCTCATCGTCAAGTTGAGTTTCAGATTGATTTGACTCCCGGAGCAGCTCCAATTGCAAGAGCACCTTACGGGTTAGCCCCGAACGAACTGCAGGAACTATCTGTACAACTTCAAGAGCTGTTGGATAAAGGGTTTAGTCAGCCGAGCTCATGTCAGGATCAGCAATCTAAGTTTGATCAATTAGAGTTGAATTGCAGCGGAATTAGAACAAGAATTAGACAAATATAGCAAGAACACAATAGATATTCAATGGAACAGTACACGGTTATAGAGAAAGAGGGTTTTCTGCAAAAGAGATAATATCATTCATGCACAAATGCTTTGGTATGTCGGCCGCTAAGCTGCGCTATATCAGCCGCTAAGCTTCCGCAGGTTACAATTAGGTCAACATTCCTTATATAAAGGAATGTGACGTCTGCTGATGTCACTTGATAGTGACATCTAACAGAATTATTACAAACAACTGAAAGTAAGCAAACTACTGAGAATGTTCACAACAACTGAGAACATCTCAGAGTATGCTAAGTACAGGATGAAACTAAAACTACTGAAACTACAAGTACTGATTACAAGAAACATAAAACTACTGAAAGGAAACCATCACAACTACTGAAGAGGTCTTCTTCAGCTGTTGTGACAACATCTGAAACTTGGTCTTCAGTCTTTGTCTTCAGCTTTTGTCTTCAGACTTTGTCTTCAGTTCTTTAGCTTCAGACTTTGTCTTCAGCTTTTTCACTTCAGACTTTGTCTTCAGCTCTTTCACTTCAGACTTTGTCTTCAGCTCTTTCACTTTAGACTTTGTCTTCAGACCTTGTTATCAGTTGATGTCTTCAGCTGTTGCAGACTACTTCAGTTGTTGTAATGTCTGTGGGACTTAAAGGTTTTTCTGATCAGGCTCATTGGTTCTTTTGGTCCAACAAACTCCCCTGAACCAATGCAGCCAAAACCTTTAAGCTTATTGAGGTCCCACTTATTCTTGGCAGAAATACTCTCTTGATCAGCTTCAGAGATATCAGATAAGCACAGGCCAGGGAACAGGTTTCAGTAGATGTGAATGTCAAAGGATGGAAGGGAACTCTGTCTTGGGGAACTGGACACAGAGCTGTTATCCCAACCATGAAACCTACTTCCCATTGATGAGTCTATAAGACTCTCTGACGTAGGCCTCAAGGAGAACAACTTGTTCCTCCTTAGTGAGTTCTTCTGCTTCTCCTTCGAAGAAGAACTCTGGGCCATAGTACTCTGATAGGTACTTTACTGTCTTTCCATTTTTCAACTCAACAGTTGTTATCTCTCTGTAAGCAAATTCATCTGGGTGAGTCCCTTCTAATAACAACTGGAGTTCATTTTTCTTGATCTCTTCAAGCCTCTTGTATAACAACCCCTTCTTGACCATTTTGTTCTCTATTAGAGTTTGAGGGGTCATCTTTGACTTGTAGGCTCTCTTGAAGTCTTCAAGTATCTCCCAGGGTGAGACTACAATGGCCAACATAATAACAGCATCTATGGTCTTTCTCACTTGGCCATTGTATCTACTTGGTATGGATTTCTTATGAATTCTAGAACTAGGGGTCTGGCCAAATCCTTACTCACTCCTTTTGATATTGAAAGGTATGCCTGAGAGCATACAGCCTTTGAGCGTGTTTCTTCATGGCTTGTATAGATGAGGACTGAGGAAACTCTTTGTCAACCATCTTCAAAAGTTGCTCATCGTGCTGTTTCTGCTGTTCTTCTTCTTCAATCTTAACTTTCACCATTTGCCTCTAAAAGTCTGGTGTGATCATTTGTTGACTTCTGGGCTCAGGTATTTTTAGAACAGCAGAGATTGGCAGACTGTCTTCTTCATCATCATCTTCTTCTTCTTCTTCCATCCTCAACACCCTTATCCTCCTTCTGGGTGCATCATTGGATGTGGTTTGAGGTGGTTTTTGGGGTAAGGGAGTTGGTTTTGAGGGTTGAGTTGGTTTAAGTTTAGGTTTAGGGATTGGTTTGGAGAGTTGTGGGGTTGGTTGTTTTTGAGTGGGAGTTTGGGAAGGCTGATCTAGCATTTTTGTGGTAAGTTTGGCTTTGGAAAGCTTGGCCATATCAGTTCTCTTCCCAGCACCTGCTTCATCTAAGGCTTCGATAATCAACCCCTTATTGAATGCTTCAGAAGCACAGATTCTGGTGGTTATTGCCAGAATACTGTCTCTGGTCCATGATTTAATCTCAATTAATGATCTTCCCAAGTATTTTGCAATAAACCTGATCATTATCTCCAACCTCTCCCTTTCCATCACACTGTAACTGGCCCATCTCTCTTGTATCTCTTTAATCTCCAGCCTTCTGATCTCAGTGTCTAATGTAGCTGTATCAAAGCCCTGTCTGAAGAGTTGGTCTATTATTCTGTCCATTGATCTGCTGTGAGCTTCATCAGCTTCTTTAACCAGATCTTCCAATGATTTCTCTTCATCAGGCTTTTGAGTTTCAGCACTTTTCTTTCTCTTGTATGTGATCAGCTGTTTTTCCTTTTCTAACTCCTTTTCTTTCTCTTGTTGTTTCTCATCTTCCACTCTCTTTCTCTTTCTTTCTTTCACTGCCTTAGACTCCCCCTTTTTGGGTGCATTGGGTTCAGGGGTTTGAATGGCAGAAAGCTTCTTTTGCACAGCATCATCAACAAGTGTTTGTAGATTTGAGGAGATCCTCTCATCAATGGCTTTATGCACAATCTCATTGATGATGGGAGTGATGAGAGGTAAGGAATGTTGAAAGGTAGCAACCATCTGCTCAGAGGGGTTCTGTCCCTGAGAGGTGGTGCCAAAAGCAGTGGCTGGTGGCTCAGTTGAGTGTAGTGGCTGAGTGTTTGGTGAACCTTCAGATGAAGGTGCCATCTGTGGGTTTATTGGGGCAGATGGACTTTGATCCTGAGACATTTTGGCAAGCAGTTCTTTGAGTCTGCTCACCTCAGCCTCAAGGATTGTGTTATGGGCTAAGACATCGAAGAAAAAGCCCAGGTCATCATCAGTCTTTGCTGAATCACCTGACCTCCTGATTGAATCAGGATGTACATGCCCTGAGTGTAGATCAGTTGTAGCATGTGCCCCTTGTTCTTGGTTCTGGGGACTTCCTGCCTCAGGACTGAGTCCTTCATCGGCAGTTGCCTCTGGTGAGGTCTTAGAGATGTTACCAACTGCATCCTGTTCATTTGCTGAATCAGTAGAAGTGGCAGCCTCACCAGATGTTCTAACCTCCTCCTCTACACGGGGAGATTGAACATTATAACCCCTGTGCTGTGGGTTATCAGCAGCATTTTGGTCCTCTTCCTCAGCTGTTGAGGTTCTCCCCATTGTAATTGGTTTCTGGGGAGGAGGAGAGGAATGCAGCTGACTCAGCACTTGTGCAACTATAATGGTTGGGCTTTGAGGGGCGGTTGCATTTGGAGATAGGTTTGAAGCAGATTGCACCCGGGGTGACTGGTGCTCTTCAATGGTAACCTTCTCAATTGAGATAGGTTCCAGCATTGTGGTATCCCCAATTATGGTTGCATCAGGATCCTGTTGAGAGGATGCCTGAGCGGCTAGGGCTGGTGGAGTCTTTGACACTACTGGGGGGTTAGAACCAGTAAGTGTTTCCTGTATTGGTGGTACAGGGGCATCCTCAGGGGACTCATCTCCCTGAGTAGCCTTTTTGGGCTTTTTGGTGTTGGGTTTGGTGGGGACTTTGGATCTGGAAGTGGAGGCTGTGGGTTCCCGCTGCTTGGGTTTTAGCAGCCGGGCAGCCCCTTTCAGTGTAGGGTCAGAGTTGTGCCTGGAGTATACTTCAGGCAATACAGCCGGAGCAGGGACTCCAAGGCCAACAAGGCCGTCTGATTTTAGCTGATTTAAAATTATGGCCATGAGAAACCTGGGATATAATATCCATCTGTTTGCCACAGGTTTCAAAGCCAGATCCTTTAGTTCCATGAAAACTATCTCAGAAAAATTTAGATTTTGTCGTTCAAAGATAGAGTATAATACCTGTTGCCATCGGGAGGACATCTGATCCCATGAGGAGGTTTTTGATGCAAGGCAGACATTCACCATGTGGAATATAAGACGTTCAGCATCATGGAAGTGCTTCTTCAGAATGGTGGTAGCACTTAAGTCTCCTTCATACCCGTTATTGATGAAAGACATATCAGTTGTGCCTTTCGGGTATTCTGTGACACAGGTGGCATCATGTAGATTTAGGGTTTGTCGAATGATGTCTGGAGTGATGACCACCTGTTTCTGGTTAACCAACGACTGGAGAGTGATTTGGCTATCATTCTCACCAGTTTGCACAGAGACGTTGGTCCAGAATTGGCTTAGGGAATCGGGGTATATGGTAGGATTCAGAAGAAAAGCGGTTCGGTACTGGGAATCTACCATAAGATCGATGGCATTATCAAATTTGTTCCAAAAGGCCGATTTCGAGAGGTAGGCAACACAGTTGTGTCTGGGTTTGAGTTTCATGGTCGCCATTGTTGAGAGAGTGAAGGACATAAAACGGCTAATGAAACGTTTGAAAGTAGGTTTAGGTATTTATAGGGTAAGAAAAGGCTGATATAAAACGACTGAAAGTGTTGGTGCTGTCATCAGTTGTTTGAAAACAACTGAAGACCTGGTTTTAACTTTCAGAAGTTGTAACAACTGAAGACTTGGTATTAGTCATCAGTAGTTGTGAAACTACTGAAGACATGGTTTTGGCTTCAGGTGTTGTAAACAACTGAAGATTTGGTGTTAGTCATCAGTAGTTGTAAAACTACTGAAGACATGGTTTTGGCTTCAGTTGTATGAAGTGAAACAGCAGTTGTAGAAACAACTGAAGAGAAAAGTTTCTCATCAGCTGTTGTCGTCAATTCTTAGCTCATCAGCTGTTTCATTCTGACCTCAACACTTATCAGACTTTTTGTCTGATTTTCAGACGTTTCATTGGTCATCAGTACTTATCTGTTATACTGACATCAGTAGTTGTAACTACATCAGTAGTTGTAACCACATCAGTTCTTTTCAACAGATAGAGTACTTCAGTACTTTTAAGTAATTTAGTCTTCAGTAGTTATGAAAACTACTGAGGATAAAAGAACTTATCAGTACTTATTTGTGACAATAGTATACGAATGCTCATCAGTACTTGTTGACTGAGATCATCAGTAGTTGTCACTTATTCTAGCTGCAGCATACCAAGCCTTAACACTAGGTTTTGGAAAGTTGAACTGTCCAAAGGCTTAGTAAATATGTCTGCAAGCTCATCAGCACTAGGAACAAACTTTGGATCAATCAGACCTTTTTCAAAACAATCCCTAATAAAATGGTGTCTGATCTCAATATGTTTGGTCCTAGAGTGCTGGACTGGATTCTTGACAATACAAAGAGCTGAAGCACTATCCATTAGTAATGGAGTCTTAGTCTCTGTAATGCCATAATCCAATAATTGATTCTGAAGCCAGAGTACCTGAGATGTACAACTTGCAGCAGCAATGTACTCGGCTTCAGCAGTGGATGTAGCAACAGATGTTTGTTTCTTACTCTGCCAAGAAACCAAACAGTTGCCTAGGAATTGACATCCACCAGAAGTTGATTTTCTAGTTAATTTACACCCTGCATAGTCACTATCAGAAAAAGCAACTAATTTGCAAGAGTGCCCAGTGGAATACCAAAGACCTAGAGATTGAGTACCTTGCAGATATCTAAAGATCCTCTTGACTGCAATCAAATGAGACTCTTTAGGAGCAGCCTGAAATCTAGCACAAACACAAGTTGCAAACATAATATCTGGTCTAGAAGCTGTTAAGTACATCAAGGACCCAATCATACATCTGTAAAGTGTTTCATCAACAGCTTTACCTTTCTGATCTGCATCCAGTTGTGTGGTGCTGCACATGGGAGTAGAACAGGGCTTACAGTTTTGTAAATCAAACTTTTCCAAAAGACTCTTTGTGTATTTTGACTGATGAATGAAAGTTCCATCAGCCTTTTGTTTGATTTGCAAACCTAGAAAGAACTGTAATTCTCCCATGGCACTCATTTCGAATTTTTGTTGCATCAACTTTGTAAATGCATCACACAACTGTGGATCAGAGGATGCAAAAATAATATCATCAACATAAATTTGAACAAGGAGCTTATGCTGACCCACTTTCTTAATGAACAAAGTTTTATCTATGGAGCCTCTAGTGAAATTATTCTGAAGAAGAAAATTTGACAGTGTTTCATACCAGGCTCTAGGAGCTTGTTTCAACCCATAAAGAGCCTTATCAAGTTTATACACCCAATCAGGATGTTTATTATCCTCAAAACCTGGTGGTTGACACACATAAACCTCTTCTTTTATTTTACCATATAAAAATGCACTTTTGACATCCATTTGAAAAACTTTAAGATTGTGGAATGCAGCATAGGCTAAGAACAATCTAATTGCCTCCAGTCTGGCTACAGGGGCAAAGGTTTCATCATAATCAATACCTTCTTCTTGTGAAAACCCCTGGACAACCAGTCTGGCCTTGTTCTTGACAATTTGCCCATTTTCATCTGTTTTATTCCTAAACACCCATTTAGTGCCTATTGCACACTTACCTGGGGGTAGAGGAACCAGTTCCCACACTTGCTGCTTTTTGAACTGAAGAAGCTCAAGCTGCATGGCATCAACCCATCCATTGTCTCTTAATGCAATATGATAGTTCTTTGGCTCTTGCTGACTGATGAAGAGAGCATAGAAGCAGAAGTTGGACAATTGACTTCTAGTTGAGACACCAGCATTGATATCACCAATGATTTGAGACATTGGGTGATTCTTCAGCTCTTGGTACACTATGAGATCTGTGCAAGTGTTTGTAGCACGCTCAGCAGCAACAGATGTTGATCCAGATTCTTGAAACCAAGTATTAGATGGCAAGTCAAATGAAGTAGAGGATTCAGAAATCTCATCAGCATTTGTTGTGGATGGTGCTACTGAAGCTACAGGAACATCAAGTTTAGTAGACTCAGGCAGTTGATCACTAAACTTGAATAGGTGAGTACTGGGATCATCATCAACATCAGTACCACCAGATGGATGACTAGCTGCAGAAGGTGATGAATTCACATGATCTGCAACAGCTGGAGGCTGATAAGGAACATATTGCAGTATGTCCAGATCAAACAACTCCACAGGGTTTTGTGGGATTTTGTCCTTAGGAGATTCATTGAACTTCACATGCAAGGTTTCTTCAACCATCTTTGTTCTGCAGTTGAACACTCTGTAAGCCTTGCAAGTGGATGAATACCCAACAAAATACCCTGCATCCACCTTAGAATCAAACTTTTGGAGTTGATCCTTTGTGTTGAGAATGTAACAAGGACACCCAAATGCTCTGAAGAATGAAATTAGAGGAGCCAAATGATGTAGAACTTCATAAGGAGTCTTCATCAACCTCTGATTCACTAAAGCTCTATTTTGCACATAGCATGCTGTGTTGACAGCTTCAGCCCAAAAGGTCAGTGGCAAACCAGAGTCAGCCAACATGGACCTTGCAGCTTCAATTAGGGTCCTGTTCTTTCTCTCCACTACTCCATTTTGTTCTGGAGTCCTTGGGATGCTATACTGCCTCTTGATTCCTTTTGAAAGGTAGAAATCATCAAGTGTATGGTTTCTAAATTCAGTTCCATTATCACTTCTTATACACTTGACTGATAGGGAATACTGCTTCTCAACATACAACACAAAGTTAATAATTGTCTGAGCAGCCTCATCCTTTGAATGCAAGAAGAAGGTCCATACAAATCTGGAGTAATCATCCACAATTACCAGACAGTATTTCTTCTTTGCCATGCTCATTACTCTCACAGGACCAAAGAGATCCATGTGCAGTAATTGCAAGCAGGCAGTGGACTTTGGTTCTTCTATAGGAGGGAATGAAACTTTGTGTTGTTTTCCTTTTAAACAAGCAGTGCAGGTTTCATCACAGTGGAACTCCTTTATTGGTAGACCTCTCACTAAACTATTGTGGATCAGCTGATTCATGTTTTTGAGATTAACATGACCCAGCCTTCTATGCCACAGTTTAGATTCCTGAGGAGAGGCCTTGGAGAACAGGCAAGGATGACCTTTTAAATCAATCTTCTTTGACAAATCCAAGGCATATACTCTTCCTATCCTGTTGGCCTTCAGGAGAGTATGTTCATCCAATACCTTGTCAATCAGCCTCAGAACTTTGGAAGACAGAATCCGGCAGTTCTGGCTTGTGAAAAGTGCAACATGCCCTTTATCACACATCTGACTGACACTCAGTAGATTATACTTGAGATTCTCCACATGGTTAACATCATCAAATCTGATTTCTCCATTTGACACAAATCCTTTCCCGATGATGTAACCCTTAGCATCATTTCCAAATGAGACAAATCCCTTCTTTCCTTGAGAGTAGTCATTAAGAAGAGAACTGCTCCCAGTCATATGCATAGATCCTCCACTGTCTACATACCAGATGCTTCTTTGGCATGCTGAAGAACCCTGCATTTATCATAAGAAACTAGTTAGCTTTAGAGACCCAAACCTTTTTGGTTTTGGGTCTGTTTTCATCAACAGATTTAACCATAACTTGTTTCTCATGATTAACAGCTGATGAAGGTGGAGATGGTGCTGAAATGGATTTCTTAGATTTGGGCTTGGATTTCCTTTTCAGTGGTTTGATCACAGGTGCATCTAGTTGGTTAACTCTCCCCAACAAATGCTGAACCATCATAACAAGTTGTGTCTGATTTGTTGCTAAAGCCTTCAGCTCATTTGACACATCAGTACTTGTTTTTGATGAGTTCCTGTGACCCACCATTTCCTCCTTCTTGAAATTCACAGACTTAGTCTGATGTTTATCATGAGGAACACTATCAGCTGTTTTCTGATAAACCCCATCCTTCTTTTTGGATTTTGGTGAGGCCTTGGGTTTATCAGTTTGAGATGACTGTGGTACAAACTTGGTCTCAAACTCATTTTTCATTTTATTAATCTCTTCTTTAATGAGCTTATCTCTGTTGAGTTTGGAACCCTTTTTGTACCAGCATTCATCAGATAGATGATTGAATTTACCACATATTTCACATGGCTTATTCTTCATCTTGGATTGATCAACTGCTGAAGTGGAAACTACTGAAGGTGTGATCTTCAGTACTTTCCTCCTTTCAGTACTTGTGTTAAGTACTGAAGGATCGGTAACAACTGAAGACTTGTTCTTCAGCTGTTCTCTATCCGTCCTGAAAGACCGTATGATAGATTCCTCAGCAGTTGTTAATCCTTTTATTTCAGCAGATTTGAAATGCTTTTCAGATGTTGTGACTTGCCCTTCAGTACTTGGAGTACTTTGAGGGACAACATCTGAATTGCTCAGCTTCATGTGTTTATCAGCATTTAAACCATCAGGCAATTGATTTGCTGAGATCTTAACACTGACTTCATCCTCTAATTTTGTATTATCATTTGAGGATGAATCACATGATGATGTGGTTTGGAAATTACTTTCACCTTCAGATTTTACTATTGATTTTGAAGTAAAATCAGTAGGTGGTGCAGTATGATTGTAACCTATTCCAAACTTCACATTTGAAGCTGTTTGCTTGCTGAGAAGCATTTCAAATCCCTTGCAGGATGTTACCCAGCGGTCACACTCAACTTGGGTAGCTGCAAGTGTCTCTTTGAGACTTCTGTGGTTCTCAAGTATGACCTCTACCTTAGCCTTTTCATCATTAAGTTGGCATTTAAGCTTGTAAATCTCATCATCTTTGTCATTAAGAGCAGACTCATACTCAGCTTTTCTTTTGGAAATAGTTTTCTCAAGCTCAAGATTTTGATTGATTAAAGCTACATTTGCCTCTCTAATAGAGACAAAGGCAGCTATGCATGATTCAGAACATAACTTGGCTTTAGCCTCAGAAGATACCTGGGTTACCTGTGAAGATGATGCATTGGAGCAGGAACCCTCAGTAGACTCCAGGGCCATGAGAGCAAGATTCCCAAAAGGATGTTCACCACCATGTTGACCAGCACCAGCAAATAATTGCTCATTGAAACCAGAAAGATCATCTGGTAAGCTGCTCCAGTCAACAACTCCTGGTGTGAAGAAGCTGTGATGAGGTTGAGATTGTGATGGAGATGGTTGAGGCTCAGGTAGGGCTTGAGGTTGTTGTGCTATAGGAACTTGAACTGGATTTGGCTGTGGCATGTAATAGCAGGGATATGGATATGGCATTGGACCCTGAGGGACAAAA
Source organism: Flaveria sonorensis (assembly GCA_025506505.1). Lineage (NCBI taxonomy): Eukaryota > Viridiplantae > Streptophyta > Magnoliopsida > Asterales > Asteraceae > Flaveria > Flaveria sonorensis. Next base: position 23,201,044 of record CM046433.1, read on the forward strand.
TATGCAGGAGATTGAGGTTGTGAGTGATGACCAGAACTAGCAGGATGTTGCCCTTTGTTTTGTGAACTATTGCTTGGAAAGGTCACAAAGGGTGCAGAGGAGTTAGATCCAGTTGATCTACACTCTCTTGCAAAGTGCCCAAGCCTGTGGCATTTGTGACACCTCAACTTACTCTTGTCAAAACCAACTTTGGTTTTGCCAGAGAGTCCTGGAAATTTCCTACCAGTTCTCTTGTAGAACTTTTGAGATCTGATATTGATCAAGGCCATTTGGCTCAAAATATCCATCTCTTCTAAATCATCATCAGCAATACCCATCAAATCATCCATGATAAAGCATAAATTATCACTATTACACCCAGAATGACTGTCAACACCAACAAATGCATGATCAGAACTGTTTGAAGAGAAATCTATATGCTCATCATAATGGCTTTCTGATCCAGCATATTCTGACTCATGACCGACCAAGGCAGTGTTCCCTGGTACAAAGTCATCAGTGAGCTTTCCTGATGATGCCAGTTTCCTTTTCTGCTCTATCTCTCTTTCAAATGTAAGCAGTTTCCCATGGAGTTGGGTGAGAGATAGGCTATCCAGATTTGCACTGGAGCGTAGGACAATGGTGTATGTGTCCCATCTCTCAGGCAGTGATCTGAGGAATCTGTTGTTCATCTGGCTGTTAGTATACTCATGCTTGACCATTTTCAGCTCAGAGATCAAGCAGGAGAAACGCTCAAACTGTTGAGTCAGTGTCTCACCCTTCCTATGAGAGAATGTCTCATATTGTTGGGCGAGGATTTCTCTGTTGTTTGCTAAGACCTCATCAGTTCCTCCGAATTGTTCCTTCAAAGCATTCCAGAGGTCATGAGCAGTTTCATGATGCATAAGCCCAGAATAGATTTCATTAGGCAGTGCCATGGCCAGAATTCCATGGGCTTTAGCATCAATCTCAAACAGTTTACGATCTTCATCTGAGTATTGCTCCTTCTTCTTCGGAACCATTTGGTTGGTCTCCGGATTGTTCACCATAGGCTTGTGTGGACCGTGAACCACAGATGTCCAACAACCTGAACTGTTAACAGACAGGTGATGGAGCATTCTTCGTTGCCATATGTTATACTCACTCCTAACCAGCATCGGAGGCTTGGTTGAGGAGCCAGTATTGTGAGGGTCATTAGATGGAGTAGTCATTCTCAGATTCAAACCAATTCAATCAAGTTTCAACAGATTTAGCACAAAAACACAACAAACTCAATATGAACCAAGAAGAAACTCAAATTGAATAACCAGAAGCAGCAGAAGATCAATCTCTATAACCAATTCTTGCAAATATGCTAATTCGATCAAACTTTAGATATCGAAATAGCAGTTTCAATGATCAATTGTTAAACCGATCAATGATTAACCTGCTCTGATACCATTTGTCAGGATCAGCGATCTAAGTTTGATCAATTAGAGTTGAATCGCAGCGGAATTAGAACAAGAATTAGACAAATATAGCAAGAACACAATAGATATTCAATGGAACAGTACACGGTTATAGAGAAAGAGGGTTTTCTGCAAAAGGGATAATATCATTCATGCACAAATGCTTGGTATGGCGGCCGCTAAGCTTCGCTATATCAACCGCTAAGCTTCGCAGGTTACAATTAGGTCAACATTCCTTATATAAAGGAATGTGACGTCTGCTGATGTCACTTGATAGTGACATCTAACAGAATTATTACAAACAACTGAAAGTAAGCAAACTACTGAGAATGTTCACAACAACTGAGAACATCTCAGAGTATGCTAAGTACAAGATGAAACTAAAACTACTGAAACTACAAGTACTGATTACAAGAAACATAAAACTACTGAAAGGAAACCATCACAACTACTGAAGAGGTCTTCTTCAGCTGTTGTGACAACATCTGAAACTTGGTCTTCAGTCTTTGTCTTCAGCTTTTGTCTTCAGACTTTGTCTTCAGTTCTTTAGCTTCAGACTTTGTCTTCAGCTTTTTCACTTCAGACTTTGTCTTCAGCTCTTTCACTTCAGACTTTGTCTTCAGCTTCACTTGTTATCACTTTGTACTTCAGTTGTAATGTCTGTGGGACTTAAAGGTTTTTCTCATTTGGTTCTTTTGGTCCAACAGCTCACCATGGGGAGCCCCTGTTCTCTTTGTTAAGAAGAAGGATGGCACATTCGAATGGTATCGATTACAGAGAATTAAACAAATTTATAGTCAAGAATCGATACCCTTGCCTCGTATAGATGATTTGTTTGATCAACTTCAAGGATCAAGCTATTACTCTAAGGTTGATTTGAGGTCTGGGTATTATCAACTAAGAGTTCTAAAGGAAGACATCTAACAGACTGCATTCCATACACGTTCTGGTCATTATGAGTTCTTGGTCATGCCATTTGTGTTAACAAATGCACCAGCAGTGTTCATGGATCTCATGAATCGTGTGTGCAAACTCTATCTTGATCAGTTTGTTATCGTGTTTATCGATGACATATTGATCTATTCGAGGACCAACGAAGAACATGAAGAGCACCTGCCTTTCGAACGAACTGCAGGAAGTATCTGTACAACTTTAAGAGCTGTTGGATAACGGGTTTATTCGGCCGAGCTCATCACCATGGGGAGCCCCTGCTCTCTTTCTTAAGAAGAAGGATGACACATTTCAAATGTGTATCGATTACAGAGAATTAAACAAATTTATAATCAAGAATCGATACCCTTTGCCTCGTATAGATGATTTGTTTGATCAACTTCAAGGATCAAACTATTACTCTAAGGTTGATTTGAGGTCTGGTATTATCAACTGAGAGTTCGAGAGGAAGACATCTAAAAGACTGCATTCCGTACATGTTCTGGTCATTATGAGTTCTTGGTCATGCCATTTAGGTTAACAAATGCACCAGCAGTGTTCATGGATCTCATGAATCGTGTGTGCAAACTCTATCTTGATCAGTTTGTTATCGTGTTTATCGATGACATATTGATCTATTCGAGGACCAAGGAAGAACATGAAGAGCACCTGCGTCGAATCTTGGGATTACTTAAAAAGGAACAACTGTACGCCAAGTTTTCCAAGTGTGATTTCTGGATACGCGAAGTGCAATTTCTGGGTCATATTGTTAACGAAAAAGGAATACATGTGGATCCTGCAAAGATTGAAGCGATAGAGAATTGGTCGGTTCCTAAGACGCCTAGTGAGATACGACAATTCTTGGACTGGCAGGATATTATCGGTGTTTCATTGAGGGATTTTCTAAGATCGCTCAACCTCTCACAGCATTGACCCATAAAGGAACAACGTATAAATGGGGTGAGAGTCAAGAAGCCGCTTTTCAGTTGTTGAAACATAAACTTTGTAGCGCACCGATATTGGCATTACCAGAGGGAAGTGATGACTTTGTAGTCTACTTTGATGCTTCTATCCAAGGACTTGGTTGTGTCTTGATGCAACGTGACAAGGTGATAGCCTATGCTTCGAGACAACTGAAGGTGCACGAGAAGAACTACATCACTCATGACTTGGAACTGGGTGTGGTAGTTTTTTCCTTGAAGATCTTAAGACATTACTTGTACGGTACCAAATGCACTATCTACACCGATCACAAGAGTCTTCAACATATCTTTGAGGAGAAGGAGCTGAACATGAGGTAGCGATGCTGGGTGGAATCGTTGAACGATTATGATGGCGCTATCAAATATCACCCGGGAAAGGTGAATGTAGTCGCTGACGCGTTGAGTAGAAAGGAAACTGCTAAGCCCAGACAAGTGTGAGCTTTATAGCTTACTATTAGCACTCAATTACCTGAACAAATCTGGGAAGCTCAGACAGAAGCTTTGAAAGCGGAAAACATTGGATCTGAATCTTTATGTGGAATGGACAAATAGTTTGAAGTGAAAGCAGATGGAATTGTTACTTCATGGACAAACTTTGGGTGCCCTTGTATGGAAACCTAAGAGACTTGGTTATGAGTGAAGCACATAAGTCTAAGTACTCTATACACCCTGGTTCTGACAAGATGTATCATGACCTGAAGGCGCACTATTGGTGGTCTAATATGATGGCAGACATAGCTACGTATGTGAGCAAGTGCTTAACCTGTTCTAAGGTTAAAGTTGAATATCAAAGCCATCTGGTTTACCACAACAACCTGAGATTCCTTTTTGGAAGTGGGAACAGATTTTTATGGACTTCATTACTAAATTACCCCTGACTCCTACTGGTTGTGACATAATATGGGTGATCGTAGACCGATTGACTAAGTCTGCTCACTTGTTGGCAATCAAGAAACTGATAAATGGATAAGTTAACTAGGATTTATTTGAAGGAGGTATTGTGTACCGATCTCGATTATTTCTGACCGTGATGCTCGTTTCACATCACATTTCTAGCTGTCGTTACAGAAATCTTTGGGTATGCGTCAGGATATGAGCACTGCTTATCATCCGCAAACAGATGGGCAAAGCAAACGTACTATTCAAGCATTGGAGGACATGTTGCACGCTTGTGTGATTTATTTCGGGAATAACTTGGAAGTTCACCTACCGTTGGTGGAATTTTCTTACAACAATATTTATCACACCAGCATTAAGGCAGCACCATTTGAGGCATTGTATGGGCGAAAGTGTAGATCACCAGCTTGCTTGGTGGAAATTGGTGATAGCCAGCTAACAGGCCCCGAGTTGGTGCACGAGACTACCGAGAAGATCGTGCAGATAAGGAACCGTATGGCTGCAACACGAGACCAACAGAAAAGTTATGCAGACAAGCGACGGAAACCATTGGAGTTTCAGGTCGGTGACAAAGTTTTACTGATAGTCTCACCATAGAAAGGTGTGATTCGATTCGGCAAAAGAGGCAAGCTTAATCCGAGATACGTAGGACCATTTGAGATTCTGGAAAGAATAGGTCCAGTGGCGTATTGATTAGACCCGCCTGACTCATTAAGTGGAGTTCACAACGTATTTCACGTCTCTAATCTGAAAAATTGTTTAGCTGACGAGATGATGGTTGTACTGCTCGAGGAAGTACAAGTGGATGAACAATTACGATTCATCGAAGAACCAGTTGAGGTGATGGATCGTGAAGTCAAGACCCTTAAACAAAGCAAGATACCCATAGTCAAAGTTCGTTGGAACTCGAGACGTGGACCGGAATTCACATGGGAGCGTGAGGATCAGATGAATCTTAAGTATAATCATCTGTTTGAAATGACGACGACAGCCGGCGAAGGTAACGATTAAATTTCGGGATGAAATTTCTTTTAACATGGGGATGATGTGACAACCCACCCGAAACTCACCCGGTTTCTTTGTGCCGATGCAATAAATCAGTGTGTAACACAACCATGTAACGCAATTTTCGGGACGAAAATTCTTTCAACATGGGGATAATGTGACATCCGGTAATTTTCCGTTACCAAACTCCGTTAGTTCCGTTAGGTTTTGCATACACGTGTTGTGAGCACACACTAGTTATCGTTGAACGCTAGTGACTTAGTAACAACTAACAATGATTATTAGATAATAACTTAATTAATAATGTTGATTATTAGTTGGTTGTTATGTGATTTATAGATTTTAAATATTATTTATGAATTTTACTTGATAACATGACAACGTGTTATATTTATCTCATGTGTTTTGTTGCTAGCTAAAAATATATGATTATTATTGTTGAATAATAATATATGAGTTTTGTAGTTAGAAGTAATTAAAAAGTGTTTAAAAAGATTAGTTTTATAAAATTTAACCAAGGAGGGTTACTTTGTAATTAACACAAAACTAAAAGTTACCAAAAATTAAACCCTAAATTCCCCCTCCCATACCCCATTGCAGCCGAAGACCACACACACACTCACAATTCGACTTTTAGTGAAGAACATCAAGAAGTCATCGATGTGATTGAGATTCAAGTGTTCAAGTTGTTATCAAGTGTTAATTACCATCTTTACACACTTAAAGGTAAGTTTCTAACAAGATTTTCATAGTTTTGATCCATGTTAAACCCTAGTTCGAAAATCATGTGAAAAAGTCAAATTCTATGGTTGTTTGATGATGTTATGTTGTTAGTTGTGTTATGTTGATGTTGGTTTGTGATTATTATGCAAATATTCCATGGATTGATCATTAGTTCATCATTTCCTAAAGTAGAAACTTTTCTTCATGGGAATTCATGTTTTGATGATTTATGTATGTTAAGTGGTTATTATGATTGCCATGAACTAGATTAGGTATAGTATTGATGAATTTATGATTGAAATTGATGGAAGATTGGTTTTTGGGTGTTACTTTCCTGAAAAGGAAACTTTAATTATATGAAACATGTGATCTTGTGAATTTGGCATGCATACGATGTTAGGATCATGCTAGAATGCTTGTTGAGGATATTAAATGTATTGGAATGTGTTGATTGGGTCAATTGGATGATTGATGAACTATTTGGAAAATCTTGGTTTTCTTGGAAAATAAGCAAATGTACAAGTATGGTATTATGTACAAGTCATGTGTCATGATGAATTGTGATTGTTGATTATTATAATGTTGATGTCTTGGTTGTATAAATTACATGTCGGATTGTGATGATGAGTATCATACATGTGTGCGAATCTGAGGCCCCTACTTAGTAGGATTGACAGGGTTTAGGATGTGAAGTCGTGAGTGGATTCACATGGCATGTAGTGCATGATAAGACTCCATGTATGATTTATTACTTGTGATGTAATTATTATTGTATCGAGCATGATTGATTGGTTGAGATTCATATGTGTTGTATGATAAACTATGTTAGGATGATGATCGTGATAGAACTTATGATTGTGATGTACGTGAATAACTTGTATGATAATCATGTGTATGAGTTGCTATACTTGATCAAACAAGATTTCAATTAACATGTCTCCAACTGGTCAAACAGGTCAACTAGGTCAAATGAGTCTTGTTTTCCAAAACCTTGGGTCAACATGTTTATTTAGCACTTAGGGTTGTTAAGCTTTCTGTGTACATGTACTTATGTACATGCATGTTCTAGGTAACCTTTGAAGGGTTGTCCTTCCACTCATCGTTAGCTCTTTGTTATTGTTCGTTGTGCACCAGGTGAGTTCATGCCCTACTTTTTATACACTCTCTTTTGGTGGAGATAGCATACTCGTTTACAAACACTTTATTATTGTAAGTTGTGTATAATGTAACATAGTGTGATATGCCTTGAAAGTTCTCACCCTTTTGGATCGTTAATATTGGTAACTAGCGGGAAATTTTGGGTAGTACTACAGGGTCTGACGCAAACTCTTGAACTCACCAACCGCTGTGTTGACTCTTTTAGTATGCTATTCTCAGGTCGTTACTAGTAGCTGCCATAGGAGCACGCACGAGTCATGCATATCTTGAAACAAACAATCATCTGTTTTGTCTTATTAAATATTTTTCATACTTTTGTTTGGGTGCGTGTTTTGACAACAGTTTACATTTGGTACTATATGTTTGAAACTCTGACAAAACGCTTCCGTAAATGTTTTAAAGTTTCAAACTCTGAATTATTTTCATTATTGCATATAGTGTCGTTCTGAGTAACTAATTACTGAGATCCTGGTTTGTTCACTCGCCTTGCGATAAAACCCCACATGTGGATTTTGAGGGTGTGACAATTTAGGAGGAGAAGAGAGATAGGAAGAGGAAGGAAAGGGGAGAGAGTTCAAGTAGTACCCCTAGCTTTATAGAAGCTACAATCTGGGCTGCCCCCAAGCCAAGCACTCAAGAGTTGAGGGCAGCCAGATTAAACTATCTAGTCTAGGAACTACAACATTGATAAACTCATCTCTCTCCTATTGGAGGAATTAAGTGAACTGGCTTACATGGAAGTGTCAAAGGGGAGAAAGGAAGCTGAGAATGCAAAATTGCTTCTCAAGATCAAGGAAGAAAGAAGAAGAAAAAAGCTCTACAAAGTTCCTATTCTCTCCCTAGTTCAGGAAAGTCTTGAGGCAGAGGCTGTGGCTACTAAGCAACAAACTTAGGAAGGTAGAGAATAAGAAAGGAAAAACATGATAACCTACCTAAGTGCCACAAATCTCTATCAGTCAGTATACCTTCTTCCCTTACCATATGACTACATTGAGTTTGAATACCTCAAGCAGCTTGAGCAACAAGTGCAAAAAGAGCAAAAAGTTGCAAAGAGGAGGATGAGGGAAGAGGTTGCAAGCTCAAGAGCCATCATCAGAGCAAATCTTTAGAAGTCTACTGATGGACAGAAGATGGTGAGCTTCTTGAAGCTGTATGGATTCTCCGAAAGGAGACTTGGTCCAATGTCTCTATCCACTATGGATGAGCACATTAGAGTGATCAAGCAGAAGATCAAAAGAGGTGAGCTGGTTGACTTGCATTCTCCACCAAGTCAGGCTGCACCTAAAGCTGAGGTCAAGGTTGAACCCCATGAGACAACAAAACTCGGACCTAGTGCTGCATCACAGCCAGCTTCATCTTTTGATTCACAGCAGGGTCATGATCCTTCTTCTTCCGAACCTATTAAGGACAAGGACCCAACTGAGGAAGACAAACAAGAACAATCTGGTACTATAGACCAGTCTCCTCAGTTAAAGTACAGAAAGAGGAAAAGGATGGCCATATGAAGGGACAAGAAGAAGAAGAAGAAGAAGTCCAAGGCTTCCATCTTTGTACCTCAGGATGGGTCAGAACATCCTGAGGGTGATTAAGAAAAGGCTGCTAATCCAACTCCTATTCAGTAGAGCCTCTTTCTACTGAGAGACCCATCTTGTCTTGGGTATTTGCTACTAACCCAGACACATGGTAAGTCACTAGAGATCAATGAGGTCAAGACATTTAATTCTAGCAAAACATTCTTGATCTCCATCTTCATGATCTCTATGACATGAGGAGATACTTTGAGAGTCTGAGTAATCCTAACCAACTGATGATAAAGGGAATTGTCTTGATTCTGATGAGGACTGTCAACAGATGAAGATGAATAATCAAAGATCTCTTTAGTTTTGATAGCATCAGTCTAGGGGTAGTTTTTAAGAATCACACATAGAGGCTGATGCAATCAAAGAGCTCTCAAAATGCACATGTAAAGTACAAGGAAGTTAATTCGGAAGATTTGATATAACTCAGTGAATTATGTTAAGTATCAAATCTTCCGAAGCCAAAAGACCATATCTTCCGAAGCCAAAGATGAAGTCTTTCGAAGTTTGAAAGACAAAGTCTTCCGAAGCCAAAGACTTATTTCTTTCGAAGACAGAGAAGATAGGCTTTTTCTGAATTCCGCTGCCAATTCTGAAGACTCACCAACTTATAAGAGTTGGTGAAAAGCCTTTACTTTTGTCAAACTGTAGATTAGGGTATTTTGTCTGTAACTTTCTAGTCTTGTACTTTTTTCTCTTTTGTAATATATTAGGATATAAGCTATGCCATGTCATAGTCACTAGTCAAAAAGACAATCTGTCTTTTGACTCTAGATTGATCTTTTGTCTAGATTAGTGTTTCCAGCTGGCCTTTAAAGTATGAACGACTGTAGGATGTAGTATAAACTATCTCAAGTACTTGTATTTAGATTTAAGCTTTGTAACACTTGTAAGAACTTGAGAGCAACATACATTATTCGTGAAAACCATATTTGAGTATTCTTGTTACTTATGTTTATTGTTTCATCCTAACCGGTTCCCTATTTGATCTGCTAACTGTTATAAATCTCTCCATCTTGTGAAACTGTTGCATTGACTACCCTTTAATGGTCCTGCAAATTATCATGTGTAAGTTACTTACACCTCGCAAATATTCAGATTGCCATAAATTTTTTTTCAATTGTGAATTTATGCATACACATAAAAATAACTTAACGTTAATTGTATATGTGTAATGATGTTATTCCAAAAAATGTTTAATGATTTTGCTTGATCTTGATGAAGTTAACATAGTTATCGTAATAAAATAGGTTTAACATTCGTTCTCTTCCCTATATATATAGGGAAAGGTGCAAATGTTAACCCTTTATTATTAAGATAATCGTGTTAACTATTCATAATCAATCAAAATCATTATTTTTTATCACAATAACATCATTACAGATATACATAAAATAATATATTTTTGTGTATGTGCAACGATATTATTCCAAAAAATAATGATTTTGAAGAGTTAACACGGTTATCATAATAAATGAGGGTTAATATTTGAACCCCCCTTTGTATATATATAACATATATATATATATGGGAATGTTAAACTAAAAACTATTTTTTAGTTTAAGAATGTAAGAACGTTCTATCTTCTTAAACAAAAAAAACTAATTTTTGTCTAAGAATGCTAAGGACGTTGTATTTTTTTTATTTTAAATTATATTATCTGTTTTAAAATTTATATTGTGTAACTAAATTTTATAGTGTCTTTTTTAAAATTAATGATATCCGATAAATTTCAGTTCTTTAACACCCAAATTAGTTATTTCTGTCAAAGTATTACAATTATATGTGTTACTATCTTTTTATAATAATGAAACTGTATATAATATTATTTATAAAGGCATTATATATACACTATCTTGTAGTTAACTACTTTCTATGTAATTTGCTTGATTCATAACAAAATATAGAAAAGTTGATTAACCCAATTCACAGTAATGAATAAAGGAGATATAGTCGTAGGAAGACCACAAAATAATGTGCCCCAATGTGAACTCAATGAGTGGCCAAAGTTTGATCATTTGGTATAATCAACGTAACTATTCAGCGACCGAAGCAATTCATCTAAAGTCTAAACAACTACTAGTAATACACATTCAAATTCATACAACACTAGCACAGCCTTAGCCTAATAATAAAGTTGTATGTCCCTTGTCAACTCTCATTTGAGAAATCAAATAGATTTAAATGTGATGTAGATTAGGATTAAATTAAGGAATAGTTTAGAAAAATATATTCAAATCAATCGTTAGGTGATTATTTAGTTCAATTTTTTGAAAGGCAATCTTATTTAAAAAATAAAAAAAGAACGGAAAGCTACTAGCAAGATGCTAGAACCAGAAAGAAGCAATTACAACAGGAAATTTGTAAAATAAAAATTACACCATGTTTTGCCAAGCTAACTCCTTTAACTTAGACCTATGTTTCAACCACGAGAATGATATATATTTTGCTTCATCAACCACTTTGACTACCGATGTGGGGTTTGAGCTGAAAATTAAAACGTTCCGCGTAGTTTTTCCTTACCGTATACCTCCAATTCAAAAGGGGCCCGAAGTAATTCCCTAAAGGGGCACATTCTAATAGAACCACACGATACCAACCTAGAATTTGCTGCCAGACTGCAGCTGCGAAAGGACACAAAAGATTAACGTGCTTCGTGAATTCGATTGCCCTAATACAAAGCAAACACTCGGTTGAGTGATAGCACGCCCCTCTTACCAAAAGAACTTTAGAGTAAATTTTATTAATTCTCGCCCTCCAAGCAAAAACAATGATTTTTTTTTTTTGGGGGGGGGGGGGGGGCGGGTACCCAAGGCAACCATTCATAAGGACTAAAATCCAAAAGCGTCCGATATAGTTCAAGAATAGAACTTAGAGACTTGACCGTTAAGACCCCCGCCTCATCCCCCAACCACTGCCATTTATCCTTGCCCGAGCCCAAGCTAACACCATATAAAATGTTCTCAAGAGATTGTGGTTGAGCTAGTTCATCGCCCTTGCCTGGCATACGCGACCAATTCTAGGATCTTATCTCACCCATCTTCAACCTCTCACCAACGTTGCAATTTTTATATTTTTCAATTAAAATTAAAGATGAAAACAGTTGATTATGAGGCCTATTTTCAGCCCACGAATCTAACCAAAAGGGTATAGAAGGCCCATCTCCTATGCTAGCCTTCATGAGTTGCACAGAATTAACATTTTTTCCCAACTCCTTTTCATTGCTAATGATATGTTTCCTTACACCTGCAATTGTCACTTTACAAGGAGGGGAAATGAGCTTTCGAGGTTGATGTTATATATTTTAGTGTCATTGGATTGACTGGTTGATCAATGTGATTACGATATCCATTAAACAAGTCAGGAGGTGCGGAGTGCATACTTGTTTGAGTTTATTGTGATCTTCGATATTAGTATCTTCTTATGGGCAAAGCTCTTAAACAATGGGGGTTCCAAGGGAGCAACGCCCCCTTGGCGGGTGTCCAAGGACAGCGCCCCTGGTAGCGGGGTCCAAGTGGTGGCAGCCCCTGGCGGGGTCCAAGGGGCAGAGCCCCTGTCTGGGTTCAAATTTTCACATGTGAAACTCGAGAAAAAAATTGAGTGTTTTTAAACATGAAAACTGCCTTTAGCAGTTAACCCCGTCCCTATAAAATGCGAATTTGAAACATGATCGATACTACTTCTTCTGATTTCTAGTTCAAGAAACTCTCCGATCAATTCATATATTGTTCTTAAAATTCTGAGTTTTATACGATTGAAAGTTTGGATTGAACCCCATATAGTTTCAATCTGAAAGTGTTATTCACGTCTCTCAGATCATCATGTTTATTTGGGTCAATTTCTCACCAAAGATTGAAACTATTCGCTGTTGAAGATGACGAACGGTGATTCTCTAAAAGACATGACAAGCAAATTCGCAAAACTAGACAAGTTTGAAGGACAAGACTTTCGAAGACAGAAGAAGAAGAAGATGCATTTCCTGTTGACCACTCTGAATGTTGTGTACGTTCTAAGTACCCCCATGCTAGAATTGATGGAAAATAAGACTCTGGAATAGACTAGGAGGTGATGCCAGTGGGAGAACGATGACTACATCTGTCGTGGTCACATCTTAAGCGGTATGTCAAATTTCCTATTTGATATCATGCAAAATGTTGAATTTGCGAAATAACTGTGGGATTCCCTTGAATCCAAATATATGGCAGAAGATTTTTTAAGTAAGAAATTTCTGGTTAGTAATTTTATAAATTACAAGATGGTGGATTCAAGGCCTATCATGGAACAATATAATGAACTATTAAGGATTCTAGGACAGTTTGTTCAACATCATATGAGGATGGATGAATCCATGTCGGTTTCAAGTATAACTGACAAACTGCCTACTTCTTGGAAAGATTTCAAACATACTTTGAAACATAAAAAGGAGGAATTGAGTCTGGTCCAACTTGGTAGTCACTTCAGAATTGAAGAGTCTTTAAGGGCGCAAGAGGGTGATAACGTTAAGTACAAAAACATGGCTGGACCTTCACAAGTGAACATGGTGGAAGAAGGTGAATCATCAAAGAATGCCAACAAGTTTAAAGGCAGATGAAAGTTTAAAGGTAACAACAAGAACAAAGGCCCCAACAAGAAGCCATGTTGGAAGTGTGGCAAACCTTGACATTTCAAGAAGGATTGTCGAGTTGGAAAAGGCAAGAATGATGATGGTTAAGTGGATCTAAAGATCCGGGAAAACAACAAGGTCAGATTTTAGTTCCAAATTATAATTCAGGTGAGAATTATGTGTCACTAATTTCTGAATCATTTTATGTGCAAGATGATGATGTTGCTCAGAGGGTTGATTCGAGAGCAACTAGTCACATGTGTAAAGATCTTTGTTGGTTCAAGAACTTTCAACCAATTGAAGATGGATCATTATTAAAAATGGGCAATGCTGCAACCGAACCAATCAAGGGACTAGGAAATGTGAAGCTTGTGTTTACTTCTTGAAAATGTTTAGTACTAAATAAAGTGTTGTATGTACCTAGGATTCGAAAGAATCTGTTGTCTGGTATTGTATTAAATAATTGTGGTTACAAACAAGTGTTGGAAAGTGACAAGTATATCTTGTCAAGACATGGTACTTTTGTTGGATTTGGTTATGTATGTAATGATAATTTTATGTTGAATTTGGATATTTCTTTTGGTAATGAATCTGTTTGTATGGTTTCCACTAGTTTTAGTAATAATATGAACAAATCAGAATTATGGCATGCTAGAATAGGAAATGTTAATTATAAAAGGCTAAAATATATGTCTAAAATAAGTTTAATCCCTACTTTTGATATGAACAATGAAAAATGCAAGACATGTATGTTGACTAAGATAACTAGGCAACCTTTTAAAGATGTTTATAAGGAAAGTAAAGTTTTAGATCTCATACATAGTGATTTATGTGACTTTCATGCTACACCATCGTTAGGTATTAAAAAGTATGTTATTACATTTATTGATGATGCCCCTAGATATTTTTATGTTTATTTATTGCATGTAGGGATTGAACCTAGAGGCTCGGGGAAATCAAATCAAAATGAAGAAAATCAAAGTCAAGCGACAAGTTAGAGTAGCCACGCTATAACTTGCTTCTCGCGCGAAAACCTGTTAGTCGCGCGAGAACTAGTTAGTCGAGCGAGAACTTGTTAGTTTAGTATAAATAGATATTTTTGCAATGTAATTTGTAAGCTTTTGTTCATTTCCTGATTTTGTACTCAGTGTAATAGTTGCTAAATCAGAGAGCAATACAATCGAAGTTATTTACATATTGTGTTTGTGTTCTTCATTTGCTATTCAATCTTATCTGTAATGTCAACATTCTGCATTTTCATTACGAGATTGATCTTTGTAACTTGATGATCCTTACAATTGATATCAGAGTAAGGTGTGCTCTTGATCGATTGAATCAAAGGTTGATTAGTTCTTATTGAAGTGTTCACAAGATCCGTTTTGAAGATAATTAAAGATTTACTGAATTCATGGCTTATTTGATCACTTTTGAAGACCTAAAGAGATGTTATGCTGTTCATTTGAAGATTTGACTTGTTTTGGAGATTAATTGAGCTTAATTCAATCAATTAGAGACAATTAGGATCATAACCAAACCTAAAATCAATTTGAAAGATTAAACAGTTAAATTGAACAAATTGGTGTTTGATTGAAGGCTGGAATTGCCGAAATTGACTGAGTTTGATCAGGCGAAAAGTTAACTTTCGCATGCAAAAAGTAGCTATTCGCGCAAGAAGTGAAAAAGTTTGTTGAAATTCTGTTACAGAAAGATTCCTTTTGCGTGAAAACTTGAACATTTCGCAAAATTCAGTTATAGAACTTACAACGCGAGAAGTTTATGCGAAAACTTGTGCAATTAGTTTTGCAGAAGATTATTCACGCGAGAACTTTATCAATCACGTGAGAACTCCAATTTTGAAGTTTTTCTTTCAGTTTCAATCCACGTCTTCACAATGGCAAAGTTGAAGCACATCACTGCCACTCTTAATCTAGATAATGAGATCGGAACAAGCACGAAGCCTCCTCGACTTCTCAGCGAAGAAGACTATCAAGACTGGATCTATCGCTTTGAGAACCATGTCATTTATACTGAACCCAGGATGATGAGATTTATCAAACGAGGTCCCTATATCCTGATATACACAAATAACAAAGGAGACTTAGTGCCTAATCCTAATCATCTTTGGGATGAGGAGGATATGAAGAAAATGGAACTTGATGATAAGGCGTATGCTGCTATTACTACGACACTTACAACTAAAATAGATCAGAAGTTCAAGGATTATAGGAGGGCTAAAGATTTATGGGATGCAATAGAAGAACAAATTATAGGGAACAAGGATATGAGAGAAATCAGGAAAGACATGCTGAACCAAGAGTTTTACATGTTTAATCATATACTGGGTGAAACCTTGGAGGCTCAAATGTGATAACCAAGATGAAAAGTGTAGGAATCACACTGGAGAACATCTCAGTGAACAAGAATCTGTTAAACTCACTACCTTATAGTTGGAACAACAATTGCACTACTATTAAAAGAACCAAGGATTTGTTCACCTTATCTCTCAGTGATCTGATCTCCACTATCAAATCTTATGACATGGATGACAAGCAGAGAGCTGCTAACTACATCAACATGATAAGAGCTGAAGCATCAGCATTATATACTAAGATGGCTAGTAATCCAAACTATTATGTCAGTTACTCCCAGTTGTGTCAACAACAACAATCAGCAATTCCTGCTCATTCAAATGTCAAATATCCATCTTTGCCTCAATTCCTAGCTTCTCATCAGAATCTTTACAGTCAAGCTCAAGCTCCACCACAACCCCCTATCTACCCACAAAGTCAATCAATTCAACCTTCACAACAAACATTTGTTGTAAATTCTCAACCTAATAGGCAAACCATTCAGATAGTAGAAGAGATTCTGGCTCTATTTACCTCATTTATGAATAGTTATGAAGCTTTCTTAGCAGGAAAACTCAGTGCACCCAACATCTTGGTTGATGACTTACAACAAATCAATCTCGATGATGTAGAAGAAAATGATATTAAATATCAAATGGCCATGGTGGTGTACCTGGCAATGAATTTCATGAGAAGAACGGGAAGATAAGTGTTTGGATTAAACAATTCTGGCAAGATTGGGTTTGACAAATCAAGCCCGAGATGTTATAACTATGACAAACCTTGTCACTTTGCTAGAGAATGTACTGAAAGCAGTTTTAATCAAGCAGAAAGTGAAAAGAAGATGGTGACTGTGGAAGTAGAAACGAAAGGAGACAAAGCTAGTTCATCAAACAACAAAGCACTAGTTTCTTAGACTAACGGAGAATATGATTGGTCAGATCAAATGAAGATCCTAGATATCAAGCTTTCCACTATTTTGATGGCTGAAATTCAAAGCATTAAAGAAGATGTTGATGATAACATACTGCGGAGTTCATATCTGATGACTTGATAAGTGTTGTTTTTGACAAAGAGATGAAGGTTGAAGTTAAGGAATTTAAAGAGAAAAAGGTCGAAGAGGTGAAAGCTGAAGAAATGCAGGATGAGAAGGAGCTTAATGAAGCAGCTGTT
The DNA here is from genome assembly GCA_025506505.1 of Flaveria sonorensis. NCBI lineage: Eukaryota > Viridiplantae > Streptophyta > Magnoliopsida > Asterales > Asteraceae > Flaveria > Flaveria sonorensis. The sequence goes on from CM046433.1 coordinate 23,217,868, forward strand.
AAGACTACTCTAACTTAATCAAACATAAATGAAGGGAGGAAAAATGAAGAAAATAAAGAAAAAGCTGTTGAGTTCACTCCGGTCAAGATTGAGGAAACTGAAAATGCTGTTGAGTTTACTCCGGCATATGCTTGTGATAAAAGTGAAAATGCTGTTGAGACCACTCTGGCAACAAAAGCAGAAGAAAAGATTGTTTTGAAAGACTTCATGGTAAACATCTTATCTGAAGAGAAGAAAAGAGATGAAGAGATGGAAGAGGTATTTTCTAATCTTTGTTCAACTACTTGTTCAGAAAAGGTACAAAGATATAGAGTTCACAACGAAAGCTTGACTCTAGTAGTTGAAACACTCCAATATCAAGCTCGTAAATATAAAACTGATGAGAAATTTTTTAAAGAAAAGATAGATGGCTTAAATAAACCAATTTATCAATCAAAATTAAATCTTCATGATAAAGATTGTAACATAAAAGATTTAACAACACGTAACAATGAACTATCTTTAGAAATCAATAAACTTAACAATGAACTCTTGTCTGCCATATTAATTGTTGAAAAATTTGAGTTGTCATCAAACATGGTTGAAGGTATAATCAAGTCTCAAATGAAACAGAAAATTAATGGTGGTAAAGGGGGAGTTGGTTATTATAACATTGCACCACCCATTAATCATGATTATATATGTTTGCCTTCATCAAATACGACTCCTGATCAAGAGACCTATGGATTACGTTTTCAACCAAAGTCAGACTTAACACCTGCAGTCAATGTTTCACTGACTACTGACCCTATCATAAAAAATGAAATTAAAATTAATCATGACAATTCGTTTGTAGAAAGGTGTGAAGAAGGACGGGTTGGTTGAAGATTGGAAAAGTGATGATGAATTAGATTTTCAGGAAAATAAAAATTGTAATGAAAAATCTTCATGTAATTCATTATCAGTTATTAATGAAAGTTAAGAAGTTTTTAGTGATACAAATGTTTGATAAAAAATGTCAAACCAAGAAAAGAAACTAAAATCAAAAATAGATTTTAAGGCCAAAGAAAGAAAACGAGTCGTAACATCCGTATCTGACTTGAAAACTGATTTCAAGAACAGATTTGTTTCAAAAGGCAACATTGATAAGGAAGATCATATTTTTAAAGAAACCAATGCCAGTTTCTTTAAAAATAAACCTTCTATTATTGCTAACTCTGTGAAACAAGATGTTTGTAAAACAGGTATCAAAGACACTGGTCCAATTCCAGTAACTACGACTCAAAAGGGTAAAGCTACAATTCATGCCACATCGGCTTCAAATGTGAATGAAAAGGCTAAAACAGATACCTCAATTTTTCCGGAATCATCTCTAACAATCCATAACAAGAAAAAGAATAGAGAGACTGTTAAAGATTCACAAGGCTAAGGACATACTAAGGTCAGATTCTATGATAACTATGGAAGTTATCATAACCAGTTTGTGCAAAAAACTCAAGCATCAAATACATATTATAAAATGTGCTGTTATGTGTGTGGAAAACCAAATCATAAGGCTAGAAATTGTCTTCATCAACATCAATTGTCTAACAAAGATTTCACAATTTAATTTTATAGAATTGAAAACATTTCTTTCTAAATACTAAATTCAAAAGAAATTCAAATCAGTCAAAATCTTTTATTAATAACAGTAATGATTTGAATAAAGAAAAGTCAAATGTGAAATCTGTACAAGTTGATGATAACACTTCTACTTTAAAGAAAATGGTGACTTATCTGATTAAATCAATTCAAAAGTGGGAAATTAAAGAAAAACCATCTAAGCATGATATTGTTGAATATTGTCCTTTCAATGACAAAAGAGATATGATATTATAATCTGTATCATATTTGGATGAAAATAAAAAGCTCAAGTCAACCATGACTTGGGTTCCTAAACATGAATAAATTTGTTCAAATGTGCAGGAACAACTAAGACAAGTCATCAACAGTGTTTGACAAGTTGACAGTGGTTGTTCACGACACATGACTGGTAATATATCTCTCTTAAACAACATACAACCTTACAACGCAGGATATGTTATCTTTGCAGGAGATAAAGGTGGTAAGATTACAAAGAAAGGTACAGTGTCAAATGGTGTGTTAAGTTTTGAAGATGTCAATTTTATAGAGGAACTAAAACAAAATCTGCTTAGCGTCTCTCAAATTTGTGACAAAAAGTATTCAACACACTTCACTGATAAAGAAAGTCTTATTCTAAAACCTGGTTTTGTAATTTCTGATGAATGGGTCTTATTAAAAACATTGAGAGATAAAGACACATACTTACTTGATATGAATGGTTTACAATCATTTATAACTACGTCTTATTTGTTATTTAAAGCCTCCAAAAGTGATACAATGTTATGGCATCATCGTCTTGGACATGTAAATGTTAAAAATATAAAGAAGTTGGTTAGAGGAAATCATGTTGTAAGCTTACCTTTGAAAATATTTCAACTAACTGAACATTATCTGTCATGTTCAAAAGGCAAACAACACAAACTTCCTTATAAACCAGTTGCTCATACCAAAATTGACTTTGTTTTTTAACTGTTACATATGGATTTATTTGGTCTTGTTAGTGTTTTGAATTTGGGATGTCATGCTTATTGTTTAGTCATTACTGATGATTTCTCAAGATTTAAGTGGGTTTTCTTCTTGGCATCCAAAGATAAGACATCTCATTTGCTGATAAAATTCATGATAATGGAACCGAATTCTGCAATCGTACACTAAATGAATTTTGTGATTCAAAAGGGATAGCTAGACAATTTAGTTCTACAGAAACTCCACAACAAAATGGAATTGCTGAAAGACGAAACAGAACCTTAATTGAAGCAGCCAGAACCATGTTATCAGCAGCCAAATTACCGTCATTCTTTTGGGCTGAAGCTGTTAACACTGCATGTTATGTTCAAAATCATGTGTTAATTAACAAAGATCAAAATCTGACTCCTTATGAAATCTTTGTCAAACATAAACCCAAAGTCAAATATTTCAAAACTTTTGGATGTTGTTGTATGTGGTTAATCACATCTGAATCTAACTCAAAATTTGATGAAAAAGCTGATGAATGTTATTTTGTTGGATATTCGGCCAAGAAAGTTGCATATCGGGTTTATAACAAGAAATATAAACAAATAATTGAGTCATTTAATATTGATTGGCACGAATCTAACAAAACAGATGCAGCTTCGACACCTTTATGGGTATATGATTATGCTTCATTATTTGAAACATTTAATCATTCATTTGTTGTTTCTACAGTAAATTCGCCTTTGACATCCTCAATTCAAGATCTTTATGCTGATGATGTTGGATCTACCACTTCTCCAGCAACAGGAATATCTTCATATATACCTTCTTCTTCAAATGTTGCAGCTACTCCACATTCTATTTCTGAATCTAATATATCTCATTCTGATCTAGTTGTTGAAAAAGCTTCACAGGATTCTGATCAGAGTTCTTCTTCTACACAAGTTGATCCAATTCATACAATTCATGTACCATTTGAAGATTTATTTGTTGATAATGATAATATTCAAGAGGAAGATATTGTTTATCAACCTGAAGGATGGAACACTGCTGAAGAACCAATTGGTCACATATCTAACTTAGATGAAGTTAGTTTTGAAGATGTCATTCCACAGCTAAGAACTCATAAAGACCATCCAACTGAAGCAATCATTGGTCCGTTATCACAGGGTGTCCGAACTCGAAGGCAATCAGGAACAATAAATACATGTTTGTATTCATGTTTTATATCTCAAATTGTGCCAAAGAACATTGAAATGGCATTAAAAGAAAACAATTGGGTAGAGGCTATACAAGACGAGTTGATGGAATTTAAAAAGCTAAATGTCTGGCATATGTGTGAACTACCAAAGGGTAAGTTGCCAATTGGTACTAAATTGATTTTTAAGAACAAAATGGATGAAAAAGATGTGATTGTTCGCAACAAGGCTAGACTTGTTATTCAAGGATTCTATCAAATTGAAGGTCTTGATTATGAAGAAGTATACGCTCTTGTTGCAAGACTAGAAGCTATACGCATTTTTCTGGCGTATGCTTCATACAAGAATTTCAAAGTGTATCAAATGGATATTAAAACTGCTTTCTTGTATAGCGAGATGAAAGAAGAAAGTCAACCACCTGGTTTTGAAGATCCAGATCATCCAGAATATGTTTATAAGTTAGATAAAGCACTTTATGGCTTACATCAAGCACCTCGATCTTGGTATGCCACCCTCACTGAACATTTGCTTGCAAATGGTTATACACGGGGTGCAATTGATCAAACTTTATTTTTATGGAAGACTAGTGATGATCTTATTCTCGTTCAAGTTTTTGTTGATGATATTATCTTTGGATCCACCAATGATGATTTGTGCAAGGAATTTGAAGTGGTGATGAAGAAGATATTTGAGATGAGTTCTCTAGAGAAATGATATTTTTCTTGGGTATCCAAAGATGATACGGGAATACTGATTCATCAAGAAAAATATGTTCACAGTATTCTTGAAAAATACAAATTTCAAGACTCCAAGATTTCTTCCACTCCTATGTCTTCTCGTCCTACTTTAACTCTAGATCTCACGGGAGAAGATGTTGATAAGCACTTGTATCGATCAATGATTGGCTCTCTGATGTATCTCACTACTAGCAGACCAGACATCATGTTTCCTGTGTATCAGTGTTCACGTTTTCAAAGTAATCCAAAGGAATCTCACATGAAAGCTGTCAAGCGGATTTTCAAGTACCTCAAGGTCAACCAACACTCAGCCTTTGGTATCCTAAAAATTCTGATTTCAATCTATATGCTTATACTGATAGTGATTATGCAGGCTGTAACTTGGATAGAAAGTCAACCACCGGTGGATGTCAATTTTTAGGAAACAGGTTGATTTCATGGCAATGCAAGAAGCAGCAGACAATATCCACATCTACTGCAGAAGCTGAATATGTGGCTGCATCAAGTTGTTGTTTACAAATTGTTTGGATTCAGCAACAACTTTTTGATTACGGCCTTAATTTTTATGACACTAAAATTTTATGTGACAACACTGTAGTTTTAAACATAGTGAAGAATTCGATTGAACATTCAAAGACAAAGAACATCAACAACCGCATGCATTTATCCGTGACTATTTTGAATGCAAACTTATTCATTTGGAATCAGTTTCCACAGATGACAACATTGCTGATTTGTTTACTAAGGCGTTTGATGTTTCCCGATTTGACTTTCTAGTCTAATCTTCGGGAATGATTAACTTGGTTAATGATTATCCATACACCATTTTCAAAAATTCTTTTCATTTTTAGTTAAAATTGTTATATTCTTGTAGATAATCATAATTTTAGGGGGAGAAAATTTGAAAATATATCGAAAAAGATTTTTGTTCTTAGGGGGAATAACAGAAAAGTTGCAAAAAAATATATTTTTGTTTTACATATTAAGAAAATTAAAATTTTCAAGGATATACAGGAAATGATAGTACATTTCTTGACTTTGATTCATTACATCCTAAGGCATAAAAGAAACTGATTTGGATTATGTTTGATTTGTTAATAGGCTTGACTTCCAAGACTGAAAAGAACTATGATCTGTGATACACTTAGAGTAAACTCAAAATGATGGAAGTGGGTTACTCATCAAGGTTTTGTGATAACACTAATTCCAAGCTAAAAAAGACTGAGAGTTACAGTCTAGTCATACTCAAGCCAGTTACTATCTGATTCAGTGTTTCTCAGAAGAAATATGAAATATGTATATATAAATACAAAAGAAGAAAAAGATATGAAAAGCAATGACAAAATAAGAAAATAAAGATAAACAAAAGAGCAAAAAGATGCCAAAAGGCCATTAGGAATAAAAGATGCCAATGAGCATAATAATAAAAGATATGTCATAGACATACATACTATATGATAAATATTTTTTTTTTGAGAATATGTTCTGACACAGGAGGAAAAATCAAAAGATAGGGCATGTAAGTCCGACTTGGCATGTAAGTCCTAAACGTCTTGCGAGGGAAAAACATAAGTCCGACCGGCTATTAATAAGTCCTAAAACTTGTTAATATTCTATGTTCAGAAACGTTTCTTAGGCTAGTTATGCTCTTAATAGATATTGTATTAGAGAAAAATAATTCTAAAAATGCTGATCAAAGGTGAAAGGTTTAAGTCAAGTTGGGGTGACCTGAAATCTCAAAAGTGTCTTGAAGCTGGATAAGGTTCTACAGGATTTTTGATTGTGGGACACACAGATTTCATATAACTCAATCTAAACATGATAAAATCACAGAACATGTGTCCAAGTAAAAATGTTGAAGTCTAAATTTAATATGGATAAAATATATTAACAATCAACATAACCAGTATTATTTAAATACAGCTGGACGATTTTTATGATCGATTTCATAAAAAATATGATCCTATACTTGAAAATTTACCAAAAAACTTTTAAGTTATTTGTTTTGTTACGCTTGTCTTGATTTTACAAAAAATTGCAAAATTAAGGGTTCATGGATAATTGTAAACACTTAGTTAAACATATTTTTTCTTTGTAACAAATCAAATGGCTTCATAAGATAAATAAATTTGAAAAGTTGAAAATTTTTAAAATTCAAAGAAAAAAGGAACTTCTCGCATGCGAAAAGTTCAAATGGAGCGAAAAGTTCAAAACACGTGAAAAGTTGAAACTTACGAAAAGTTATGTGTGCGAAAGGTTTGACTTCTCGCGTGAGAAGTCAAATGGCTAAAAAAGCAACAATTGTGCGAGAAGTGCATCATTCACACGAGAACTTTATGATTTTCACTCTTAAAATTCTAAGTGTTAAAAATCTGTTTGATTAGATTCTTGTGTCTATTTGATCGCATTTTGATGCTTTAGTGATTTATGAGGTATATTGATATTGTTTGCTTAGATTTAGATGTGTTTGATTCTTGACCAAAACTTAAAGGACATAAACATCTTAAATTGAATAAATTAAATACAATAAACCTTAATAATGACTTAGCCGACACTTAATGAACATGTATTATTGGTTAAAACACTCTGAAAATGACCAATTGAAAATCAGAAATTTTCCTGTCTTTTCACAGCGAAAAGTCTCTGTAAATGAACAGACGCGAAAACGTCCATATTCGCACAGAACTATTCGCGTAAAAAGTAAATTTGTCACGCGAAAAGTTGACTTTTGGTCAAAGTCAGTTTCATGCGAAAACCTATCTTGTCGTGCGAAAAGTTAAATCTGAAACTTAATGTCTTCGTGCGAGTAGTGATGTATTCGCGTGAAAAGTCTAATTTTACAAAAATTTTCTAAGTGTGAATTTTGTTTCAAGTCTGAAATTGTTTATACTTATTAAGTTTGTTTAATGTTTCAGATGGCATGACCAATGGTTTTCAACAAACACTTATCTCAGAGACGTGCCTGATGACAAAGCATTATTTAGATCACTGATCGATGGTCTTAAGACATCGAGGATACATTATGCCATATCGGCTAATCCCACCATTTACATGAACGTGATTGATCAGTTTTGGGAGACTGCTGCTAATGAGATAGATCAAGATGGTGAACCATGTTTTTCTACCACTGTTAAGGGCAAGAGGGTTGTTGTCACCGCTAAAGTGATGAACAATGTTCTACTGCTTGAAGACCAACCCAATGCACCCGTCAAGATTTATGATGACATGGTCAGAGACTGCCTTAAGAGGATGGAATATGATCATAGATATCCATCTCTTGAAAAGAAGTATCTTCCATCATTTTAGAAGTACTTGTTTCATGTCGTTATCCATTGTCTTAGCAATCTAAAGGCTGGCATGGATAGTCTGAGTGCTATATTTGGATCACTACTGATTTCCTTAGTTAATGAACTTCCTTACAACATATCAAAGGCAATATTTGCTAAGTTGCTAAAGAATGTGATAGCAATAGTTGGGAAGACGTTTGTTATGCACCCAAGGTTTATATAGCTGATAGTGAATGCAGCTCATCCTGAGCTAGCAGTATCCGACTCATCTACTTATGCTGTGATGATGATGAAGAAGGATATTTTCACTTATCTTATGGGGGCTAGAGGAAATGCCTGGAATGGAGCCCATTTTGCTAAACTTGGAAGGTTTGTAGAAGATTATCAGGGAGAGGCATAAGAGACTGAGGAAGATTTACCTAAGAGTTTTAAAGATGTACTATACCTGAAGATATACCTAGGAGTTCTGAACTAGCGGGTACATCTATCGATGTAGAGATTGATTCATGGTTTAGTTCTGGGAGTGAAACTGATAATGATAAGATTGGGAACATGCCATATGTTCTTCAGGAACGTCCTAGAGTGCACAAAACACGTGCAAAACGCACTGCTGATAAACGTGATGATGATTTCATTCTTGAAGAAACACCAGTTACTTGGGGGAGAAGAAAGAGAATGGTGAGGAGAGCTGGTGAAAGTCCACGTGGTAGGGGTAGAGGATGTGGTGTGTTGAGGAAGCGTCAGACCCCAGTGACCACTTTATCGACAGAAGAAGAAGTTCCTATATTTGAGACTCCTGCCATAGTTAGCGAGGTAGCCACATTTGATACATCATCTACTATGCCTACTACTAAGGATGTGTTGAGTACTCCACCAAGAGAGCAAGGGTTTAAGGAGACAGTCGATATGGAAGATTTTCTTAACACCCCTTGCGTGCATACTCATGGTGCTAGTACTTCTATAACTTCACCTACATCTGTTACATTGGAGCAAAGAGTCAACACTTTAGAGAGGGGGATGTTGGAGAAGACTAGATTATAAATGATTTACAGAGGTAGTTGATTGAGAAGGATGAGAGGAATAAGGGTCTTGAACATCAACAAAACTTCATATTCAGTTGTGTTTAGATTCTTGAGTAGAACCTAAAAGATCTCACTTCACGTGTGTCTTTTCAGTTTACACAACAACAGACCACTGAAGTTGGAGAATCAAGCGAACAACAACTTACTGATCCCAAAGTTGCTGAATATCCTTCTGATACTATAGAGCATGATGTTGATCCTGTTGTTGTTAAAAGGACAACAGAGACTACTGATGCTGATCAAGAGTCACCTATCATTGATATTCCTATGACTACTAAGGATCAACCTGTGGTTTATACTGGAGAGGTGTTTGTAGAGCCTGAACATGATGTTCCTATTCCAAACCCAGTACAAGATGATGATGGTTTAGACTTGGTTGATTATGCTTCTAATGATGATGATAAGTATGATGATGATGATGATGATGGTGATGAGGGTGGTGATGATAAGAAGGATGATAAGAAAGATGATGATGATGATCAAGGAGGAGATTTGGGATCTGCAGCTGGTGCTTTTGGGTCATCGGGTACTGACAATGTCTCCGAACCAAGTCTCGATGATACCACTGAGTATACACCGTTAGATCCAACTGTAGAAGAAGCATATGAGAGAGAATTTTATACATTCCAGCAGAAGATAATTGCTGAGGAGTCAGAGGAAGATTTTGGTGTGTTTGATAATTTGGAGGAAGGAATAGAGTACATTGATATATTTGGAAACAGTCTTAAAGACTTGTTTTCAGATACTTTGATTGAAGAGGGTGAAATCATTAGAGAGTCGAGCAATCAGCAAACGACTGTCGAGATAGCGAATGCTACTGATCAAAGTGCTTGCGTCAGGTTGGAAACCTAACAGTTGCTGCTCCTCCTCCACTAGCTTACATTCATACGTTGAGACATTCCAAACCTTTCACAAGGTACAGTAACTTAGAACCTATCATTAGCTGGGCATACAATGTGGAGAAGAAGATGTATATGGTTAAAAGAAAGGGTGGAGCTATCGAGTACTTTCAAGTCAAACATGATTTCCATACACTCAGAGCTTCAGATTTATATGCTATGGGTCGCGTTCTATTCTTTAACCCTAGTAACTACAGTAAGGCCAAGTGGATTAGAAATATGATTTGGAAACAAAGCAAGACAAACTTCAAAGATTTTAAGACTACCAAATCCAAGGTTATTGAAGATGAGTCCCGAATAGATCCAAACATGAACAAACTAATGAAGATACGAGTGTACAAGCATCCAAGATATGCAAGGAAGATCCCTATTCACACTCCTATGCTAGTTAACAGCTTGTCCAAGCTAATGTGGTGGAGTTGTGAAAAGGAGACGGGGCACGCGTTAATTCACTGTGTAGATAAAGAATACTGTGTCATCAACCCTGTGGATTTGCTAAAGTTTGGAATGGAAGATTTGATGAAGTTGCAAGCTTGTCCAATTGCAGCTAATGAATCTCTACATTTCATAGGAACACAGTTTGGTTGGATGATTACAAAGGCCTTGAACAACAAGATGTGTGCATATGGAGGCAACTACAAAGTAGATGACGTGGACTTCTTACACATTGATTTAGCGAGCCTACGGGGAGATTGTAGGGATTAAACCTAGAGGCTCGGGAAATCAAATCAAGATGAAGAAAATCAAAGTCAAGCGACAAGTTAGAATAGCCACGTGATAACTTGCTTCTCGCGCGAAAACCTGTTTGTAGCGCGAGAACTAGTTAGTCGTGTGAGAACTTGTTAGTTTAATATAAATAGATATTTTGCAATCTAATTTGTAAGCTTTTGTTCATTTCCTGATTTTGTACTCAGTGCATTAGTTACTAAATCAGAGAGCATTACAATCAATGTTATTTACATATTGTGTTTGTGTTCTTCATTTGCTATTCAATCTTATCTGTAATGTCAACATTCCACATTTTCATTACGAGATCGATCTTTCTAACTTGGTGATCCTTACATTTCATTCTAAGGATGAATGATAAATGTAAAAGCTTCATCAAAATAGGTTGATCAAAACTCTTCGTACTGATAAAGGAGGTGAGTATTATGATTCGGTGTATTTCCTATCCACTTGTATAATACATCAAACTGTAGCTCCTTATACACCATAACAAAATGGTGTAGCAAAAAGAAAGAATAGGACTTTGAAAGAAATGGTTAATTCTGTGTTGTCTAATTCAGGTTTGAGTGAAGGATTTTGGGGTGAGGCATTTTTATTGGATATGCTCAGCATTCCACGGCATATAGGTTCTATGTATTAGAACCTAATGATTATGTATCTATAAACTCGGTTATAGAGTCAAGAGATGAAATATTTGATGGAGAAAGATTTACTTCTATACCTAGTCCAAAGGACATGACTTCTAGTTTGAAGGTTTCTCAAACTGATAATACATTTGGTAGCAATTTGGTTAGTAGCAAGATGTACCGTCCACTAGAACTGAACCCAAGAAAAGTACAAGAGCAAGAAAAACCAAGTCTTTTGGTGATGATTTTCAACTTTATTTATTTGAAGAATCAAGGAATGAGATTGGATCTCAATATTAATATTGTTTTAATATTGAGGAGGATCTAAAGACATATAGTGAAGCTATGGCTTCTAGAGATGTTGTATTTTAAAAAGAAGCAATCCAAGATGAGATGGATTCTATTATGCAAAATAATACTTGGAAGTTGGTTGATTTACCTCTTGGTTGTAAACCATTAGGGTGAAAATGGATATTTAAAAAGAAAATGAAGGTGGATGGTAGCATAGATAAGTTTAAAGCTAGATTAGTTATCCAAGGTTTTAGACAGAAAGAAGGTATTGAATTCTTTGATACTTATGCTCCTGTTGCTAGGATTTCTAGTATTAGATTTTTATTAGCACTTGCAGCTATACACAATCTAGTGACTCACCAAATCGATGTGAAAACTACATTTTTAAATGGTGAATTGGATGAGGAGATTAACATGAAACAACTTGAATACTTTGTTACGTCTGGTAATGAGAATAAAGTTTTTAAGTTGATAAAATCTTTATATGATCTGAAGGAAGCACCAAAAACATGGCATCAAAACTTTGATGATGTTGTGTTGTCTAATGGTTTTGTGCTAAACCAAGTAGACAAGTGTGTGTATATAGAAATGTAACATCCAAAAATTTATTTAAAATAAAGGAAAAGAAAAGTATCTAGAAAGAAAAGTAATTGGGCCCTAGTGGAGGGGGCTAAGTATGCAAAGTACAAAACTTTATTATTCTATTATTAAGGGTATGGCCGCCCATAAACACTTTCTACACACTGCTTTCAGCTGGAAAAGAAGAAAGAAGAACTGAAGTTCTCTCGGTTTCTAGTGAGAGAAAACTGAAAATTTCTATGGTGAGTATTTTCTTGTGTAATTGGTTCGGTTTTAGCTGAATTTTCAGCTTGTGAACTGATTATTATGTGTTCTTTATGCATGGTTTTATGTTTTGATGTGTTTAGGTTGTTTGAACTCTTTGTGCCCTCAAGTTCAGTGGAGTTTTGCTTGAAGGCTGCGTTGGTGAGTTCTAGATCCCCGGTTTTCTTGTTTTAAACTTATTTTTGGGGCTGAAAATGCATATAAAAATGTTTTACAGCTTATATATTGAAACCGTATGTTATATTCTAGTTTTTCTACTGGTGAATGTATGTTTGTGTATGAATTGTTATGTTTCGTGTTTATATGTTTGACTTAGGTGTTTGGCATGATAGAATTGGGTTAGGAATATGTTAAACGATGATTGGGTCTGAAAAATAGTGTAGGTTTGAAATTACAACTGCCCATGCGCCCAACATAGTGCCCATGCGCCTGGAATTTTGTTCATGCGCCTAAGTACCTGACCATGCACCCAAACAGTACCCCATGCGCCTAAAATTAAGTCTAAGTGTTGCCCATGCGCCCAAACAGTACCCTATGCACCTAAAATTTTGCTTAAGTGTTGATCAAGCGCCCAAGCAGTGCTCATGCACCTAGAATTCCTCATGTGCCTAAGTATTCTCATGTTCCTGAAGTGCCTGTGCGCCTACATAGTGTTCGTGCGCCTGCATAGTGCTCATGCACCTAAATACCTTAGACAATTTTTTGAATTTTAGGAAATAGAAATTTTAAGACTAAGCCCTGGGATGATTTGATGGTTATGTTTGTTGGTGTTTCTCATGTTTGTGGCATGTTGTTATGTTCTATATTATGTATTATTACATGACTTTACGTGGTGTGTTTATGCACTTATAAGTAAAGTATTATCATAAGCGAAGCGAAAGATTAAGGATAATGAAAAGTGGAACGTAACGAAGAAAGTCTTGCAAGCAAATGAAAGGAGGTTCACAGCCAGTGGGTTGTCAACTCACCTGTGTGTGGTTTAGCTAACCCGTAGGATGCACACAGGGTCAATCCTAGAGATGACGGGACCCTTGTTGCTTGCCCCAGGTACTGGAGTACGCTTCGTGCACAATGTTCGGGGTCTATTTATAGGCCCTAGGCCCAGTACCAGCTTCATGCACAATGTTCAGAAGAAAGTGAAAGATAATGGTGAAAGTATGAAATGAATGAGAAAATGATGAAAGATTATAATGAATATTATCTTGCTGTATGTATGATGCGTGACCACGTACGGAAGTAATGGATTTTATCAAAAGGATGCATTTTAAGAAAAATGATACTTTTATATACATATACAAGGAACTTTAAATTTTAAAACTAGATCTCACTCAGCAACGCTGACTTTTATGCATTTTCAGTTGACAGGTAACTTGTTGCTGGGGATGGCATGTGGGTGAGGCTACTTGGCGGGCAAAGACTGGTATCCATTTTGTAATACAACTGGATGATTGTTTTGTAACTGTTAAAATACAATGATGTATTATTTAGCAACATCAAGTATTAATGCATGAATGGTTTTTTCATAACTTAATCCGCTACGATATTTTTATGAAAAGTATTTATTTTATATGAAAAATGCTGCGATGGTCCAACTTTAAGGTCTCTGGGAATGGGGTCTTACAAGTTGGTATCACAGCCAAAGTTTAAGAGAAATGGGTACATTATTATAAAAACCTAAATTTAAACTGAGAATGGGACCGAATGGAGGGATGCCAGCCCAAGTAGCTATGTGCCATCAAGTAATTCGTTTTCTTAAATGTTAACCGGTATTATGTGTGTGTGCTATCTGATTTATGTGCTCTTAGTAGATTTGGATACTGATGTAGTCAGGATAGGAAATGTTTGGGGGATGAAGAGTAAAGTAAGTGGCTAATCATAACTGGCCATTGTAATTAGGGACTTACTATACTTGACATCAACTGAGCTATTACCTTGAATGACCGTGTTGGTGTTTGAATCTTATAGTGTTTTGAAGATGGTTGGTGGTAGATCGTTGAAAGCTTCTCGAGGAGGAGTATGGGGTGGCCGTGGTGCTGCTCCACATGTCACGAGGAACAAGACTAAGACCGCTGAGATGGCCCCTGCAGGGCCCGAACTTCATCACCCGAAGGGCGGTGATGAGAGTGCTAACTTGAGAGCCTCAGTAAAGGAGGCAGTCGTGGAAGAAGTGCATCAGGTCATGCGGAAGATCCTGCCGTCTGTGGTGACCGAGGTCATTCATGCGGTGAGAGAAGATGAAAAGAAGGAGAAAGAGGAGAGAAGGAGAACCACCAGGCGAGGGGGCAAAGGAGTGGGTCCAAGGGAGATGGAGCAACCAAATACTAAGATGGTTTCCTCCAGTGATGATGATGAGGAGGAAGTAGTGTAGGAGACTACAAAAGGGTTTAGTTATGGGGCATTCCAGAGATGAAAGCCCCCAACTTTTGATGGAAATGGTAATGCTGCTGCTGCTCACCGATGGGTGAGAGAGATGGAGGCTGTGTTGGAGATCATCGAATGTAGGGAGGACCAAAAGGTGAAGTTTGCCACTCACTCATTCGTGCACTCGGTTTTATGCTGGTGGGACAATATGGTCCAGGCCGAGGGCAACAGGGTTATTGGGAAGATGAAGTGGAATGACTTGAAAAAATGGTAATCGAGGAGTTTTGTCCATACCGAGAACATAACAAGATAGAGAGGGAGTTCTTGTAGTTAGAGGCGGGAACCATGACACACCAGTAATACACAATGATGTTTAACGAGATGCCAAGGCTAGTGCCAGACCAGGTTACGCCGTTGTCGAGAAAGATCAAGAGGTACTTACAGGGTTTGCCAGCAGATATCCGCAGGCACATGATCGCCGCCCGACCAAGTACATTTAGGTCGGTGGTCGATCTTGCAGGGAGGCTTTATAATGAGAGAAAAGAAGTGGCAGTGGTGGAGGTGAGTAAGAAGAGTGGCGGTGACAGGAATTGGGACATGAAACGATTTGGTCGTGGTGGTTTCACCCCGAACAACAAGAAGGCGAGGGTGGATGATCAGAGAGTAGTGTCGGTAGGTACGGGGATGAAGCAGTGTAGTAAGTACGGGAAGAAGCATACGGGAGAATGCAAGTGGGGACTGAATGTTTGTTTCAAATATGGGAAGCCTGGTCTTGTGGCAAGGGATTGTAAGGCGAGGAGGTGCTACAACTGCGGTGAAGAAGGCCATATGAGCAGGGATTGCAAGAAGCCGAGGGCTGAAAGTTCTGGGGCGAAGAAGGGGATCGAGAATGAAGGGCAGAGGGCAAGCGCTAGAGCATTCACGATGACCCGGGAAGAGGCCAGGGTGGACCCTGATGTAGTGTCAGGTACGTTTCTTGTAAACCAAACTTGTACCTCTGTGTTATCTAATTTTGGTGCTAGTAGGAGTTTCATTTTTGCTGCTTTTTGTGCTAAGTTGCCCGTTAGTAGTAGAAGCATTGATGAGCCCTTTGATGTAGAAACTGCCATTGGTAAGTCTACCAGGATTTCCGACTTGATAGAGGATTGCGACATAGAACTAGAAGGCCATAGGTTCTCTGCTAAACTATTTGTGATGCCCCTAGGCAGATTTGATGTAGTTCTTGGGATGGATTGGCTAGCAGCCTATAAGGAAAATATTGTTTGTCGCAAGAAGATGATCCTACTGACAGCGCCTAATGGGAGTTCGGTAACGATCTACGGTGACCGAGTTACTACCATTCCAAAGGTGATTTCAACGGTGGTGGTGGAGAAGTGCATGAAATGTGGATGTAGTGCCTACCTGTCTTACGTGAAGGATGTGGATGCATCAGTACCATAATTGTCACACGTACTAGTTATGTGTGACTTTCCAGACGTGTTCCCAGAAGATTTACCAAGTGTGCCACCAGACTGTGAGATCGAGTTTCAAATTGATTTGATACATGGTGCTCAACCTGTTGCCAAAGCACCGTATCGATTGGCTCCGTCGAAAATGAAGGAACTGATGGTTTAGTTACAAGAGTTGGTGGACAAGAGTTTCATCCGACCGAGTATCTCTCCCTGGGGTGCTCCGGTGTTGCTTGTAAAGAAGAAGGATGGTAGTATAAGGATGTATATTGACTACCATGAGTTGAACAAGTTGACGGTGAAGAACAAATATCCGCTACACAGAATAGATGACCTGTTTGACCAGCTCCAAGGTGCCAGTTGGTTCTCGAGAATAGATCTCCGATCTGGCTACCATCAATTGAAGGTAAAGGAGCAGGATATCCCCAAAACGGCTTTTCGCACGCGTTATGGACACTACGAGTTTCTCGTTATGTCCTTTGGTCTAACTAACACGCCAGCTGCTTTCATGGATTTGATGAATTGGGTGTGTTGGCCGATGTTGGATAAATCAGTGATTGTGTTTATTGATGATATTATGATTTATTCGAAGAGTGAAGAAGAACATGCCGGCCACATTCGTGAGGTGTTGGATACACCCAGAAGAGAGAAGCTGTACGCTAAGTTCTCCAAGTGCGCGTTCTGGTTGTGCAAGGTTTAGCTTTTGGGTCACGTGTTAAATTCCGAAGGGATCATGGTAGACCCGACAAAGGTTGAGGCGGTGATGCAATGGAAGTCTCCAAAGACGCCATCTAAGATCCGCAGTTTCTTGGGTTTTGCGGGTTACTACAGGAGGTTCATCCAAGACTTTTCTAAGATAGCTTCACCATTGACCAAGTTGACCCGCAAGGACATGAAGTTTGTATGGGGTCTGGAACAGGGGAAGACATTTGAGGAGTTAAAGACAAGGTTGATTCAAGCTCCTATCTTGACGTTGCCCGAAGGTAACAAAGACTTAGTGGTCTATTTGGATGCTTCTTATTCGGGATTGGATTGCGTGTAAATGCAGAGGGGAAGAGTAATAGCCTATGTGTCCCAATAGTTGAAAATGTATGAGGTTAATTACCCTACTCATGACTTGGAGCTAGCGGCTGTGGTCTTTGATTTGAAGATTTGGAGGCACTACTTGTACGGGACGAAGTGCACTATCTTCACTGACCATAAAAGTTTGAAATACTTCTTTGAGCAGAAGGACCTCAATATGAGGCAAAGGAGGTGGCTAGAATTGATCAAGGATTATGATTATGAGATCAACTATCATTCGGGCAAGGCCAACGTAGTGGCGGATGCCCTTAGCTGAAAGGAGAGACCCGAGCCAATCCGGGTGAAAGCTTACTAGTTGGTGATGACCTCCGATGTGATGACGTAGGTCAAGGGGTTCTAAGATGAGGCGTTGAAAGAAGATCGCCTTAACTCTGAAAGGATGAGAGGTCTAGTCACGGAGTTGGGTGAGAACACTCTCAGAGTTAGAACCCGCTTTGGGCAGATGTGGATCCCTCGTTATGGAGACCTACGGGGGCTAATCATGGATGAAGCTCATAAGACTCGGTACTCCATTCATCTCTATGCTACCAAGATGTATCATGATATGAAGAAAGATTACTTGTGGCCGGGCATGAAGCGAGATGTGGCGGAGTACGTGAGTAAGTGCCTTACTTGCTTACAAGTAAACGCAGAGTATCAAAAGCCATATGGGAAGATCTAACCTTTGGATATACCCGAGTGGAAATGGTAGCACATCACCATGGATTGCATTACGAAGTTACCACGTACGACAAGGGGGTACGATGCTATATGGGTGATAGTTGATCGCTTAACGAAGAGTGCTCACTTTCTACCAATCTGCGAGACATATTCATCTAAGTGGTTGGCGGATCTATTCATCAAGGAAATTGTGACCCGTCATGGTGTACCAGTGTCTATTGTATCTAACGGTGACACTTGGTTTACATCTAAGTTTTGGAAGAGATTCCATGATGCAATGGGTACGAGGTTGCATATCAGCACGACTTACCATCCTCAGACAGATGGTCAGCCGGAGAGAACTATGCAGACGCTTGAGGATATGCTCCGAGCATGCGTCATTGATTTTGGAGGAAGCTGGGATGAACACTTACCGTTAGCTGAATTCTCATACAACAATAGTTATCATGCCAGCATTGGTATGCCACCATATGAGATGCTATATGGTAGGAAGTGTAGAACGCCCGTATGTTGGGGTGACATTGGGCAGAAGGAGTTGGGGAGCCTGGAAGTGATCGAGGCTACGACTAAAAAGCTAGGAAAGATCAAGGCCTTTATGAAGGTGGCAAAAGATAGGCAAAAGTTGTATGCTGATAAGAGGCGTAGGCCGATTGAATTCAAGGTGGGTGATAAAGTTATGTTGAAGGTTTCACCTTGGAAGGAGATCATTCCATTCACAAAGCGGGGTAAGCTGAGCCCGAGGTATATAGGACCTTTCAGAATCGTTTCTCGAGTAGGAGAGGTGGCCTATAGGTTGGAGCTGCCCGATGAGTTAAGTGGGATTCATCCAACATTCCATGTATCTCATCTGAGAAAATGCATAGCCAATGAATATATGATTGTACCACTGGAGGACATTGAATTGGATGAACGACTCAATTATGTAGAGCAACCAGAGGCAATTACTGACCAGAAGGAGAGGAGATTACAGAATAAAGTGGTTCCACTGGTGCGAATACAGTGGAGGCACAAAAGGGATCCAAGTCTTCATGGGAGATTGAGGAAGAGATGAGACAACATTACCCACAACTATTCGAAGAATGACAGGTTTTAGGGACAAAACCTCTTTAAGGGGGGTGGACTTGTAACACCTGAAAATTTGTTTAAAATGAAGGAAAAGAAAAGTATCTAGAAAGAAAAGTAAATGAGCCCTAGTGGAGGGGGCTAAGTGTGCAAAGTAAAAATCTTTATTATTCTATTATTTAAAAGGGTATGGGTGCCCATAAACACTTTCTACACACTGCTTTTGGCTGGAAAAGAAGAAAGAAGAACTGAAGTTCTCTCAGTTTTTAGTGAGAGAAAGCTGAAAATTTCAAAGGTGAGTATTTTCTAGTGTAATTGGTTTGGTTTCAGCTAAATTTTCAGCTTGTGAACCGATTCTTATGTGTTCTTTGTGCTTGGTTTTGTGTTTTAGTGTGTTTAGGTTGTTTGAACTCTTTGTGCCCTCAAGTTCGATGGAGTTTGCTTGAAGGCTGCATTGGTGAGTTCTAAATCCCCGGTTTTCTTGTTTTAACCATATTTTTGGGGCTGAAAATGCATATAAAAATGTTTTACAGCTTATATTTTGAAACCATATGTTATATTCTGTCTTTTTACGGGTGAATGTATGTTTCTGTATGAATTGTTGTGTTTTGTGTTTATATGTTTGATTTAGGTGTTTGGCATGATAGAATTGGGTTAGGAATATGTTAAACGATGATTGGGTCTGAAAAATAGTGTAGGTTCGAAATTACAACTGCCCATGCGCCCAACATAGTGCCCATGTGCCTGGAATTTTGTTCATGCACCTAAGTACCTGATCATGCGCCCAAACAGTACCCCATGAGCCTAAAATTAAGTCTATGTGTTGCCCATGCACCCGAACAGTACCCGATGCGCCTGAAATTTTGCTTAAGTGTTGATCAAGCGCCCAAGCAGTGCTCATGCGCCTAGAATTCGTCATGCGCCTAAGTGTTCTCATGCGCCTAAAGTGCCCGTGCGCCTATATAGTGTTTGTGCGCCTAAATGCCTTAGAAAACTTTCTGAATTTTGGGAAATAGAAATTTTAAGATTAAGCCCTGGGATGATTTGATGGTTATGTTTGTTGGTGTTTCTCTTGTTTATGGCCTGTTGTTATGTTCCATATCACGTATTATTACGTGACTTTACGTGGTGTGTTTATGCTCATATATGTAAAGTATTATCATAAGCGAAGCGAAAGATTAAGTGTAATGAAAAGTGGAACGTAACGAATGAATGAAAGTCTTGCAATCAAATGAAAGGAGGTTCACAGCCAGTGGGTTGTCAGCTCAACTGTGTGCGGTTTAGCTAACCCAAAAGATGCACACAGGGTCAATCCTAGAGATTGACAGGACCCTTGTTACTTGCCCCAGGTACTGGAGTCAACTTTGTGCACAATGTTCGGGGTCTATTTATAGGCCCTAGGCCCAGTACCAGCTTCATGCACAATGTTCCGGGTATTGCACATTGGTTCGGAAGAAAGTGAAAGATAATTGTGAAAGTATAAAATGAATGAGAATATGATGAAAGATAATAATGAATATTATCTTGCTGTATGTATGATGCGTGAACACGTACGGAAGTAATGGATTTTATCAAAAGGATGCATTTTAAGAAAAATGATACTTTTATATACATATACAAGGGACTTTAAATTTTAAAACTAGATGTCACTCAGCAACGCTGACTTTTTTGCATTTTCAGTTGGCAGGTAACTTGTTGCTGGGGATGGCACGCGGGTGAGGCTACTTGGCGGGCAAAGACTGGCATCCATTCGTGCTTAATGATATTGTTGTTTTGTAATACAACTGGATGATTCTTTTGTAACTGTTAAAATACAATGATGTATTATTTAGCAATATCAAGTATTAATGCATGAATGGTTTTTGATAACTTAATCCGCTGTGATATTTTTTGAAATGTATTTATTTTATATGAAAAATGCTGCGATGGTCCAACTGTGAGGTCTTCGGGAATGGGGTCTTACAAGAAGTTTGACACTTTTGGTAAAGGAGTTATAATTTGCTTTTATGCCGATGACATGTTAATCTTTGGTACTAACCAAAGTCAAGTTGATAAAACTAAGAAATTCTTGTCATCTAAGTTTGTTGTGAAAGATATAGGGAGGGTAAAGTCATCCTTGGTATAAAGATCAAGCGTGAGAACAATGGTAATTCAATTTCTCAATCATATTATATTGAGAAGACTTTGAAGAAATTTAACTTCAAAGATTGACCTCCTATAAGCACTACTATAGATCCTAATCTTAAGCTTCTACCTAATAAAGGTATTATAGTATCTCAACTTGAATACTCAAAAGCTATTGGAAGTCTCATGTATGCTATCATTAGCACTAGGCCTGATATAGCTTATGCTGTTAGAAAACTTAATAGATTTACTAGTAACCCTAGTTCACATCACTGGCAAGCTATTAATTGAGTATTTAAGTACTTGAAAGGAACAATGAATTTTGTTTAACATATTTTGGAATTCCTCTTGTTATTGAAAGTTATTTGGATGCAAGTTGGATTACAAATATGGAAGATCATTCTTCTACAAGTAGATGGACATTCCTACTTGGAAGAGGTGCCATTTCTTGGGGATCGAAGAAACAAACTTACATTACTAAGCCAATAATGGAATTTGAGTTTATGGCATTAGTAGCAGCTGGTAAAGAAGCTGAATGGCTAAGAAACCTAATTTATGAAATTCCGTTGTGAAAACTCAACATAATAAAACCGATCATCTAACTAAAAGGTTAAATAGAGATCTTGTTAACAAGTCGGCTTTAGGGATGGGATTGAAATCCACCTAAAATCTTTCATGTTAAGATACCCAATTCCTATCTAGTGTAACACTAGATGCTGTATTCAGTGTGAAAATCTCAACATCTAAAGATCGAAACGCATTAGTAGGAACATCCCAAGGTTTGTGTTCAGACCATCAAATTAAGGATAAGGACACAAGGCTAGTAAAATATAGTGTCAAGTAAGAACATTTATGTAAACTTTTGTGTAAGGATCAACAATAACATAACAAATCAATTTCGTGAGGAGAATGCGGAATGCAATCGCACACGGTAAGAAGATTGAATGAGTAGAAGACATTATAAATAGAAATCAAGCACAAAAGTAAATAAGATTTGGTGTATTGCTTTCTGATTTGAAATGATTACAACAATATGAAATCAAGAAAATGAGAAAGGCTTCCTAAATTACATCAAAAATTAGCTATTTATACTAAACTCCATAGTGCTTGCGCGAGATGTAAGTTCTCGCGAGGATACTTCAAGTCTCACGTGACTTGATCTTTAATATCATCATTTGATTTCCCGAGCCTCTAGTTTCAATCCCTATAATCTCCCTCTAGGCTTGGTGAATCAATGCTTTAGAAGTCCATGTTTGCAACCTTATAACTGCCCCCATAAGCATACATCTTATTCTCCAGGGCCTTCGCAGCCAACCAAACTACGCTACTAGAAAATGAACTAATTCATCAGCTGCAATTGAACAAGCCTGCAACCTCATCAAATCATCCCTACCAAATTTGAGTAGATCCACAGGGTCGATGATACGGTAATCTCTATCAACATAATGTATCATTGCATGTCCTATCTCCTTCTCACAACTCCACCACACAAGCCTCGCCAAGCTATTAACTAGTACAGGAGCACGTATAGGGATCTTCCTCGCATATCTTGGGTGCTTTTAAACTCGTATCTTCATGAGCTTATTGGTGTTTAGATCTATACGTGTCTCATCCTTAATGACTTTAAATTTAGCAGTCTTAAAGTCTTTGAAGTTGGTCTTACTTTGCCTCCAAATCATGTTTTTGATCCAATTTTCCTTCCCAAAATTGCTTGGATTTATAAACAGAACACGATCCATAGAATATAAGTCAGAAGCTCTAAGTGTATGGAAGTCGTGTTCATCTTGATAATAATCAATTGCTCCACCCCTTCTCTTTATCACATAGCCTAGCTGATAATAGGCTTAGAATTAGCTTACCTCGTGAAAGGTTTGGAATGCCTCAATGTATGTATATATGCTGGTGGAGGTGGTGCATCGACTGTAATTTTTCCGACCTGACGTACAGCGCTTTGACTTGTAAGATCCTCAGTCTTGTCAGTCGTCTATTTAGCACCAGAGTCATCAACTATCTTTCCCTCCTCAATCAAAATATCAGAGAATAAGTCTTTAAGACTATTCCTAAACACATCAGTATAATCCACCATCTCCTCTAAACCATCAAAAGGTCCAAAATGTAAAATTCCTTCTCATACATCTCCTTAATAGTGGGATTTAATGGTACACACTCATCTGTATCATCAGGTCTTGGTCCGGAGACATTAGCAGAACCCGAAGAAACAGAAGGAGTAGAAATCAAACCCATATCACCACCCTGATCATCATTATCATCACCTTTTTTTCTTTCCTTTGTCATCATTCTCATAATCACCACCACCATCATTATCATCATCATCATCATCCACATCATCACCATTAGTATCATCATCTTCATCATAACTAAAATCCACCATATCCAAATCATCATCATCACGCACAGGCTCAGTAAATGGTATATCATGTTCAAGCTCAACAAACGCCTCTCAAGTAATAACTATAGATCGGTCCTCAGTAGCCTCATCAAGAACAGTGTTAGGTGGCTCTTGATCAACATCAGTAGTCTCTGTTGGCTTTTCGATTGTAAAGCCCGAAATTCTCGAGAAAAAGAAGGCAGGTAGAAGTTCTCGCGTGAAAGGAGGCTGTCAAGCGAGAAGTTCATGAGAAAGGAAGTTTTCGAGCAAAAAGGGAGTTCTCGTGTGGGAACCCTGGGTGAAAAGTGTTACTAGGTATAAATAGCTGAGAACACCCAGCCAGACTCTAGTTCACGCGAGAAGTACTGCTGTTAGAGAGAGAAATCGGTTGCGTAGAGAGAGAAAGTGAAGAATCCAAGTGAGTTTCTAGTCCCCTTTTGTGATAGAACTTCAAGAAGTGAGTTTCTAGTCCCCTCTTTATGCACGTTTTATGTTTTGGGGCTATTATGCATACTAGAACATTTTAAAGTGCCTGTTTATGCTTGGTTTGATGATGTTTAGGATGTTTGCAAGTTAGAACAACCTT
Source organism: Flaveria sonorensis (assembly GCA_025506505.1). Classification (NCBI taxonomy): domain Eukaryota; kingdom Viridiplantae; phylum Streptophyta; class Magnoliopsida; order Asterales; family Asteraceae; genus Flaveria; species Flaveria sonorensis. The sequence goes on from CM046433.1 coordinate 23,241,827, forward strand.
AGACGCGATAAGTTGTGACTGGGCGGGTAAAGTAACAAGTTTTAGCGCGAACAGTTCAGTCGTACGTTATGGAATTTGAATTTGGGAAGTTCTCGCGTGAAAGAGGAAGTTTTCGCGTGAGGAAATCTTCTTGCGTGACAGGTTGTTCTCGCGCGAATGTGGATGATGTGATGTGCAGGGTTTGCCTACGTGAGGTTCTCGCGCGAAAGGGAGTTCTCGCATGAGAAAGTTGCTGTTGCTTATGGGTTTCGTATGTTATGCTGCTTTATGTGATATGTTGTCTTTTCAAGTTTAATGATTTTATAACTATTTGTTTTATGATGTAACTTTACTTGAATATGTACGAATGTAAGTAAAGTATTATGTAATGAAGAGAAAGATAACGATAATGAAAAGTGGAACATAAAGAATGAATGAAAGTCTTGCAAGCAAAAGTTTAAAGAGGTTCACAACTCATTGAGAGTTATTAGCTCAACTGTGTATTATATAGCATGCAATTTGGCTAACCCATGAGGATTCACACAAAGGGGGGTCAGTCTTTGTGACTAATCAAGACGTACGAAAATAGGATCCTTGTCGCTTAACCCCAAGATAGAAGTTGCTTCGTGCATGACGATAGGGCGTAGCCTATGATATGATCTAGATTAAAAGTGAAAGAACGAAAGGAAGTACGAAAACGAATGATTATGAACGATGATGATAAGATAATAATAATTATTATCAAGATGTACGTACGATGTGTGATCATGAACGAAAGTAAACGTTATGTTTTAACAAAAAGTAAAGTATTTTAATTATAAACTAGAACTCAATCAGCGTCGCTGACTTTTCATACGCATAATAGTTGGCAGGTAATCCTTTGATGCTGAAGAGGTGCAGGCATGGATGCATAAGCCACTATGAATGATTTGCGTCTGGCATCCACATTGATTATTGTGTTAACAAAATTTTGAGATGTAAATGAATGAATTGATGTATTGACATGATTTTAATCATGAATGAAAAATTTTAATTCCGCTGCAAATGATTTGTTTTAAATGTATTATGCGATGAATGTCCAACCGTAAGCGTCCCGGGAACAGGGCCTTACAAGTTGGTATCAGAGCCAAAGTTTAAGAGAATTGGATAAAATATTTTCAAACACCTAAACTTAAACTGAGAATGGGACATAAAAGGGAAAGGGATGCCAGTCCTAGTAGCTACATGCCTGCAAGTAAAGGTTTTATGTAAATGTTTTATGTAAGATAATAAAATGGAATTATGTGCGTGTGTTATGTGGTTTATGTGCCCTAGTAGATTTGGATACCGATGTAGTCAGGATAAGGAATTCTTAGAGAAGAAAGAGTAAAGTATGTGGCTAATCACAACTAGCCATTGTAATTAGGGACTTACTATACTTGACGTAATCTGAGCTATTACCTTGAATGATCGTGTTGGTGTTTGAATCTTATAGCGCTTAGATGGCTGGAGGTAGATCTTCAAAGGCTTCCTGAGGTGGAGTGCATGGTGGACGTGGTGCTGGAGCACGTGCCAAGAGGAATAAGGCTAGAACTGCCGAGACGGCACCTGCAGATCCCGAGATTAATCACCATAAGGACGGTGATGAGAGTGCCAATCTGAGGGCCTCAGTGAAGGAGGCGGTGGTATGGAGGTTCATCAGGTCATGTAGCCGATTCAACTATCTGTAGTGACCCAGGTTATTCATGCTGTGAGGGAGGATGAAAAGAAGGAGGAGGAGAGGAGGAAAACTACTAGGCGAGGGGGCGAAGAAGGAGGTTCAGGGGCAAGAGAGCAACCAAATACTGAGATGGTTGTCTCCGGTGATGATGTGGTGGAGGAGGCGGCACAAGAAACTACAAAGGGGTGTAACTATAGGGCATTCCAAAGATACAAGCCCCCGATTTTTGATAGAAATAGGAATGCTACTGCTGCTCACCGATGGGTGAGAGAGATGTAGGCGGTACTTGATATTAGCGAGTGCCGAGAGGATCAGAAGGTAAAGTTTGTTACCCACTCGTTTGTGGATTTGGCCTTGTGCTGGTGGGACAATATTTTCCAGGCCGAGGGTAGTAGGGTGATTGGGAGGATGAAGTGGAGTGAGCTGAAGAAGTTGGTGATCGAGGAGTTCTTTCCTCACAGGGAGCTCGATAAGGTTGAGAGAGAGTTCCTATAGTTGGAGGCGGGCAATATGACGCACCAACAGTACACTACGAAGTTTAACGAGATGGCAAGGTTGGTGCCAGATCAGGTGACGCCTGTGTCACGAAAGATTAAGAGGTACATCCAGGGTCTGCCGGCGAATATCCGCAGACTCATGATCGCCGCCTGACCAAGTACGTTTAGGTCGGTGGTCGATTTGGTAGGAAGACTGTACGATGAGAGGGAGGAGGTACCCAGGGTGGAGGTGAACAGGAAAGGAAGTGGAGATAGGAACTGGAGAGGGAAACGTTTTGGTAGTGGTGATTTCACCCCCACGGGCAAGAAGGCAAAGGTGGAGGGTCGCAGGGTAGCTGCGACCGAGGTAGTGGCGAAGGTGTGCAACAAGTGTGGGAGAGACTCGTGGGGGAATGTAAGTGGGGATCGAATGTCTACTTCAAGTGTGCGAAGCCTGGTTATGTGGCGAGAGATTGCGGGGTCATAAAGTGTTATAACTGTGGTAAAGAGGGCCATATGAGCAGGGATTGCAAGAAGTCGAGGGCCGAGAACTCCAGGGCAAGGAAGGGGATTGAGAAGGAGGGGCAAAGGGCGAAGGCCATGGCATTCACTATGACTCGGGAGGAGGCTAGAGTGGACCCCGATGTTATGTCAGGTACATTCCTACTTAACCAGACTTGTGCCTCTATACTTTTTGATTCCAGTGCTAGTAGGAGTTTTGTTTTTGCTACCTTCTGTGATAAGTTGCCCGCTAGGAGTAGAAAGATTGATGAGCCCTTCTATGTAGAAACTACTACTGGTAAGTCTACCAGGATTTCTGATGTGGTAGAGGATTGTGACATAGAATTGGAAGGCCATAGGTTCTCTGTTAGATTATTCATGATGCCTTTAGGCGGATTCGATGTAGTCCTAGGGATGGATTGGCTAGCAGCCTATGAGGCAAATATTGTTTGTCGCAAGAAGATGATTTGATTGACTACGTCGGATGGGAGTTCAGTGACGATCTATGGCGATAGGGTTACTATGGTTTCGAAGGTGATTTCGATGGTTGTGGCTGAGAAGTGTATGAGGCGTGGATGTGGCGCCTATCTAGCCTATGTGATGGATGTGGATGCGTCAGTACCATGATTGTTGGATGGGCCGGTAGTGTGCGACTTCCCTGATGTATTCCCGAAAGACTTATCAGGTGTGCCACCTGACCATGAGATCGAGTTCCAGATTGACCAGATACCTGGTGCCCAACCTGTTACTAAGGCGCCGTATCGCCTAGCTCCCTCCAAGATAAAAGAGTTGATGACTCAGCTACAAGAGCTATTGGATAAGGGATTCATTCAACCAAGTATCTCTCCATGGGGTGCTCCGGTCTTGTTTGTGAAGAAGAAGAAGGACGGTAGCATGAGGATGTGTATCGACTACCGTGAGTTGAACAAGTTGACAGTGAAGAACCGGTATCCGTTACCAAGGATTGATGCCTTGTTCGATCAGCTCCAAGGTACCAGTTGGTTCTCAAGGATAGATCTCCGATCTGGCTACCATCAGTTGAAGGTGAAGGAGCATGATATACCTAAAATAGCTTTTTGCATACGTTATGGACACTACGAGTTTCTTGTTATGTCCTTTGATTTAATCAGTGTGCCAGCTGCTTTTATAGATTTGATGAATAGGGTGTGTCGGCCGATGGTGGATAAATCAGTGATTGTGTTCATTGATGATATCCTGATTTATTCGAAGAGCGAAGAGAAACATGCCGATCACATTCGGGAGGTGCTGGAAACGCTCAGAAGGGAGAAGTTGTATGCCAAGTTCTCTAAGTGCGCATTCTGGCTGCGCGAGATTTAGTTTCTGGGTCATGTGGTCAACCCGGAAGGGATCATAGTGGACCCGAAAAAAGTTGAGGCGGTGATGCAATGGAAGTCTCCAAAGACGCCATCCGAGATTCGTAGTTTCTTGGGTTTGGCAGGCTATTACAGAAGGTTTATCCAATACTTTTCCAAGATAGCTTCACCATTGACCAAGTTGACCCGCTAGGAGGTAAAGATTGTATGGGGTCTAGAACAGGAGAATGCTTTTGAAGAGCTAAAGACGATATTGAACCAAGCTCCTATCCTAACACTACCCGAAGGGAGCGAAGACTTAGTTGTCTATTCGGACGCCTGAGGGTAATAGCCTACGCATCCCGACAGTTGAAAACCCATGAGGCTAATTATCCTACCCATGATTTGGAATTGGCGGCGGTGGTCTTTGCATTGAAGATTTGGAGGCACTACTTGTACGGGATGAAGTGCACTATCTTCACTGACCATAAAAGCTTGAAGTACTTCTTCGAGCAAAAGGATCTCAATATGAGGCAAAGGAGGTGGTTAGAGTTGATCAAGGATTATGATTGTGAGATCCATTACCATCCGGGCAAGGCCAACGTAGTAGCGGATGCCCTTAGCCGAAAAGATAGACCCGAGCCGATTCGTTTAAAGGCTTATCAGTTGGTATTGACCTCTGCTGTGATGAGGCAGGTCAAGAAATTTCAGGACGAGGTGTTGAAAGCAGATCGAATCAACTCCGAAAGGATGAAAGGCCTAGTCGCGGAGTTGGGTGAGAACACTTTTGGTGTTAGAACCCGATTTGCACGGATGTGGATACCTCGCTATGGGGATCTATGAGGAAAGATTATGGATGAGGCACATAAGACTCGATACTCGATTCACCCCGGTGCCACGAAGATGTATCAGAATATGAAGAAAGATTACTGGTGTCCGTGAATGAAGCGCGACGTAGTAGAGTATGTGAGTAAGTGCCTTACTTGCCTGTAAGTGAAGGCGGAGCATCAGAAGCCATACGGGAAGATCCAACCCTTGGATATACTCGAGTGGAAATGGGAGCACGTCACCATGGACAACATTACGAAGTTGCTGCGTACGACAAGAGGGTATGATGCCATACGGGTGATAGTATACCGTCTGACGAAGAGTGCTTATTTCTTGCCAATCCGTGAGATGTATTCATCTGAGAGGTTGGCGTATCTGTTCATTAAGGAGATCGTAGCTCGTCATGGCATACCGGTGTCTATCATATCGGACCGTGACACTCGGTTTACATCAAAGTTTTGGAAGAGATTCCATGACGTGATGGGGACGAGGCTACATACCAGTACGGCATACCATCCTCAGACAGATGGACAGTCGGAGAGGACGATCTAGATGCTGGAAGATATGCTACGGGCATGCGTGATCAATTTTGGAGGAAGTCGGTATGAACACTTACCGTTAGCCTAGTTCTCATATAACAACAGTTATCATGCCAGTATTGGTATGCCTCCTTATGAAATGCTATACGGTAGGAAGTGTAGAACGCCTGTATGTTGGGGTGACATCGGGCAGAAGGAGTTGGAAAGCATTGAGGTGATCGAGGCTACGACTGAAAAGCTGGAGAAAATCAAGGCCTTTATGAAGGCAGCAAAAGATAGACAGAAGTCATATGCTGACAAAAGACGTAGACCAATTGAATTCAAAGTGGGTGATAGAGTCATATTGAAGGTCTCCCATTGGAAGGGGATCATCCGGTTCAGAAAGCGAGGAAAGCTAAGCCTGAGGTATATAAGGCCTTTCCGAATCATTGCTCGAGTAGGAGAGGTGGCATATCCGACATTCCATGTATCTCATCTGAGAAAGTGCTTAACCGATAAGGATATGATTGTGCCATTGGAGGATATCAAGGTGGATGAAAGGCTTAATTATATGGAGCAACCGGTGGCCATCATTGATAGGAAGGTGAAGAGGGTAAGGAACAAAATGATTCCACTTGTGTGTGTACAGTGGAAACACCGAAAGGGTTCCGAGTCTACATGGGAATCCGAGGAAGACATGAGACAACATTACCTGCAGCTGTTCGAGAGCTGACAGGTTTCGGGGACGAAACCTCAATAAGGGAGGTGGACTTGTAACGCCCAAAAATCTCAAGAAAAAGAAGGCAGGTAGAAGTTCTCGTGCGAAAGGAGGCTGTCGAGTGAGAAGTTCATGAGAAAGGAAGTTATTGCGCAAAAAGGGAGTTCTCGCCCGGGAACCCTGGGCAAAAAGTGTTACTGGGTATAAATAGCTGAGAACACCTAACCAGACTCTAGTTCATGCGAGAGGTACTGCTGCTAGAGAGAGAAATCGGCTGCGTAGAGAGAGAAAGTGAAGAATCCAAGTGCTTAAGTTTTCATTCGTCAAAGGCTCCAGGAAGGTTGCGTTTGTGATAGAACTTCAAGAAGTGAGTTTGTAGTCCCATTTTTACGCAAGTTTTAAGTTTTGGGGCTATTATGCATACTAGAACGTTTTAAAATGCCAGTTTATGCTTGGTTTGATGATGTTTAGGATGTTTGCATGTTAGAACAGCCTTAGACGTGATAAGTTGTGACTAGGCGTGTAAAGTAAGAAGTTTTTGCGCGAACAGTTCAGTTGTACGTTATGGAATTTGAATCTAGAAAGTTCTCACGCGAAAGAGAAAGTTTTCGCGCGAGGAGATGTTCTCACGCGACAGGTGGTTCTCGCGCGAATATGGATGATGTGATGTGCTGGGTTTGCCTACGTGAGGTTCTCACGTGAAAGGGAGTTCTCGTGTGAGAAAATTGTTGTTACTTATGGGTTTTGTATGTTATGCTGCTTTGTGTGATGTGTTATATTTTCATGTTTAACGATTTTAAAACTATATGTTTTATGATGTAACTTTACTTGAATATGTACGAATGTAAGTAAAGTATTATGTAATGAAGTGAAAGATAACTATAATGAAAAGTGGAACATAATGAATGAATGAAAGTCTTGCAAGCAAAATTTAAAAGAGGTTCACAACTCATTGAGAGTTGTTAGCTCAACTGTGTGTTATATAGCGTGCGATTTGGCTAACCCATGAGGGTTCACACATAGGGGGTCAGTCTTTATGACTGATCAAGACGTACGGAAACGGGATCCTTGTCGCTTAACCCCAAGACAGAAGTTGCTTCGTGCATGACAATAGGGCGTAGCCTATGACAGGATCTAGACTAAAAGTGAAAGAATGAAAGAAAGTACCAAAACAAATGATTATGAATGATGATGATAAGATAATTATAATTATTATCAAGATGTACGTACGATGTGTGATCATGAATGAAAGTAAAGGTTATGTTTTAACGAAAAGTAAAGTATTTTAATTATAAACTAGAACTCACTCAGTGTCGCTGACTTTTCGTATGCATAATAGTTGGCAGGTAATTGTTTGATGCTGAGGAGGTGCAGGCATGGATGCATAAGCCACTGGGAATGATTTGCGTCTGGCATCCACATTTTTGGGAATGATTATTGTGTTTACAAAATTTTGAGATGTAAATGAATGATTTGATGTATTGACACGATTTTAATGATGAATAAAAAGTTTTAATTCAACTGCAAATGATGTGTTTTAAATGTATTATGCGATGAATGTCCGACTGTAAGCGTCCCGGGAACGGGGCTTTACATTGATGCAATAGGATCATTGACATGCTCTGTAGCAGTAGCAGGATCTATATCAGCATCAAGAGCAGCAGATTAATGTTCGCTGCACTCTTCAACTTCTGTAGTACATTGCTGTGCAAACGTAAATGAAACTCGAGAAGTGAGGTCTTTAATATTCTGCTCCGAAATTTCAACATAACTAAATATGAACTGTTGCTGATGTTCAAGAATCTTTTTCCTCTCATCTTTCTTCAACATCTGTCTATACAAGTCATCAATCACTTGTGTCTTCTCCCTCATCTCTTTCTCTTATGAACTAAGTATTTGCATAAGAGATTGTGAATCCAAGGACCAAAACAGGAATTTATCAGTTTGATTGAACAAATAATGATCGCGGAATAATGACAACTCGTTGTTTAATTAACTGTTTAAGAAATTGTAATTGTAACATAAATCAACAAAGAACAGATGAGAGAAATGGAAAACAAGTTAAAGTAATATGATAAACAAATTTGCTTCAAATGATTTCCATTAATACTGAATTGGTTACAATCGGTTTTGATTTTTGCTGATATGGTAATTGCCAGGTGATGTTCTTGGTGTTCTTGGTGTTCTTCTTACTATTCTGGTGTAATTAGAATTGTTGTATTGTTTTTCTATGTATTGTTAGTGTGTATTGTTCTATATGAAAAGAGTGCACCCATGCCTTCTATTTATAGGCAGAGGGATTCACTTTTACATGGGTAAAAGTAACTTTCTTATTGTGGTAAGAAAGTTACACAAATAAAAATCTTGATGTGACATGCAATATTCATTTCTGACAGAAGTGCAGTCTTTCGTGGATGTTGACTTGATGACATCACTCCAGAGAGATTGACTTGTTGACTTTATGAGGCTTCCTTGATGAATGGAGTTCATGCAAGTACTTTGTTCTTCCGTAGAATTTAGCCTTCCGTAGGAGTTGGTTCTTTGATCTTCATATTGAACTTCATCCGCCTGAGCAAGGTTTCTTCTTGAGCATGAGCAGTAGTAACTTGATCTCACTAGCAGACTTGTTCTTCCGTAGATGATACAATGCTTTCGCAGGAGATCCACGGATGCATATTCCTTGACTTGTTCTTCCATAGATGTTCTTGTACTTGGTCAAATTTCAAAATTGACCAAGTATGCTGTTTTCCTGCAATTACACATATAATCAACACAAATAATAAATTGGGTTAACATATACATATCTTGCATACAAAAAAATAAAGATTTACAAGACTTCATTACAAGTGATGAATAATCTTTTAAATCTATACAATCAATCTAGACCTAACAATACTCCCCCTTAGGTTTAGAAGCTTGTAATCAGTTGTTCAATGTTTTCAACTCCTAGACTCTTTCCAAAATCTTTTTGTTAAAGTATTCAACAACATCTTTCTGATCTTGATACGTATACTTGATCTTCATTCTGCTCATATTCTTCAAAGTCTTAAAATTAAGACCAAGGACATCTTCTTCAGTAGTCAATGTTACAACTACTTTGTTATTTGAGACTATTTTTAACTCATCTTGCTCAGAAATTCTAAGATCACTGATAGAAGTGATTTCAGTTCCCATGAGTTGACCAGACTCAAATTTTCTTCTTTTGTAAGCTTTGGCATAAAGCTTGTCTATCACTTGTATAATGGGCACATATAAACATATGTCACCTTGAGCAATATTATTAGTCAATTTTGGGAAGTACTTATCATGCAAGTATGAGGTGTAATCTTGGATGAAGAAGCTTTATTTCCATGGGATCAAACAGTCTGATACTTAAAGCTTTCTTGTTTGGATCATTTCTTTGCAACACCAATTCTTTTGTTCTTTTAACATATACCCAAAAACATCCATAAAACATATAAAACTTCAAAAAATATTGTCTAGTTAATATGTTTTCTTGAAAAAGCAATTCATATCATGGGAAATGATCGCACACTATACGTTTGTTTACTTGCCTGGTTTTTTAACTTACAATAAAGACTGATCAGATGTGATTTGATATGTGAGTAGGTTCAGCTTGAGTGGAAAATAAACAAGTCCATGCTTAACATAACGCCAAGGTGACTAATTGTGGACAATTCTATTTTGAGGAGCAAGCAAGTAAGTCTTATCCTGCTATGATCAACTCAGTCACCTGCTATGATCAACTCAGTCACCCAAGCACACTATGTTCTGACACTTTATAACCTCTATCTTTGCGCATCATGGACCCTCTATTTTGCGTGAGCAAAGACCTGGGTTCAAAGGCACCTTTGTTTTACGTGAGTAAAGACCTGGTGACCTGATGTTGATCATCAATAAGTTCCAGAAAGGAACAACCCTAAAAGAATCCAATGTGATTAAATGTATATTATCTTAAAGAGCATAAAAATCATATCAACAACATCTTAAGATAGAGCTTATGATTTAAGGAACATAGTTTTCAAGTGTGAAAAAGTGATGAATTGACTCATAAACGGAGGACAAACTCTAATGTGAATTGAATGCGGAGTCCATATTTGTCTATCTTTAATCAATACCAAAACATGATAAACAGCATGACAAATTGAATGTATACTCTTGCTTGAATTTATGTCGATCATAATACTTACAATCACCACTAGATCTATGTCTACTATCCTCATACAAAATGCTTCAGGAAGTTGCTTAGTGTCATAGTATGATCCCATGTTATGGTTAAATTTCTTGTAAATATGTTATGTGTAGTGTCTGTTTATAAACAAAAATACAAAATGATTTTGTTTATGTTGTTTTCTTTGCTAATATGATGGACAGATAATTACTTTTCATGCTATTCTCTTCATAAATTTTGCTAAATGCATAAGTTCATGATTTATCACAAATTTAGGAGGAGTAGTCATCAGCATGAAAAATGAGTTTATCACTTTTAAATGAATAAAATTAGAGCTTGAGCACTAACTTGGCTACAGGATATCTGAAGTTTTTAACAAAATCAATCTCTTGTACATTTGCCATGAAGCAAAGTCAACAAGGTCCAACAGCAATCAACAAATGATCTAACAACATGTTAGGATTATATAGTAAAAACATAACACGTTTTCCTTTCATAGATGTTCTGCGGAAGAATTAACTTGTGGTTCTACCGAAGAATTAACTTACGGATAAACTCGATTGTGTATCCAAACAACTACGGAAGGGTAATAAGGGTTAAGGGTCCCACAACATTAAATAAAAGGATTTAAATATTCCAAGGGAGTATAAATGATATTCTTGACCGTTGTCATTCTTATTCACTTTTTCAGACCTAGAAAATCGCTCTCATCCCATAAACCCCTCTTTCCGCCAACATCTAGATTACCCACTCCATACAACCATCCACACTTAAATTTCAACATCATAACATCAAACATACAACATTATCAAGATAGCTAATAGATTTGCAAAAGAACATAATGTTTGTGTAACACCCAGAAATTTACAAGGAAAAGAAAAAGAAAGAAAGGTGAAATATCCCAAGTCAAGGGGTTAAAGTTGTGCAAGAAGAAGGAAGAAGCTGCAATCAGTTTCTTAAGAGAGAAGGAGGAAGAGCTGCTTGTAGGTGAGGCTTTCTTGCATTTGCTATTCGGTTTCAGTTGGGTTTGAGCTGTTGGACCGATTTGTATGTGTTCCTTTGTGTTTGGCTGCTTGTTTTTTTTTTTTTTGCATGATTAGGTGCTAGAACTCCCAATTGCTCTCGATCTGAAGAAGTCTTACTCGAAAGCTGCTAGAGGTGAGTTCTAGATCCCCTATTTTACTTGTTTTATACTTATTTGGGCCTGATATGTATATTTACTGAAGTTTTACAACTAAAATTTGAATTTCCTATGTTTGCGACTGAATTTATGTGTGTAATGTGTTTTAAATGCCTTCTTCATTGCTGTGTTGTGGTAATCTATGTTCTAAGTGTTTAGCATGATAGATCAATACTAAGGACATATTAGAATGATGATTGAGAACTGGAAATAGCATAAGTTTCATTGCAGGTTGGTTTTGAACATCCGTATTTACTGAGTGTTATACCGCATTGGTTGAATGTTCCATCGCATAAGTCTTTTGTTCATCTGCATTTGATGGTCTTCATCCACATTTGTTGAACTTCAACCGTGTTGGTTTTATGTTCAATAGCCAAGTAATTTGTTCATCCGCATTTAGTATTGTTCATCCGCATTTGGACTTGTTCATCCGCATTTGGACATGTTCATCCGCATTTAGTTCACCCACATATCTTTAGACACTTAGAAGATTTTTCTGAGATTTTCATCCGCATTTGCTTGTCCGCATTTGCTGAACATTCAACCGCATTGGCCTATGTTCATCCGCATTTCTTTGGGCACTTAGGATTTTCTGGAATCTTGGGAAGTAGAATGTAGTGTTAAGTTCTGGAATGTTTTGGTGGTTTATGTCTGTTGATGTTATGTATGATTATGGGCGGTGGTTCATGTTCTATATTACGTATTACTATGTGACTTTACGTGCTCTGTTAATACTCTTGTACGTAATGTATTATTGTATTAAAAGTGAAAGAATATGATAATGAAAGTGGAACGTAATGAATGAATGAAAAGTCTTGCAAAAAAAATAAAAGGAGGTTCAAAACTCATTGAGGTGTTGTTAGCTCAACTATGTGCGGTTTAGCTAATCCATGGGGATGCACACATAGGTCAATCTTTGTGATTGACTAATATGTATGAAACGGAACCCTTTTCGCTTGCCCCGGCACTAGTGTCAGGCTTTGTGTGCAATGTTAGGGGTCTATTTATAGACTTCGGCCTAGTACCCGCTTCGTGCACAATGTTTGGGGTATGGCATATGACATTGGCCCAGAAGAAAATGGAAGATAATAATGAAAAGTACGAAAGCAACCGATTATGAGGGATAAATATTATCTAATTGTATGTATGATGGGTGATCATGATTAACAGTAAAGGATAAGTTTTAACAAAAGCAAAGTATTTTATTTATAAAACTAGAACTCACTCAGTAACGCTGACTTTTTATATGCATTTTCAGTTGGCAGGTATTGATGTTGCTGAGGATGGCACGGGGGGGGGGGGGGGGGGGAGGGGGAGCAAAGCTACTTGGCAAGCAAAGACTGACATCCATCTCATGCAGATATATAATATTGTTATTTTAAAATTCAACTAAATATTCTTTTGTAACTTTAATCAACGATGTATTACTTGGCAAAAGTAATTATTAATGCATGAAATGGTTTTTGATAATTCTTCCGCTGCAATATTTTCTTATGTTAATATATATTAAATGAGATTTTCATAATGAATGCTGCTATGAATGACCAACCGTGAGGTCTCCGGGTTCGGTGCCTTACAAGTTGGTATCAGAGACAAAGTTTAAGAGAATTGGGTAAATTATTTTCAGAACCTAAACTTAAACTGAGAATGGGACTGAATGGAAGGATGCCAGCCCAAGTAGCTATGCGCCATCAGGTAATTTATTTTCTTAAAGTGAACCGGTATTATGTGCGTGTGCTATCTGATTTATGTGCTCTTAGTAGATTTGGAAACTGACGTAGTCAGGATAGGAAATGCTTGGAGGATGAAGAGTAAAGTAAGTGGCTAATCACAATTGGCCACTGTAATTCGGGACTTACTATACTTGACATAACTTGAGCTATTACCTTGATTGACCGTGTTGGTGTTTGAATCTTATAGAGTTTAGAGGATGGCTGGTGGTAGATCTTTGAAGGCTTCTCGAGGTGGAGTACAGGGTGGTAGTGGTACTGGACCACGTGCCATAAGGAACAAGGCTAAGACTACTGAGACGACTCCGGCAGAGCCAGAGATTCATCACCATGAAAGCGGTGATGAGAGTGCTAACCTGAGAGCCTCTGTGAAGGAGGCAGTGGAGGAAGTTCATCTGGTCATGCAGACGATTCTGCCGTCTGTGGTGACCAAGGTTATTCGTACTGTGAGGGAGGATGAAAAGAAAGAGAAAGAGGAGAGGAAGAAAACTGTTAGGAGAGGGGGCGAGGAGAGAGGTTCAGGTGAAGGGGAGCAACCAGAAACTGAGATGGTTGTCTCCAGTGACGAAGAGGAAGAGGAAGCGATACGGGAAACTACAAAGGGGTGCAACTATGGGGCATTCCAAAGATGCAAGCCCCCGACTTTTGATGGAAATAGGGATGCTGCTGCTGCTCACCGATGGGTGAGAGAAATGGAGGCTGTGTTGGATATCAGCGAATGTAGGGAGGATCGAAAGGTGAAGTTTGCCACCCACTCATATGTGGACTCGGCCTTATGCTGGTGGGACAATATTGTCCAGGCCGAGGGTAGCAGGGCGATTGGGGGAATGAGGTGGAGTGAACTAAAAAATATGGTGATTGAGGAGTTTTGTCCTCACAGGGAACTCGACAAGATTGAGAGAGAGTTCCAATAGTTGGAGGTGGGAACCATGACACACCAGTAGTGCATGACTAAGTTCAATGAGATGGCAAGGCTGATACCAGATCAGGTGACGCATGTGTCAAGAAAGATCAAAAGGTACATCTAGGGTTTGCCGGCAGATATCCGTAGGCACATGATCGCCGCCCGGCCGAGTACATTTAGGTCGGTGGTTGATCTGGTGGGGAGGATGTATGATGAAAGTGAGTAAGAAGGGTGGTAGTGATAGGAAATAGAACGGGAAATGATTTGGTCGTGGTGGTTTCACTCCGAACAAAAAAAAGGCAAGGATGGATGACCAGAGGGTATTGTGGGCGGGTACAGGGACGAAGAGGTGTAGTAAGTGCGGGAAGGAACATATGGGAGATTGTAAGTGGGGATTGAACGTCTACTTCAAATGTGGGAGGCCTGGTCATATGGCAAGGGATTGTAAGATGATGAGGTGCTACAAATATGGTGAAAAGGGCCATCTGAACAGGGATTGCAAGAAACCAAGGGCTGAGAACTTCGGGGCAAGAAAGGGGATCGAGAAGGAGTAGGAAGGGCAGAGGGCAAAAAGCCAGAGCATTTACTATGACCCGGGAGGAGGCTGGTGCTAGTAAGAGTTTTATTTCTACTGCCTATTATGATAAGTTTCCTATGAGGAGTAGAAAGATTGAAGAGCCCTTTGATGTAGAAACTGTCATTGGTAAGTCTACTAGGATTTCTGATCTGATAGAGAATTGTGACATAGGGTTGGAAGGCCATAGGTTTTCTGCTAAATTATTCGTGATGCCCCTAAGCGGATTCTATGTGGTTCTAAGGATGGATTGGCTAGCAGCCTATGAGGCAAACATTGTGTGTCGCAAGAAGATGATTTATTTGACCACACCTGATGGGAGTTCAGTGATGATTTACGGTGATAGGGTCGGTACGGTTCCGAAGGTAATTTAAATGGTGGTGGCAGAGAAGTGCATGAGGCATGGATGTAGTCCCTACCTGGCTTACCTGAAGGATGTGGATGCGTTAGTAGCATGATTGTCTAACGTACCGGTTGTGTGTGTCTTTCCAGATGTATTCCCGGAGGATCTACCAGGTGTGCCACCGGACTGCGAGATCTAGATCTATATCGACTTGATGTCCGGTGCCTAACCTATTGCCAAGGCACTGTATCGACTAGCTCCCTCCGAGATGAAGGAACTGATGGTCCATTTGTAAGAGTTGTTGGATAAGGGGTTCATCCAACTGAGTATCTCTCCCTGGGGTGCTCCGCTCTTTAGACACTTAGAATGTTTTTCTGAGATTTTCATCCGCATTTGGACTTGTTCATCCGTATTTGGACATGTTCATCCGCATTTAGTTCACCCACATATCTTTTAGACACTTAGAATGTTTTTCTGAGATTTTCATCCGCATTTGCTTGTCCGCATTTGCTGAACATTTAGCCGCATTAGCTTATGTTCAACCGCATTTCTCGGGGCACTTAGGATTTTCTGGAATCTTGGGAAGTAGAATGTAGTGTTAAGTTTTGGAATGTTTTGGTGGTTTATGCTGTTGATGTTATGTATGATTGTGGGCTGTGGTTGATGTTCTATATTACGTATTATTATGTGACTTTACGTGGTGTGTTAATACTCTTGTAAGTAAAGTATTATTGTATTAAAAGAATATGATAATGAAAGTAGAACGTAATGAATGAATGAAAAGTCTTGCAAGCAAATAAAAGGAGGTTCATAACTCATTGAGGTGTTGTTAGCTCAACTGTGTGCGGTTTAGCTAACCCATGTGGATGCACACATGGGTCAATCTTTATGATTGACTAATATGCATGAAATGAGACCCTTGTCGCTTGCCCCGGTACTGGTGTCAGGCTTCGTGCCCAATGTTAGGGGTCTATTTATAGACTTCGGGCCAGTACCCACTTCGTGCACAATGTTTGGGGTATGGCATATGACATTGGTCCAGAAGAAAGTGGAACATAGTAATGAAAAGTACGAAAATGAACGATTATGATGGATAAATATTATCTAATTGTATGTATGATGGGTGATCACGATTAACAGTAAAGGATAAGTTTTAACGAAAGCAAAGTGTTTTATTTATAAAACTAGAACTCACTCAGCAACGCTGACTTTTTATATCCATTTTCAGTTGGTAGATAATGATGTTGCTGAGGATGGCACGGGGGGCGGGGGGTGAAGCTACTTGGCAAGCAAAGACTGGCATCCATCTCATGCAGATATAATATTGTTGTTTTGTAATGCAACTAAATATTCTTTTATAACTTTAATCAACGATGTATTACTTGGCAAAAGTAATTATTAATGCATGAAATGGTTTTTGATAATTCTTCTGCTGTAATATTTTCTTATGTTAATATATATTAAATGAGATTTTAATAATGAATGCTACTATGAATGACCAACTGTGAGGTCTCCGGGTTCTAGGCCTTATAGTTTGTGCATATCTTAACGCTAAAGACCTAGTGACCACAGGGTGCAGAGATATAATCAATTATTTGAGAAGATTAAGAATATCTTATGCATTATCTACGGAAGCAATCATCTATCAATCCCATATGATAGATTTTTGGAGCACAACAAGAATAGAGGAGGAGGACAATGAAAAGGTGATTTATTCAACCATAAAAAATGAAGAGTTAAGGATTGATGAAAGAATCAACAGGAGGGTGTTGCAGCTAGGAGAACAAGAAGAGAGACATCCAGATGTGTTTAAGCATGAATACATTGAAAGAATCTTTCGTCTGATGGGATATGATGGAGATTACAAGAATGGAGATACCAAGAAAGGAAGGTTGTGCAAACCTTATAGGTTTCTGTGCCACACTTATTTGAAGTGTATGTCAAACAGAAAATCTGGGCTAGATAGATTTTCAAGGCACATCTCATCTGGGATAATTGGTATGTTTAAGGGAAGAAGATAAAATTATACTAAATACATCTTTTGGTGCTTATATGACCACATCAGGGTACAAAAAGAAGATAAGATGTACATGTTCCCTAGATTTCTCCAACTAATCATCAATGATGTATTGCCCAACATTTAAAAAGAAGGTGGAATTTTTGTTCAATCTCACCTTGGGAGGTCTGTGCTTAATAAGATCAGTGGGCAATATCAAGGAAGAGATATGAAGATGTTTGCACATGTAATAGATGAAAATGCAAACATTCCCCAAGCTTATATACATTGAACAACAACAAGCACCACCTGCTGATTCCCCTGAACCTATAGAACAAGAACCACTTTCTCCACCACTAACATATTTGATAAATCAACCAAAAACACCACCTGTTCATCTCAATTCACCAACAAGTGAACACACACAACCCTTCTCTCCTTCCCATTCCCAATCATCATTGAATACTGCTACAATAGAAATATTCTCACCTGATCACTTTCAACAATCACCACCACATCCATCACCACAACAAGAACCATGTTCTCCACCACCAACTCCTTTGATAAATCTACCAGAAACACCACCTGCTCAACTGAATTCACCATCAAGTGAACACACCCAACCTTTCACCCTTTCCCAATCCCAATCCCAATCATCACTCAATACTGCTACAACAGAACCATTCTCACCCGATCACCATCAAACACCTTCTCATCTAACAACACAACAAATTTCCTCTCCCTATTTCCCTGAATTCACCTCACCAACTGAAAGCCCTGTACTCACTAAAACTATCAATCTTGAGGATGATAATGATGATAAAATGAAAGATGGTGCAATAGAAGAAATTTGTTTAGAAGCTGAGGGGAAGAAAGACAAGGAAGTGAATCAGCAAATTGAAGCTACTTGTGTAGAACTACAAGATGAGAGTGATACTCACTTTGTTGTCATCACTGCTTTTGATGAAGATGATCTAAGAGAAGAGGAGATTAATGTGAGTAAAAGATTCCTTGTTGTTAAATATAAAAATCTAATCATCAAAAGTAATCAAAAGTTAGGGAAGTTGAGAGAGTTGAAAAGGAAGATGAAGGAGAAAGATGAAACAATTGCAACTCAAGAAGCAATCATCAAGCAGTTAAGAGAAGAAATTCAAACAAATAGTGAAGTGTTTGACACTATGGATCAGTTGATAACCGAGTCCCTTGATTTTGCTGATAATGAAAGAAAAGAAAAGGAGAAGTTTATGTCTGAGCTAAACAAAGCTTTGAAAACTATCTCTGAACAATCAGATCTGCTGAAAGCAAAAGATGAAGAGATAGAAGCTCTAAAGAAGAAGGTGCCTGTACATGAATTGGATATTCATCAAGAACAAATCCAAGAAGTTTCTCAACCAACATCATCACTGGCAACTAACCTTCCATTGATGAAGCCAAAAGAACCAACCATCAAGTATAACAGAAAGAGAAAGTATATGGGAGGAATAAGAGCTGAAGTAATTGTAGTTGAAAACTCTCCAAAGAAAACAAAAACCATTTCTCCTGAGCATACTCCATTAGCAGATCTATCTACTCTCAAACCAATTCAATTCAATGAAGAAGAGAATGATGATGAGTGGGAGGATTTAACGAAGGTTGAGTCTCCCAAGGTAGCTGAAGAAGCAAGGTCTGATGACTGGCTTACTACTGAAGACATATTCGAAGAAAGAGCCTAATCCTCCATATTCATGGATCTGATCAATAATGATTTTTCTTATGACATGGTGGAAAGGATGAATATGAATGAGATGAAGCAAGTATTGAAAGACTTTGATGCAGCTAGGTTTGTGTACCTGTGTGTAACTATGAAACCTTCACAAAATATCAATCAATCAAGAAGATAAAGCATGAACTGGGTCATTGTGACACCAAAAAGCTCACCAAGTACAACATGATATGTTGGCTGCAAAGCCACAATTATGAGTCTCATGAATTGAAGGGAAGAACTGTGGCTGAGTTTAGAAACATGATGCATTATGTGATGAAGGTTGAATTGGAAACTGGTGTTAGATTCAAAACTAGGGCACCTAATCCTGCATATAAACCACAAACAAAACCATCCCCTGCTGTGCCAATAGTAGTTAAAAGTAATGATATGCACAAAGGGAATGAAAAGCTTATCAAGGAGCCAAGGGATGTAATTCTCACCAAAATTTGGACTTTAGTAACAACTGTAAGGGAGATAACTGAGCAAAAATCAACCCTGATTCAATTGTATGATCATCTGACAACTCTAAGATCAGCAGAAGAGAACAAAACCATAGCGTGGAAGTTTGACCCAGATTGGGATTTTACAGCAATCAAAAGAGCATTTGGGATGATTCAATATCTTCCATGGATAGAGACACTCGTTTCACTCCAAGATGCAGACATCTCTGATCTATAAAACATCCCAATCACTAATTACCCAATCAATCCAAGAGGGAGAGACTTCTCTATTATCATTGCAAATTAAGAAACAAATTTAAAGGAGATGTTATGAAGGAAGCAAAAAGAGATGATGCAGAACATAAAAGGAGAAAACAAAAGCAAAAGACATCTCAATCCAGCTCATCTCAACTTGTTGATGATGAACTTTTGAGAAGAATTGGATATGCAGACAAGAGTGCAGCATCCATCAAGATCATTGAAGCAAACCAATACTCATATCCCATTACTGGATGGGTATATGTTAAAAGAACAAAAGAATTGGTGTTGCAAAGAAATGATCCAAACAAGAAAGCTTTAAGTATCAGACTGTTTGATCCCATGGAAATAAAGCTTCTTCATCCAAGATTACACCTCAATTTTGGGAAGTACTTATCAGAAAATGATATCTAATTTCTATGTGTTTTGTTTTACTATGTTGCACTGGATTAGCAGTTATGAATATAGCAGCTGAGTTATCTATATGCATTAATGTTTGAAGAAAATTGTAACCATTATCAAGTAGTTGGTTTTGCAACCACAAGACTTGAGAGCAACCAGCTGAAGCAACAATGTACTCAGCTAAAGTCTAAGAGCTGGCTTCCCTTTGAGGTATCTGAAGATCCTCTTAACTGCATTCATATGTGACTCCTTGGGGTCTAATTGGTACCTAGCACAAACACACACAACAAACATTATATCAGGTCTGCTGGCAGTTAAGTACATCAAAGATCCTATCATAGATCTCTACAATCTTTGATCAACTGATTTCCCTTTAGGATTAGGTACAATCTTATCTATTGTTGATGCTGTTATTTTGCATGAAGAAGAGTTAGCAAGGTTGTACTTCTTCAATATTTGGAGCACAAACTTCTCCCAATTGATGAAAATTCCATTTGATTTCTGATGAACTTGTAAACCAAGGAAGAATGTTAATTCTCCCATGGAACTCATTTGGAAATCAAATTTCATCAAAAATTCAAAGTCTTCATACAATCTCTTGTTTGTTGACCCAAAAATAATATCATCCAATAGATTTGGAAAACCACGAGGTCTTGATGATCATGTTTGAGGAAGAGAGTTTGATCAATGGTTCCCCTTTTGTAACCATGCCTGAGCAAGAAAGAATACAGTATTTTATACCACTTTCTTAGTGCTTGATGAAGACCATACAAAGCTTTGTCAAGCTTGTATACCCTCTGTGGGTAATCAAGATCTTCAAAGCCTGGTGGTTGGGCAACATATACTTCTTCATCAATTTTACCATATAAGAAGGCATATTTTACATCCATCTGGTAAACTGTGAACTTCTTATCTGAAGCATAGGCTAGGAAGACTCTAATAGCTTCAATCCTTGCAACTGGGGCAAAGACTTCATCATAGTCTATCCATTCTTCTTGAGAATACCCTTGTGCTATTAGCCTTGCTTTGTTTCTGACAATGATACCTCTGTCATCTAGTTTGTTCTTGAAAAGCCACCTTGTACCAATTAGATATTAACCTTCAGGAAGATCAACTAGATTCTAAACTTTTTGCTTTCTGAAATGATGAAGTTCTTTTTGCATTGCTTCAATCAAGTTGTTGTCTTTTATGCATCAGTGATGTTGGGAGGAACCACTTGTGAAAGAAAATAAGAGAAAAGACAAATATTGGCAACTCCCCCTTGGCTTCTTGTGGTTCTTTCATTAAGATCACCAATGATGTTTTCTATTGGATGATACTTTTGAATTCTTAATGTTGGAATTGATTTAACTGGAATGGATAATTCCAAGTTATTGATATTGGTTAATGACAATGGAGATGGATCCAGCTGAGATGTAGAATCAATAAAGTAGTCGAAATCCTCATCATTTTGGTCTTCTGATGCTGAATGAAAACTATCCTCATGAGTTTGTGTTCCCGCAGATGTGGGAATAACTTCCGTAGAAGTTACAGGAACAACTACAGATGTAGTTTGTTGATCTATAGATGTTGTGAATGTATTTGGAATATCTCCTGATGGATTGGGAACTTTAGTTGAAGGCAATGAATCATCTTCGGAAGTAGATAGGACATCTATGAATGTAGAAGGAACTTTTGCTGATGCAATGTTCACTACTCCGGATGCATTATTAACTGCTGTGGATTCAGGGTTAACTTCTGCTGATGTATTAGTTACTTCTTTGGAAGTTAAATTTTCATTTTGATCATAATTTCCATTACTTGTTCGAGATGAAAGGCCAGGATCAGCAACACTTGAAGTGTTTAAATCTGATGATCTTGGAGGATCAGCAGTCAATGGCACTTCACCCATACTTGGAGGTACATAAGGATAGCATGTATTCGAAGGACCTGTAACATTCAAATAACCAGTGTTAAAAGAATTTGTTAATGCATGTATATCAAACAGCCAAGATGATCCTGTTACAAATTTTGGAATAAAGGATTCATCAAATGATACATTAGGAGTTTCCTCCATAATGTTTTGATCTGGAATGTAGGCTCTATATGATTTAGATGTTGATGAGTAACCAACAAAGAAACTATCATAGGTTTTTTCAGCAAACTTTTCTAAATGATCTTTGGTGTTTAAAATAGACACATGACACCCAAATGCTCTAAGATATCCTATAAAAGGTTTTCTTTTAAACAAAAGTTCATAGGGTGTTTTATTATGTTCTTTTACAATTAAGGTCCTGTTTTGAACATTGCATGTTGTGTTCACTGCTTCAGCCAAAAATGTGATTGGCAAATATGAGTCGGCTAGCATTGTCCTTGCTGCTTTAATTAGAATTCTGTTTCTTTTTTCAGCAGCTCCATTTTGTTATGGAGTTCTTGGTGCACTGAATTGTCTAGCTATGCCTTTGTTCCAACAAAAGGAGTCTAAAACATGGTTAACAAATTCAGATCTATTATCACTTCTTAAGATTTTGACTTTTAAATCAAGTTGATTTTCAATCTTAGTGATAGACTCCATTAATGTTTCTGATGTTTCACTTTTATGTTTTAAGAAAAAGACCCATGTGAATCTAGTGAAATCATCAACAATCACCAAACAATATTTTATTTTTCCAATGCTCATCATATTGGTTGGACCTAAAAGATCCATGGGTAGCATTTTGAGTGGAGTTGTGTTTGTGTTGATTGTTTTGGACTTATGTGACACCCTATGTTGTTTTCCTTTATAACATGATGAATAATGATTAGAACAGTAAAATTCTTTCTTGGGAAGGCCAATGACCAAGTCATTTTTGACCAGCTTATTCATGTTCTTCATGTTTGAATGAACCATCCTTCTATGCCACAGTTGAGCTTCATCTTCTGATGACATAGAAATCAGGCAGGTTTCATTACTTATCATTGAGGTGTTGATCATGTCCAAAACATATGTGTTTCCTTTTCTTGGTGCTTTAAGAAGGATCTAATCTGCTGGGATTTGAAATCCTGGCTTAAGAATGTAACAGTAAGTGTTATCAAATAGAGTGGTATAATTTTGATCACAAATTTAAGATACACTCAGCAAGTTGTATTGTAAATTTTCACAAAAAACTAATTTCTCAAATTTAAGTACACCATTTGTTACCATTCCTTCACCAACAATTTTACCTCCCTTCTTATCCCCACCAAATGCCACATATGAAGCATTTTTGTGTTTGAAATCATGGAGGAGAGAACAGTTTCCTGTCATATGCCTGGAACAACCATTATCAACATACCACTTGTTGTCAGTCCTCCATGGATGTTCCAGCATAAATAATGAAATCAGTTATAGTGTGGAGCCCAAGCCTTAATGGTCTTGCGCTTGCTATTGGTATCTAAGATTGTTACTCCTCATGGATGAGCCTAGATGTCTCAGGGTTGTTTTTAGACTCATTTGATTCATTATGGTTTGTTTGGGGTAAGGATGATTCAATTGAAGATGAACTTGAAGCACTTTGTTCTTGATCAACAAGCACTTCCTCTACCACCTCTTCTTTGAGTATTTTGTTCTTTGAACTTGATGATGATACTTGATTAGAGAAAGTTTCTGCATCTTTTGTCTTTGATTGTGATACTTGATTACCCTTTTCAAAGTGGTCAAAGAAGGCTTCATCTTCCTACAAATCTACCTTCTTGCGTGGAGTCTTGCTTTGATAATGTTGCTTCTCCTTCTTCCTCTTTGTTTGATCATCAGCAATATAGGCTTCTTTGCCTTTGGAACCTTTTGTTTTGGTTGTTGCTTCTTTTGCTTTGAACTTGACTTACTTTCAGTGGATTATGAGTCTGATTCAACATTCTCAGACTGTTGCTTCTTCGGAACTTTTGATTTGTTCTTTTTTTGAAGTAGCATTCTTGAGTAGAATGGTTATTCTTGTTGCAAATAACATAGTGTTTGTTGAAGTAACAATCAGCAGTCATGTGATTGTTCATATTGCATATTGAGCAATAGCTGCTGAAGTAACAATCATCTGTGTTGTAGTTATACATGTCACACCACTTACAGTATTTTTCTTCAACTTCACTCCTAGACGCCATCATTTTCTTCTTCTGCTACTTCTTCAATTCTCTCTCAAACTTTGCGGCTGAAGAATCTTTACCTCTACCAGACATGATGTCAAATGGTTCTTGTTGCTGAGGATTCACAACTCTCTATTGTTTCTTACCTTTCTTGTTGGCATTGTGTAATTCAGTAGATGATTGCTTCTTTCGTAGATCTTCTACGGATGTTGACTATTTTGAAAGAGCAACATTTGTCTTCTTCCGTGGATTTTCTACGAATGGTTCTGAGACGGTCTTCTTCTTCTGATTTTCTATGGATGGTTCTGAAACGGTCTTCTTCTTCGAATTTTCTATAGATGGTTCTGAAATGGTCTTCTTCTTCCACATGTGTTCTGTGGAAGTGATTTTCTCTTCTTCAGTGGATCCAATAGTTCTTTTTGATGAATGAGTTTTGTGCTTCTTGTTAAGCTCATGAATTCCTTCATTTAATTGACCAATTCTTGTGTAGATGGTCTTCAACATATTTCTTTGTTTGGGAGGATAAGGTAGCTTAATCTCCTCAAGAACTTTGGGAACTATATGTTCAATTAATACATTCAT
This sequence comes from Flaveria sonorensis, assembly GCA_025506505.1. Classification (NCBI taxonomy): domain Eukaryota; kingdom Viridiplantae; phylum Streptophyta; class Magnoliopsida; order Asterales; family Asteraceae; genus Flaveria; species Flaveria sonorensis. The sequence continues at coordinate 23,266,257 of CM046433.1, forward strand.
CCCCTTACCCAAACCAGCACATTTTTGCTCATTAGGCTCATCAAACTCATCCAGGTCATCACAATCATCAAAGTCAAATTCTGATTCAATTTGTTTTAAACATTCTGATTCAGATGAATCAGTTTCACTGACCTCTGTCTTTTCACCACTTATCAATTCATTAGTTCAATTTTTGGTTTAGTTTTGGTACTTGATACAAAATGGTTGACAAACTATTAGTCATTGACTCAGGTAATGTGGTGTAGTTATCATTCAATGGAGGTGCAACAACATGAAATCCCAACCCATACCTATTCTTTGTTTCAGTATGAGTATTCAAAAGTTTCTCATATTGCTGAGATGATAATTGAAACTTCTAAAGTTTCACTTCAGTGGATGCATGATCAGACATTGATTTTGTTAAAAAGGTGGTCAGATGGTCAACTTGTGCTTTCAAATTATATTTTTTAGATAAGAGTTTATCCAAATCCTTTTGTAAACAAGTGATTTTGACCTGATATAATTTGTGTTCTCTCACATGAGATTCATTCACAATCATAGTTTCTTTGATTTTATCAGCTAATTATTATGCATGGACTCTATATCTTTCAACCCCTTCAACACATCTAGATGAACATAATCTATCCCTTACCTCTCTTACCATAGGTGGAATTTTGTTCTCTATGTTAGCCATCAATACTTGATTCTCCTCCAGAACTACTTTCTCATACATGCTCCAATCACAAGTATCATCCTGCAAGATAATTAACCCATTTCTTTGGTGTTACTTGTATCTGCTGAAGAACTTGTTATTGGTGGGGATGAGTTTGTAAGTTGAGGTTGCTTGAAGTTTCTTTGGTTTGCTTGTTTGAAGTCACTTGTTGATTGCTGATTGCATTCTCTTGAAAAGTGACCATACAAATTACACTTGTAGCATCCCACTTTGAATTTATCAACACCAATCTTTGTAGTTCTCCCTGCAACAGCCAATCCCTTATTCCTTCTCAAAAACATATTAGCTTTGTATGCAATCATGGCCATTTGCCAATGTAAATCCATTTCCTCCACTTCATCAGGATGAAGTTCTTCAAGGTCTTGTTGACAAATGTGAGCAGGGGTCAAAGTACTACCCAGATAAGCTTGAAAGCTTGAAGCGAAGGCTGCAAAGGCTGCCTTTTGCTCTTCTGATTCTAGTACCACAATAATTGGTTCAGATTGAGTGTTGCTTTTGTTGGTTGTGGATCCCTTTATGGCTGTAGCATTTATGGTTTTTGTATCATCAAGTTTCCCTTTCACTTTCTTGTTTGAACTGCTTTAAGAGTTTGATTTAGAGGACTTTGCTGCATAGAAAGCTGCTTCATCTTCATCGTCACTCACAACATAAGAGCTTTCACCATCATCATTAGAAATAAATGCACTTCCAACACCCTTTGTTTCTTTAAATTGATATGGTGCAATTGGTGCTTTTACACTTTTGTTTCTTGTTTTCTCATCCAATTCTAGAGCTTCCACCTTTGCTACCAAAGTATCTAATCCAATTGCTTTTAGATCAATGTTATTCTTGAACATAGACACAGTTTGAGTCCAACTTTCTGGCAAAGTATGGGGCATCTTTTTATTCAACTCCTCATTACTATACTTCAACTCAAAGATGTTCATTTCAGTTACAAGTTGCATGTATCTGTGGAGTTATTGAGGAACAGATTCACCCTCAACATGATGAAAAGTCTCATATTGTGAACGAAGGGTATCCTTCCTAATGGTTCTGATCTCATCACTTCCTTCACACAAAGTGCAAAAAATCTTCCATAAAGAGTGGGCTGTTTTGTAAGCTTCACATCTGATCAAAAGGTCTTCAGGTAAAGCCATAGTAAGCATACTATAGGCCTTAATATCAATTTTGACCCTCTTAGCATCTTCAGGAGACACATCTTTCAAACTTATGGGCTAATTGTTGTCATTATAATCAGGTCCAAGAGCAGGTGGAATGTAGGGACCTTTAGTCATGGACACCCATAAATCAGAATCAATGTAGTTAACATGGTTCCTGAATCTAATATTTGATGTTTTAAAATTAACTTTGTTTTCCAATTTTCGGGGTTGATAAGCTGAGCCAACAATTGAATTACTCATTTTACTTAACTTGGTAATTATCAAACTATCAACTGATCTAATACCCTCTGAATGTGTAAAGTAAAGGTAATGAAAACACACTCACACAATAAAAACAAATCACTGATAATACTAATATTAAATCAGCTAAGACAGAAATTCCTTTGAGTTAATGGCTTTTGTTAAGAATAAGCTAATTAACGACAAACTCTTAGTTATCAAACAATTAAGCAGTTGTGGTCAAAATTAGACAAACCTCTCAGTAAATTCTCAGATGATTTGAATTTGAGATGTTAGATGATGGGATGTGTTCAAATTTGTTTGAACAACCTTTAAATATCGAACAACAAAACAAATCCATGAATCAATATGTTTTTGATGTAGATCGGAGTTAATCGAGCAATGGAACAGTACTCGATGATCGATATAATAGGGTTTGATGATTTTAACTAATTACACCAATTCGTTGAGTAAAATACCTTTGTTAATTATTGATTAGCTAAACCCAACTTGTGTTTTGATTAAATTGTTCAACAACACTCTTAAATCTGAGTTATGAACTCTCAAGCTGTGATGAACACTCAAAAGCAATTTTAAGCTAAATTATCATATCTAATCAAAAACTGATAGATCTAATGAAATTAACAACTAATTAGACTAATCAAATCTAATAGATCAATTGATCACGATCAATGAGCACGAGGCTCTGATACCACCTGTGAATCCAATGACCGAAACAGGAATTTAATAGTTTGATTGAACAAATAATGATCGTAGAATTATCACAACTCATTGTTTAATTAATTGTTTAAGAAATTGAAATTGTAATGTAAATCAATGAAGAACAGATGAGAGAAATGGAAAACAAGTTAAAGTAATATGATAAACAAATTTGCTTCAAATGATTTCCATTAATACTGAATTGCTTACAATTGGTTTTGATTTTTGCTGATATAGTAATTGCTAGGTTATGTTCTTGGTGTTCTTCTTGCTATTCTGGTGTAATTAGAATTGTTGTATTGTTTTTCTGTGTATTGTTAATGTGTATTGTTCTATAAGGCCCCGTTCCCGGGAACCCCACAGTTGGTCATTCATAGCATCATTGGATATTAAAACTCCTTAAGCCACATTATTATGGAAAAACAATCACAGCGGAATAACTTAACCAAAAACCATTCCTTGCATTAATGATTACTTTTGCCAAATAACACATTGTTGTTAAGCGTTACAAAATAATATTTAGTTGCATTACATGACAAAAATATCATAATTGCATAAATGGATGCCAGTCTCAAATCACCAAGTAGCTTCCGCCTCGTGCCATCCTAAGCAACATCCTTACCTGCCAACTGATATGCATATAAAAAGTCAGCGTTGTTGAGTGAGTTCTAGTTTAATAATATAGAAAAAATACACTTTTGTAAACTTCATTTGGTGATCATTCATCAATATACATAATCAATCATTAAAAGATTCATTATCTTTCTTTCTTTATCTTTCTCTTTCATTAACAAGGATTGCACAAAGCAATAGCCTACATTGTTGGTTGGCAACAGAAGCCGAACCCCTTTCGGAAAACGTATATCATGGTAGCTAACCCATCGACAGTTGATCCACACTGCTAGGCACGAAGCATGCTCATTAACTAGGATCCCATTCATTCATTGGTCAATCCCCAGGATCAGACCCCTGATGTACATCCTCATGGGCTGATATAGTCGTACATCAGTTGAGCAAACGACCTCCTGGTCATGAACCTCCATTCATTTGCTTGCAAGGCTTTTCATTCATCATAAGGGCCCGGAGGGCCCGGGGTAACATTTATTAAGTTTCACTTTTCTTCGTTTATTCCTTTGTGTCCACTCGTTATGGATAATACTTATTAAGATGCTCATTACTTAATCACATAACATGAAAACATGATTGGCATAGTAAAAGCAACACATAAGAAAGAACCAAGCATAATAATCCTTAAACAAGCATAATCTTCCCTTATTTGGGAGTTCTCCATACTTAAATTCTATTCCCCAAAATTTCAGAAAATCTCAAGTCTTTAGACAAATGCGGATGAACTTAGACAAATGCAGATGAACAAATGCAGATGAACATTCTCAGGAAATATTCGAAGTGTCAGGAAGTGCGCATGAACCGAATGCAGATGGCTAAAGCAATACGCATGGACACTGTAGCAAATGTGCATGGGCAAAACAAATACGGATGAACACTTGGCTGTACTAAAGGCAAATGTGGATGAACACAGCAGATGCACATGAAGACTTAGCAAATGCGTATGAAGACTTAGCAAATGCAGATGAAGACTTAGCAAATGCGGATGCAGACTTAGCAAATGCGTATGAAGACTTAGCAATGCGGATGAAGACTTAGCAAATGCGTATGAAGACTTAGCAAATGCGTATGAAGACTTAGCAAATGCGTGTGAACAAAATACTTAACTGTTAAATGCGGATGAACAGAAAACTAACCTGCAATGCAACTTATGCCATTACTAGTTCCCAATCATCATTTTAACATGAACACAGCTTAGATCTATCAGTCTAACATTTAGAACATCATAAACAATAAACGATCATCAAGAGAATTACATAACATAACTATATCATCATAATCGTCCATACCATACATGAAAAATCATAACTTGTTTCGAAAACACCAGTTAAAAATGCATACCGTCCCCAAGTAAGCAGAAAACATTTAAAAGAGGGGATCTAGAACTCACCTCTACTGCTTTCGAGTAGAACTCCCTAAACCCGAGAGTAACCTGGAGTTCTAACACCTAAACACACGAAAACACACAACCAATCACATAAAAACACTTAAGAATCGGTCCAGAAGTTGCAAACTCAACTGAAACCGAGAAGAACACCATAGAATCTTACCTTTGAAGATTTTCTCTCACTAAAACCGGGTGAAACTTCTGCTTCTTGCTTCAGCAGAGACTTTCTTGTATGAGAGAGAGAAGCATGGGCGGCCTTAACACCTTTTTGAACCCATTATGGGCAAGTTTGGCCCTTGCCCGTTTTTAACCCCTTGTTTTACAATAATTGCCTTTTTCTCCCTTGTTTTTTTTCTTTTCTTCATGCTGAAATTTTTCGGGTGTTACAAGTCCACCCCCCTTATATAGGTTTTGTCCCCGAAACCTATCACTTCTCGAACAGCTGTGGGTAATGCTGTGTCATTTCCTCCTCAGTCGCCCACGTAGACTCGGACCCCTTCCTGTGTCTTCACTGTACTCGCATAAGTGGAATCACTTTATTCCTTAGCCTCTTCTCTTTTCTGTCAATGATGGCCACCGGCTGCTCCACATAATTGAGCCATTCATCCACCTCGATATCCTCCAGTGGCATGATCATATCTTCATCGGCTAAGCACTTTCTTAAGTGAGATACATGGAATGTCGGATGAATCCCACTTAACTCATCGGGTAACTCCAGTCGATAGGCCACCTCTCCTACTAGAGAAATGATTTGGAAGGGCCCTTGATCGGTTCAAAAGGATCGAATCTGTGATGATTTCATGATGCAATGATCAATTCAAACACAAGTAATCAAACACATGCAATTATATCAAAAATTCATAGATTCATTGATAGTAAATGCATGGATACAATGTGTAGGGTTAGAATTCGTTCAACTGTTCTAACAGTTTCTATTATGGTCTAGTCTGGTCTTTCTGATCTTTTTTTATCTCTCTAGTCTCTTCTGATATCTCTAGTCTACCCTGCACATGCATAAAATATCCTATATATACTATCAAGAACTAAGAAACATATATTTACAAATAAGTCCCTATACTATAACCAAAAAAAACATATAAAGATAGAATGTTAATCTTCTAAGAGTCTAACAATACTCCCCCTAAGATTACATTTGTCTTCTGTCTTCAAAATCTTCAGTCTTCATGATCTTGAATCTTCAATCTTCAATCTTCAATCTTCAGTTTTCAATTCTTCAATCTTTAATCTTTAATTCTTCAATCTTCAATCTCCAAAATAATCTTCTAGCTCTTCTTTAACCTTGAACATCGGCTTCTCTTTGTAAAGCTCAAGTTCCTTCAATGCTTTTTCTATTGCGGACTTGAATTTTCCTGCAAGAATACCTTGCTCAGGCTTTGAAGCATTAGTCTTGATTTCCATCTGGTTCATCTTCTCCAGCGTCTCCTTGGAAAAACCTGCAATGTCAATGTTTGCATAGAATTCCAAAGGTTTTGGATAATCTTGAGAATGAACTTCTAGTACTCCTTTACTTGATATCCTCATAAACTCAATCGACTTTATATCTTTCTTAACAATGTTTGCATACGCTAATGCTTTGTGTAATGCAATTCGTTCCATTGCAGCATCCATTACTTTGATGATTGTCATAAAGTACTTCTTTTCGTTTTCAGCAACTTCCAATGAAACACGTTCAAACTTTTGTGTAGACAAAAATGATTTGTAACTTGGATGTAGCAATTTAAGTTCAAACACTCCAAAAAGTGAATCATGTCTTTATCCCAATCGTCGAAATTTTGGACAAGTTTTAACTCAAAAGTATCAACATTATAAAACCATCTTAAAATTGGCTTTGTAGTTTGAGTTCCATCAACCACTTTAAGTCCTGGATTAGTTACTTTCTCAAAGTATTTATCACTGAATGCTTCCAAAAATTTCTCTTGTTCTTCAGCTGTATCAGCATCTTTTCTTTAACTCTTCAATGAATTGAAATATACTTTGTCTTCTTGATCACATCGAGTCTTCAAAAATGAACTCATTCTAGATATACCTCGATTCAGTAACTGTACAAAGTTTTCACCGCGACTTGCTTTGGTTGGGTTAATCAAAGGCAATCTGTTTAATTCTTTCAAGTCTTGAACTGGAAGTTCAATGATGCTCGAGTAAAAGTGATAGACATCACATATATCATTTACTCGTTTAATTAAAAACGTATCAAAGATTTTGTCATCCTTCCACACGACTATCTTCAATTCTTTAGTTGTATCAGGAACAATCATTGCGTTAAGCAATTCAGAAATCGATTGTCCTTTTTGTAAAATGTTTCGAACCAAATCACCTATAGTTCGAGCTTTATTCCAAAGTTGTTTTTGTTCAACTGACACCTGATAAGCTTGTTTTTCATTTTTAGGAAACATCTTCATTAATTCCTTTCTTCTTTCATGACCACTCCTTATCAATTCCATATTTTTAATCTTATGAGGCTTCAAAATCCTTGTTCTTTTAGTAATTTCAAGGTATTGTGGGTTATCCATGTCAAGCACTATCATTCAGTTTGTCTGCTTTTTAGTTTCTTGAAAACTTCTCACTAAATTTCTTAGTGATTCTGCTTGAAGTCTGTTTAGCCTTTTCCTTGGATAATTCCTAGATCGCAACCATAATCTCATTGCAATAACATTCATATTTTTTGGATCTGGGTGATGTAATTCTGAAGAAGAAAGTTCTTCAACATTTATACTTTCACTGATCGGGTTCCATTCACCGTGTTCTACAACAATCTCATTCGATCCACTAGTGCAATGGATTCAGCAGTTATGCACTTTGCATATTCTTCATTTATTTGGGATACTGTCAATCCTTCCAGAAAAACTCTGTTATATTTCATGTTAACCAAGTAGTTATACTTGTCCTCAACATCAACAGGAATATCATCTGTTATAGCCTCAATAGGAGAATAATTAACTTCTACTATATCTTCATCTTCTAACACTTCATTATACCATGCATCTTAAAATTTTGAATCTAAATTATCAAGAACTTCAATCTTCTCTTGTGCTTCAAACTCTTGACTTTCTTGCATTTCAGCTTCAGATGAAATCTTTTGTGCTTTTGATGAAGATTCAGCATGAGCTGATACATCAACTTCATCAATCTTTCTCTTCCCTTTATTTACTTCAGCAATCTTTTCAACATCAATAGGAGTGACTTCAGATACAATCATAACTTCAGAAGATGGAGATTTCAAGCTTTCCTTCATCTTTTCAATTTCTTCTTTCAATGCCTCATGACTTTCTTTTAATTCTTTGAATCTTTCTTCCATTAGATCATAATCTTTCATCATTACTTCAAAATTCTATACATTCTCTTCTTTTTTCTCTTTCCAAGTCAGCAATCATATCATCTTTCTTTAACAGTTCTTCTTTTAACTTCTCATTTTCTTCGTTTAGATTCTCAATGATTTTATTCTTGTTTGAGTTTTCTTCTTTCAAGGACTCTATCAAATTTTGATCATCTTTCTCTTGTTCCTCATCCACATGCACAACAGGTTCAATAACCCTTGTGTTTTGAACATCAAATTCAAAATACTGATTAATGTCATCATTAGAATCATCAACATTTTGAATCTCTTCTTGTTGTTCATCTACATGCTCAACTTCTTCCATAACTTCTTCAATTACTTCATTAAGGATTTCATTAGTTTCATTTCCACCATCATTGCCATCATCATCATCATCAGATGTGGAACTAGAACTATCATCATCAATATTCTCATCATTATCATCATCTTCATCTTCATCTTCATCAAATAACTCTTGAGGATCTACTTCAATCAGGTTGTTTGGATTAACCAGTTCATCCTCAAGTAAATGAAAATGATCTTCATTTATATTCACCTCATCTTGAGCTACAACCCTCATATAGTCAAACATTGGTACATTAGGAGCACCAGTAATCATTGCTAGTTGTTTGTATGAAGTTTCTGTCATATGCTCAAGAATCAATCTTTTACCACCAACTCCAAAAGCATGATAATCAGGATTGGCTTCATTTATGATCATCTACAGGAATCTGGGATACATCAGATACTTATTTCTGATTCCTTTCTCTAAGTTAAAGACAAATCCATTCATAATTCAACAAGACATGTTGAGTCTTCTATTTGTTACAATGGCAACAATTGGAGATGCTATATCAACAGGAAAAGAGTTCCAACCCATACTTCGTTTGGACATACCGTGTTGGAATATATAACATAATAATTTCCAGTGATTATACACTCTTGCTCAGAAAAATTGTTTCCTTGGAAAGTTATTCGGATGACCCATGGCAATAAAAGTTTCTCTGCACTCATCAAAAGTTAATTCAGCCAAATCTTGTGGGTCATTTATTCCCAGCCTTAGAGCTTCTTGAATGGCTTGTTCAGATACTTCTACCATCCTTTCATTAGTAATAAAACCTCAAACAACTTTTCTACCTTCCTCATCTATCTCCATATTAGCAGTGTTCCAAAACTTCTTAATCAGTCTAGCATAGATGACTGGTTGGTAACACATAGCATATACATACTTCGTCCTTAACAGAAATCTGATCATTTCTTCATAAACAATGGCATCTCGAACATCTTTGTTAAGAAAAGAGGCTACATTATGCTTTGGTTCAAACTTAAGCTCATCCATCTGTATGTATAAAACAAAGAAATTTAGTAATTTTTGAATTTGCAAAACTTAAAAACAAATTGTGATTTATCAATTTTGAACCAAAACACTTAAAAATTTTCTAAGTGTTTATATATATCTCTCATTACATGAACAAGAGTATATTGGTTAAAAGTTTGATTTACACAATTCATAACAATCAAGTAATGGATTAAGTGTCTTGAACTTTGATTAGATTTCAATTGAATTAACATTTTAAACTTTCAAACTTAACTTTTAGAAAAAAAAATTCTAAGTGTCAACATACTCTGTCAAGAGCAGATTACATTCAAGTTAAAGTTTGAATGATTTAAACACACCAAATCTTTGAAATTTTTCACAAAATCAGATTAAAGAATGAAATTTTGTGATTAATTTGACATTTATTAACAATTTCATGAATTTGACTGTTCATATTCAAAACCCAACTGATGAACATAATCATCAAGAACACAATTTGATGAAATACTGATTTAATCACACCAATATGTTCGAAAACATGTGTATATCATCATTCAATGTCCAATTTCAGTTGATTGTTTGTATTATATTCACAAATTTCAGTTTTTCATTTGACTAGGGTTCATACGCCTACACAGATCTAAAATGCCCAGTTAAATTCGAAATGTAAATTTGTAATCTGATGAATATAATATCGAAATGAAGTTTAGATTTAGTGTATCTACCTATGAATCACAAGTATTTACACCAAACAATCGATAATGATGAACTGGTGAATCGGGTGAATGAGAGTAGAGAGTGTTTATCAGGGAATATGAGTGAATGAATGAATAAATCACAAGTGTTGTATATATATAAGTGAAAATTTAGGCGCATGAGCACTGTTTATGCGCATGAGATCAGGCGCATTAGCACTATTCAGTCGCATGAGACTAATTTTCACTAAGTTTTTCAGGCGCATGAGCACTGTTTGTGCGCATAAGGTATAGATGCATGGGCACTGTTCAGGTGCATAAGCACTATTTAGGCGCTTTGGCACTCTTCAGGCGCATGAGACTAGATGAAACGACCAACACTTGGTAATTTTTCACTTCAAACGTCTGACCCCTTGGAAGCCTGGTACTGTTTAGGCGCATGAGCATAGATAATACGCCCACACTTGACCAATTTTCCAGACACATGACAACTGTTTAGGTGCATGAGCTCGTCTGAAACGCCCAACACTTGTGCAAATTTATGAAAAATCACCATACTCCTGAATTGGACTTAAGAGTACTATTCAGGCGCATGAGGATACTTCCATAAGTCTTGACACTTGTACTTTTTCTCATCATCCATCTAAACACTATTTAAACAGATTAGCACTATTCACACACAATTTTCAACACTTAGTCAAAATTGTTTGACTATCACTTAAAATTTTCAATAATTTTCCTCAATTTTAACATTTTTGACATTCAAAATTTTTATTTTTTGTTTTTGACCATTATTTTTATTTCAAATTTTCAAAAATTAATTTCTCATCATTTTAGTCTCTATTTAATTTTTTACAAATACAAATGATCTCATTTTGTTTACAAGAAGCTTTTCCACTGAATTTGAATTCTTTTTCAGGTTCATATTTACATCATATCAAACACACATATGCTTGAAATTGCCGTTTCATCCTTTCATCCAAAATACTTTATTTTTGATTTTTCACTTTTTGAAAATCATTTATTTTCTCTTTTTCATTTTTACTCCACCTAAACTTTTAAGTTTTATAAACTTAGAAGTTTCTTTGATTTTGCAAGAAGAGAAAACTAATCATTATCAACATGCCTGCACATAGAAAATCATGCAAAAAATCAAAATTAAAGTAGAATAAAAATCTACTATATAAAATTGAATCACATGCCTGTAGTGAGATCATATCAATTAAGATCAACATATTAAAATAAAATAAAATAAAATGATGGATAGTCATAGACAGTGATTAAATCCTGATCAAGTGTGTTTGAGGTCAGCATTTCTGCAGCAAAGGAGACACGAGATCTAAGGACAACAAATGAGTGCTTTTGGCAAGATACCCAACACACTTACTTTTTCAATTCTTGGATTGATTAAGGTACGATTAGATATGACATTATGTAATTCACACTTAGACTTAGAGAGTTCAACCCTCATCAAGATATGTAAGAAATAACTTTTCTCAACTTGTTAACCTGACATATACTTATAACCAGATCTCATGTTGAGATTATGCACATTGGCATCTTTTGCATCAAGTGAGAATATCTAGGTCTGTAATGACTTACAACAGAGGATATCTCTTCACCTCAGGTCTATGATGACTCATAACAGAGAAGTGAATAGATGCTTTAAATTATTAGAGCTTAATGGTTATTCATATCACCACCAGGTGTGAGATTATAACTTAACAAGCAATCAATTTGAGAAGTCAACAATACTCATTGGTACTAAAATAGACAAACATGAATGCATGATTGATTTAGTTAAATCACAAGAATTTACTTTTTAGTATAATTGCATGAGCTTACCTGCACATCATATCTGATCATGTCAGACTTTAAAAGCAAGTGAAATATGCAACTGATCATAACTAATGTATCTATCATTTCTCATAAATTGCAAAGACAAATTCAGTCCTAAACACTTAACTAACAAGAAAAATTCTATTTTTGTGTTTTTGTTTTATAATTTTCTATTTGTTTTTGCAATTTTCTATTTTTGTATTTGCTTTTTCATTTTCTATTGAACATACACACACAATATATACAATCAGGCAGTTAACTTTGACAGTTTCTCTATATTCAAGATTAAGCTAAGGGAGGGTTCTTATTATTTTTAATGAATTAAAAAACTGAATTAAAATAAAAACCAGTTTTTAAACATGATTAATAAGTCCAATTGACTAAACCAAATATTCAAATCGACCTGGTAAACATGATTAATAGGTCAGCCAACTGTTTTTCAGTTGCGATTTGAATCAAAATGATTAAACCTTTTTTAGAGTTATCTCTGAGAAAATGATATTGAATTTTGATATGTTTTGTTTTTGAGTGCTGGACAGGATTAGCTATAATAAACATAGCAGTAGTGTTATCAATGTAAATAGGGGTTTTAAGAAAATTGAACCCGTAATCCAGCAGTTGGTTTTGTAACCAAAGGATTTAAGAACATCCTGCTGATGCAGCAATGTACTCTGCTTCTGCGGTTGAAACAGAGACATTTGTTTGTTTATTGCATTGCCATGAGACTAATCTGGGACCTAAAAACTGACAACCACTCGTCGTAGATTTAAGATCATGGCATCATCCTCCATAATCACTATCTGTATATCCATGTAACTCGAAGTTTCCTTCATAAGGATACCATAGCCCTAAAGCCAGTTTTCCTTTGAGATTCCTGAATATTCATTTAACAATGATTAGATAAGATTCCTTCGTGTCAGATTGATACCTGGCACAAACACAAACATCATACATTATATCAGGTCTAGATGTAGTAAGATACATCAAAGATCCAATCATAGATCTGTATAGAGTTTGGTCAACTGATTTTCCTTTAGAATCAGGTTCAATCTTGGAATTTACGTCAGTTGGAGTTTTTATGGATGGACAATCTTGCATTTTAAATTTCTTCAAGAGTTTTTCAACGAATTTCTCTTGATTGATAAAAATTCCATCTGCAGACTGCTTCACTTGAAGACCAAGAAAAAAAATTATTTCTCCTATAGAACTCATTTAAAAATGAGACTTCATGACTTCTTCAAATTCATTGCACAACTTTGGACTTGTAGAACCAAATATGATATCATCAACATACACTTGAACACATAAGAGATCAGCATCCTTCTTAATAAACAAAGTAGGATCGATTTTCCCTCGCGTGTATCCATGTTGGATCAAATGTTATGATAATGTTTCATACCAAATTCTAGGAGCTTGATGTAGACCAGACAAAACTTTGTTAAGCTTGTATACACGATGAGGATATTCTGAATCTTCAAAACCTGGAGGTTGCTTGACATACACATCATCGGTGATTGGTCCATATAAGAAAGCACCTTTAACGTCCATTTGATACACCTTGAATTTCATGAATGATGCATAAGCCAGGAAGACAAAAATTGATTCAAATCTTGCAACTAGAGCAAATACTTCATCATAATCTATTCCTTCTTCTTGGGTGTAACCTTGTGCAACAAGTCTCACTTTGTTGCGAACAACAATTCCTCGATCATCTGTTTGGTTTCTAAACAACCATTTTGTCCCATGGCATTTTGTCCTTTAACGCTTCAGTAATGTTTTTAGGAACAATTTGAGATAGAAAACACGAGTATATGCAGAGATTTGCTTGTTCTGAATTACTTCTCGTTGTTCTCTCATTCAATGGACCAATAATCTGAGATGTCGGATGGTTCTTGTGAATACAAGATATTGGAATCTTATTCACTTGAACATGAACATCTAAATTAGATTGGTTCAAGTTGGAAAGCTGATGCAGTAAGTTCGAAGAATATGGATTGAAATTAGGAACTTGAGTCGGTGAGTTGATAAAGTTACCAAGATTATTTGTAACAACTACATCATCAGAAATCGATGACGTTCCGGACTCATGTTGTATAATTTCAGGACCATCATTAGGAATAGGTTGTGAAACATTGGTATTTTTAGACAAGGAATATTCTTGAGCTTGTTGAAATTGATCATGAGTTTCAGACTGAAATATAGGATCTTTCACAAAAGAGAAAAATGGATAATCTAGGCTTGAGTCATCCATATCATCAGAATCAGAATCAATCGTTGAATGATCCGAGATCTCCTTCTTGTTTCTTCTTCTGACCCATGAATGATCCGAGTCATCCATAGATTCAAACAAGTTAGAATTGAAAGAGTTTGATAAAGAATCTAAATCAAATAACCAAGCTGGACCATTTGCAACTGATGGAAAAGAGTTTTTAAGAAATTTAATGTTGAAAGTTTCAAGGATAACATTTGTCCTAGAGTTATAAACTCTAAAAGCTTTTGAAACCGATGAATATCCAACGAAAAATCCTTCATCAGATTTTGCATCAAATTTTCCTAGCTGATCACTTGAATTTAAAATCAAAACTGGACAACCAAAAGATTTAAGAAAATCTATATTAGGTTTCCTGCCAAATATCAACTCATAAGGAGTTTTCTATTTATCTTTCACAATTAATGAACGATTCTGCACAAAACACGCTATGGATATGGCTCCATCCCAGAAAGTGATTGGAATTTTGGCATCTGCTAACATAGACCGTGCTGCTTCAATCAAAGTTTTGTTTTTCCTTTCAGCAATTCCATTTTGTTGTGGAGTTCTAGGAGCACTGAACTGACGAACAATACCTTTTTCTGCACAAAATCTATCAATATTAGCATTTTTAAATTCCGTTCCATTATCACTTCTAAATATTTTCACCTTTTGTTCTAATTGAATTTCTACTTTAATGATGAATTCTTTTAATAATTCAGCCGTTTCAGATTTAGCATGCAAAAAGAAAACCCAAGAAAATCTTGTAAAGTCATCAATGATAACTAAACAGTAAGATTTCTTTCCAATGTCCGAATAGGTCCATGTGCAACATCTGGAGAGGTTTGGAATTTGAGTTTATCAGCTTGGGCTTATAAGATGCTCTATGTTGCTTTCCTTTTAAATAAGCTGAGTAGAGATCATTTGTGGCAAACTTCTTTGTTGGAAGACCTACAACATGATTTCCTAATAAAAGCTTGTTCATGTTCTTGAAGTTGGAATGCCCGAGACGTCTATGCCATAACTGACTTTCATCATTTGATGCTTGGCCAATAGGCTTGTTGTTTCTGTAAAAGGATCAACTTGAGACATATTTAATTTGTATACATCTCGATCTCAAATAGCTTTAACAACTACCCATTCGTTGATAATCTGAAAACCTGGCTTCAAAATATAACAGAAAGAATTATCAAAAAGAATTGAATTAGATTTGTCACAAATTTGGGAAACACTTAAAAGATTAAAGTTCAACTGTGAGCAATAGTTGACTTTATCAAAGCTAATAATCCTATTGGACATCGTTCCTTCACTTGTAATCTTACCACCTGCATCACCTCCAAATGCAACATGTGTACCATCTTTTAACTTAAATTCTTGAAGCAAGGCATGGTTGTCTGTCATATACCGGCTACACCCACTATCAACATACCATGTGTTAATAGGTCTTCTCGGGCGTACCTGCATTTCAAAAAGAATTAAGTTGAGTTATCAACCCAAGCCGAGATGGTCTTGGGCTTGCCAAATTTATCAACAATGGTAAACTGTTTAAAGTGAATGTTTTTCAAATCAGGCTTATTGTTAACAAATTTACCAATTCCGTTTCTTACAACTTTTTGATTATCTTTGATTTGTTTTGTCCTTAAAACATTGTAACGTTTTTCAAGATCATCATCAAGATATTTCAAATCATCAAAAAAAAAATTTTGTTTACCAAACTTCCCACCATTCATTCTCACAGATCATGGGATGAATTTTCCTTGATTATACTGGTTTGGTTTTGTAGCATAAGAATCATCATAAACAGACTCATTTCTTCGAAAAGATCTCAAGCCTAAGGAAGGTTGTTTTGTCAATTTTTTAAAACCAAAACTTTGATTTCTTTGAAATTATAGATTGACATATCCATTCCTTAACTGTGAATTAACATATCCATTCCTCAGTGAGTTCTTTCTGAAGTAACAATTCTTAGTTTTGTGAGTTCTTTCATCATAATAGGTATAATATTTGTTGAAATAACAATCAGCTATTGAATGATTTTTCATATCGCAAATGTGACAGTACCTGTTAAAGAAACATTCTTCAGTCTTATGATTGTACATATCACATATATCACAGTACCTTTGTTGAAATTTAAACATCTGTTGATTAACTTTTGATGTGCAGGCCACATTTGATCCTTGTTTTGATTTAGGAGTTGAAAAGTTAATCTGTTGTTTTTGATTTAAAAGTTTGTTCTTTTGAAATTTGGGTATTGCCTTTTGCTCATTAAAACCATTTCTTGACTCTTTAAATACAAATCTTTTATTAACAGCAGAAGACTTAGGAACTGAACCTGTTTTCAGATTAAAGTTAGATTTGTTCTTTGAGTTAGATTTGATTTCTGGAATTTTGTTCACGTCAAAAGTACCCGCAGATACAAACTTTATTGGT
Organism: Flaveria sonorensis; assembly: GCA_025506505.1. NCBI lineage: Eukaryota > Viridiplantae > Streptophyta > Magnoliopsida > Asterales > Asteraceae > Flaveria > Flaveria sonorensis. The sequence goes on from CM046433.1 coordinate 23,282,946, forward strand.
TTAAACTGATTAGTTTGATTTGTTCTTTGAGTTTGATTGTTTTGAGAAGAGTTAGATTTAGCATTTTTCTTTCTCCTTCTTTGATTTCTTGATCTTGATGATTTCTGTTTACTTTGGGATTGAACTTCTTCATTTGATGACTCTTTTGCATTTTCTTTATCTTTTTGTTCTTTTTGCCATTTAATGAAATCAGGATTGTTTAAGCCGTAGGAAATTGAGTCTTCAGATGTTACTTCATCTAGTTTTGCTTTCTCTTTATTTTTAGAGTTTTGTTTGTCATTCTTTACCATCATTTCCTCAATAACAGACACTTTTGGAACAAAGATTTTCTTAGTCTTTGGTCGTGGTTCATAAGATTTTACTTTTATAGGATGATCAGTTTTAATCTTCTCTGAATCTTGTTTCTCAAATATCTTAATATTTTTTTTCTCTTCATCACTCTCAAAATTCTTTTTATTATTTTAGAATGCTCTTAGCTTAGCTTTGTTTTAAGATGAGTGATCATGTGTGTTGAAGTTTTCTGGTAATGTGTTTGTGATGGATTCAGGCATTGGTTCATGTGTAAAAGCTAAACCTGCTTTTTGTTTGTCTTTTCTCTCACTTGCCAGTTGTTCTACAATTGTTTTTGAACTTTTAACTTTTGCAAGATCAACCTGTGTTGTAGCATGAGCTATTTTCTCTTCTTCTAAATTCTGTCATTTCTTCAAGTTGTTTTGTAACAATTTCTAGTTTTTTCGAAGTTTTATTCCATGATGTTTGTAAAGAGAGGATCTTTTCATCAGATATTTTGTGATCGTTTTTAAGTTTGTTATGCATTACTTCCTCTTGTTTGAGCTTGTCACATATTTTATATGAATAAGTTCTGTAATACTCTAATTGTTCAAAGCAAGCTTTAGTGCACATTTTTTCTCTTACTTTAACTAGAATTTCAGGATATTTTGAGAAAGAATTCTAAGAGTCAGAAGGTGAATTTTCAACCTTTGGTTGATCTGACTGTTTCATTAGTGCAACTTTTTCTGAATCCTCTTTAGGATCAGATTTATCACTCCAGTCATACTCTTCTTTTTCATTTTCTGAGTTATCTTTAGCCTTAGGATCACTATCTTCTGACCAATCTTCAGTTTGAATTTCTGCAACAAGAGATAAACTAGAGTTAGATCAGCTATAAATTGTTCAACATAAGTGTAGATGCTTCTTTAAAGATTAACATTTGTCTTTGTGTGTCTTTTACATTTTTGTCATAGTATAGGGACTTTTTATGTAAATATGCTCCTTTATTTTCTTGATTAGTATAAATAGCATAGATATGTATGATGTAGGTAAGTTTTTAGGATTGAGATGTATTGTAACTGTTTTCTACACTTTGTATTCTTCTATATGCTAATCAATGAAAACTCTATGAGTTTTTGTTGATTTGCTTGTATTGAATTGAATACTTGTGTGTTTTAGACTGAATTGTGTTCATATATCATCACAGATCGATCCATTTTGAGCTCATCAAATGGTATCAGAGCTTTTGGTTCAATGATTGAAGTTCTTCAACTATCAAACTCTCAAAATCACTTGAATCTATGATTGATAAACAATTCAGTCGTATAATTGTTGAATTTAGTTGTGTTTCATCATTAGGAACATGATTTGATTCACAATTAGCAGTACAATTCATTCAAATTAGTGAATTTGAGCAAAAAGCTCTTCGAACCTGTTCTTGAATCAAAAGATCAATTTTGGTTGTTAATTGAAGAAATTGAAGTTGAAGGATTGATTATTGATCAATTTCCTACGTAATTTGAGGATTTCAGATCAATTAATCAAGTTTTGAAGGAATTCAGAAAATTTAAGTTCGTATGAAACTGATGAATGTGGCGCATTATGTCAAAAACACTGGTGAAAATTGCCTAAGTGTTAGGCGCATAACAACTGTTTAGGCGCTTTTCCACTGTTTGGGCATTTTTCAGTTAGGCGTTTTTCTACTGTATGGACACATTTCAACTGTTGGGACACTTTGGAAGTTGACAGAATCTAAGGAATTCCAAGCATTTTACAACTGTTGAGGCGTTTTTGAACTATTTGGGCATTTTACCAACCAGGCGTCTGACAACTGTTAAGGCGTTTTGATACTGTTCAGATGCTTTTCAACTTGGGCGTTTTGGAATTTTTTTTACGGAAATCCCTTAGACGTTTCAAAGTCAAAGTCAAAGGAAGTACCTCAACTGTTTGGGCGTTTTACCACTATTTGGACGCATCAGCTTCAACACTTTAGAAAATTTTTAAATTTTTCCAGAAACTTAAAAAATCCAAAAATATTTTCAATTCATTGTTTTAATTCAAAACATTAAAAACAACAAAAAAAATTCTTTTAAAATCAAAAACTAAAAATGGTAAAATCAGAAGACTCAGAGAACAGAGTTCCCAAGCTGAAGAATAGAGCAGATTTCAAGAATTGGTCACTGAGATTAAAGCATCACTTGAATTCTATTGATACTAATCTATGGAAATCAATAGAAAAAGGGCCTCATATTCCTATAACTTCAGATGGTCCTGATAGAGGTTTTGTCTACACCAAAGAATCTCAGGAACTATATCCTAATGATGGATTACAGGGTGATGATCTCAGGAAAGTTAACAATGATATAAAAGCATATTCTTTGATGTGCAAAGGACTGCCACTTGAAGTCCTTACAAGGCTTGATGGTTATCAGACGGGATATACCATGTATAAGGCATTGAAAATAATATGTGAAGGTGGAAAGGAGATCCAGGATCTGAAAAACCAAAAATTAAAGAGACAATTAGAACTTTTTGAACATTTTTCTGGTGAAACAATAAATCAGATGATGAACAGATTTATTCAACTGACAACTGAGATGTCGACTGCAGGCATCAAGAATGATTTAAAAGATCTTAACTTCAGGTTTCTCAATGCTCTTCCATCTTCATGGAAGCAAACAGTGACTCTGTTAAAGCATACGGAGAAATTCCCAATGGATCTTGATCTCTTGATTGCTAAAAAAGAATCTGTTGAAATTGATGAAAGTTCTAGAAACAATGACAGAGCAGCTTCGATGTCACAATATCAATATGTTGCTTCTCCAGCAAGTACTGTGGAGAATGCATTCATGGCTAAGAATGAAACTTCACCAGAAGATGAGGGTGATCTATTCGTTGGCGCAGGGTTTTTCACTGATTCCACTTACACAAGTGCTCCTGCCTATACAACTCAGAATCAACCTCAATCTCCTCCTATGCCTAAAAGTTCTAAATCTCAAGCCGAGACTCCATCTGCTAACTCTGCTAAAACTAGCAAAGTTAACGATGTAATAAACATCCTATTACAGGATGAAGAGTCTAAAACTGCTTTTAGTGCATTTATAGCAAGCTTTCAAGCTTATCAAGGTAGTCATCTAACTCAACTTGATTTTGTTTTGCAGGATTTGTTTGAAATGGATCCGGACGATGTTGAAGAAATGGATCTCAACTGGCAAATGGTTATGATAGCGTACAGGACTCAGAAACACTCGTATGTCAACAGAAACTACAAGCCGAGTGCAAACAAGTCTGTTGGATTTGATAAGTCCAAATCTAGGTGTTTCAACTGTAACAGCTATGGTCACTTTTCTAGAGAGTGCAAAGCTCCAAGGAATAAATGAGGAAATGGCCAATCAAGCTCAAGTAATCAAAGGTTTCAGCAATCTTCACAAAAGACATTTCAGAAACCTTATCAAAGTCTACCAATGCTAGAATTGAAAGATGATTCTAAATCATCAGAGGAGCCCAAGAAAGCTCTTGTTGTTAATATTAAAGATGGTTATGATTGGAGTGCATACGCTGAGCAATTTACTGCTGATTTAACCTCCAATTTGTCTCTTGTTGCAGAAATACAGAAAGAAGAATCGTCTGAATTTAATGATCCAAAAGATGATGGAAACTCTGAGAACGAGGAAGAGGATTATGACTTGAGTGATAAGTCTGATCCCAAGGAAGATTCAGAGGAAGTTGCATTGATGGCAAAATCTGATCAACCAAAGGTTGAAAGCTCTAACTCTGAAACATCTCCTCCTAAATATTCAGAAATTCCATCATAAGTCAGAGAAAAATTATGCACAAAGTCTTGCTTCGAGCATGTAGAATACTACAGAAATTATTCTTACAAGATTTGTCAAAAACTTAAGCAAGAAGAACTAATGCATACCAAACATAAAAATGATCATAAAGTATTTGATGAAAAAGATTATCTCTCTTCAAAATTCTTGGAACAAAACTCTAAGAGAACTTGAAATTGTATCAAAACAAATTGAAGAGATGATAAAAAATCTTGAACTGGAGAAGATAGCTCATGCAGCAACTCAAGTTGATCTCGCCAAAGTTAGTTCTAAAACCATTGTGGAAAAGCTGGTAAATGAATGAAAAGATAAACAAAAGGCAGGATTGGGTTTCACTCATGAACCGATGCCAGAATCAATAACAAATACCTTACCAGAAAATTTTAACACTCATGATCACTCTCCAAAAAACAAGGCAAAATTAAAAGCTTTTCAAAACAAGATCAAGATGTCTGATGCTGAAGAAGAGAAAACAAATGTGGAAATTTTCGAAGAAAAAAATAACGAAAAGATAAAAAATGGTAATCCTGTTAAAGTAAAATCTTATGAACTGAAGCCTAAAACAAAGAAAGTTTTTGTTCCTAAAGAGTCAGTTTTGGAGGAAGTGAATATTATAACTAATAACCAAAACTCAGATTTTCAAAACAAAAATGATGAAGAAACATCAGAAGATTCAAATTCATTTGGTCTAAATAACCCAGAATTCATTAAATGGAAAAAAGACCAGAAAAAGAAAGAATGTGAAAAAGAATCTTCAACTGAGGATGTTCAATCTAAACCAAAAAGTGGATCTACAAAATCAAGGAACCATAGAAGAAGAAGAAAGATAAATAAAGCTAAAAATGAACAAATAAAAATTCAGGAAAATCAGACAAAAGAAACAAATCAAGCAACAAAATTAAAGCCAATTAAATTTGTATCTGCTGGTTTATTGAATTTGAACTCCATTCAAGATGTTAACGAAAATCCTAAGAACAAATCAACCTCTGATCTGAAAACGGGCTCAGATTCTAATACTTTCGCTGTAGCTAAAAGATTTGTATCTAAGGAAAACAAGAATGAAATTCAGGTTCAAAAACAAAAACATATTGTGCAAAAGAAAAGTGGTTTAAATCAAAAGCATAATTCTTCAAATCAAAAACAACAAATTAACTCTTTGATACCTAAAAGTAACCAAGTTTCTAATGTTGCATCAACGTCAAAGGTTGATAAGCAATTATTCAAGACTCCACAGAGGTATTGTAACATATGTGACACGTATAATCACAAAACGTCTGAATGTTTTTCTATCAAATACTGTCACATTTGTGATATTAGAAATCACTCAACTTCAGAGTGTTATTTTAACAAATACTGTACTCACTGTGATGAGCAAACTCACAACACTAAAGATTGCTACTTTAGAAAGAATTCACAGAGGAGAGGATGTGCCACCTCAACAGTAAGCAAAGGTTATGTTAATCCGCAATATAAAAGAAACCAAAAATGTTGATTTTCAAAGATTAACACACCAACCCACCTTAGGTTTGAACGCTTTCAAAAGAAATAATTCAGTGAGACCTAAACAATACTTTAATGATAATTTCATTCCAAGGTCAGTGAGAATTAATAACAAAAGTTTTGAAAATAAAAGATTTTCAAACAATGATCAGTCAAAAAGCATAAATTTTTCAAACAAGCATAATTTTGTTACAAATAACAGAATTGGTAAATTCATAAAGAATAAACCTGATGTCAACAAACTTCACTTTAAACAATTTACTATTGTTGACAAGTTTGGAAAACCCAAGACCATTTTGTCATGGGTAGATAATTCAACTTAAATTGTTTTGATTTGCAGGTACGCCTGTGACATCCGGTAATTTCCGTTACCAAACTCCATTTGTTCCGTTAAGTCTTGCATACACGTGTCGTGCACACACACTAGTTGTCGTTGAACGTTGGTGACTTAACAATAATCAGTAATGTTAAATTGATGATAATTAAGTTAACAATGTGATTATTAAGTTATGCTTATGTGATTTAAATGTTAACTGTAATTTTATCGCGTAACGTGGAAACGTGTGTATTTACTTGGTAAATTTGTAGCTTGTAAAGATAATACATATAATTGCCACTACTAGTTTATATGTTTATTATTCTAGTTAAAAACATTTTAAAGGAGTGTGTAAAAGCCTAATCTTTATAAAATACAAATTATAAGGGTTAAAAGGGTAAATATGATTAATTAAGTTACAAAATCAAAAAAAATCCTAACCCTAATCACCCTTTCGGCCGCGACCTGCACTCCCTCTCCCTCTCCTCTTCGAATTCGACCAAGAACAAGTGAGTAAGCCTCGGATTGGATCGATTTCAAGGGTTAGAAGACACTAGAAGCATCAAAGCTTGTTCCTCTTTGCGATTTTAAGGTTAATTTCGTGTTTCTTTCATGTATTTTGTTCTAGCTGAAAGTTATTTGCGATTTGGATGAATTGGAGGCCAAATGTTGCTTGTTTGTTGATGTTAATGTGTTTGTTAGATAGATTACATGTTAATTAACGTCAAGTATGCAAGAAAGTTTGGATTTTGGTTGTTTGTTCATATGATCATCTTGGCCGTGAGTTTGAGGCGATTTTGGATCAAATTGGATGTTGAATGATGGTTGTTTGATGTTGTTATTATGTTAGTTGGATTGTATATATATTGGTTAACGTCGATTATGCAAGAAAGCTATGATTTTGATACGTTGTTCATAGGTTACTAATAATAGTAACTTTATTTTGCATGAATTGATGATTGGATGATGTATGAATGTTATGGATGTGTTTGTGATGATGATTAGATGCTAGGTTGATGATATGAACAATTGAAAATCAAGAAGATGTGTTATAGTTCATACATTGCTAAAAATAGTAACTTTTGGTGTTGAATGTTGATGAATCATGATGATTAGGTGTTGTTGATCATGTTTAGATGTTGTCATGGACTTGAGTTGGTATATAATTGATGAATTCGTGAATTTAGTGGGAGTTTGATGAATTTGGGATGAACTTTCCCAAAAGGGAATGTTAGGATCAGTGATCTAAGTTTGATCAATTAGAGTTGAATCACAGCGGAATTAGAGCAAGAATTAAACAAATATAGCAAGAACATAATAAATATTCAATGGAACAGTACACGGTTATATAGAAATAGGGTTTTCTGCAAAGGGATAATAACATTCATGCACACATGCTTCGGTATGGCGGCTGCTAGGTTTTCCTAAGCTGCATCGATTACAATTAGGTCAGCATTCCTTATATGAAGGAATGTGACGTCTGCTGACGTCACTTGATAGTGACGTCTAACAGAATTATTACAAACTACTGAAAGTAAGCAAACTACTGAGAATGTTCATAACAACTGAGAACATCTCAGAGTATTCTAAGTACACGAAGAAACATAAAACTACTAAAACTACAAGTACAGAAAAGAAAATACTACTGAAAGGAAACCATCACAACTACTGAAGAGGTCTTCTTCAGCTGTTGTGACAATCATCTGAAACTTGGTCTTCAGTCTTTGTCTTCAGCTTTTGTCTTCAGACTTTGTCTTCAGCTCTTGTCTTCAGACTTTGTCTTCAGCTCTTGTCTTCAGACTTTGTCTTCAGACCTTGTTATCAGCTGATGTCTTCAGCTGTTGCAGACTACTTCAGTTGTTGTAATGTCCGTGGGACTTAAAGGTTTTTCTGATCAGGCTCATTGGTTCTTTTGGTCCAACAAACTCCCCCTGAACCAATGCAGCCAAAACCTTTAAGCTTATTGAGGTCCCACTTATTCTTGGCAGAAATATTCTCTTGATCAGCTTCAGAGATATCAGATAAGCATAGGCCAGGGAACAGGTTTCAGTAGATGTGAATGTCAAAGGATGGAAGGGAACTCTGTCTTGGGGAACTGGACACAGAGCCGTTATCCCAACCATGAAGCCTACTTCCCATTGATGAGTCTATAAGACTCTCTGACGTAGGCCTCAAGGAGAACAACTTGTTCCTCCTTAGTGAGTTCTTCTGCTTCTCCTTCGAAGAAGAACTCTGGGCCATAGTACTCTGATAAGTACTTTATCGTCTTTCCATTTTTCAACTCAACAGTTGTTATCTCTCTGTAAGCAAATTCATCTGGGTGAGTCCCTTCTAATAACAACTGAAGTTCATTTTTCTTGATCTCTTCAAGCCTCTTGTATAACAACCCCTTCTTGACCATTTTGTTCTCCATTAGAGTTTACTTGTAGGCTCTTTTGAAGTCTTCAAGTATTTCCCAGGGTGAGACTACAATGGCCAACATAATAGCAGCATCTATGGTCTTTCTCACTTGGCCATTGTATCTACTTGGTATGGATTTCTTATGAATTCTAGAACTAACCCTGGGGTCTGGCCAAATCCTTACTCTCTCCTTTTGATATTGAAAGGTATACCTGAGAGCATACAGCCTTTGAGCGTGTTTCTTCATGGCTTGTATAGATGATGACTGAGGAAACTCTTTGTCAATCATCTTCAAAAGTTGCTCATCGTGCTGTTTCTGCTGTTCTTCTTCTTCAATCTTAACTTTCACCATTTGCCTCTGAAAGTCTGGTGTGATCATTTGTTGACTTCTGGGCTCAGGTAATTTTAGAACAGCAGAGATTGGCAGACTATCTTCTTCATCATCTTCTTCTTCTTCTTCTACCATCCTCAACACCCTTCTCCTCCTTCTGGGTGCATCACTGGATGTGGTTTGAGGTGGTTTTTGGGGTAAGGGAGTTGGTTTTGAGGGTTGAGTTGATTTGGAGAGTTGTGGGGTTGGTTGTTTTTGAGAGGGAGTTTGGGAAGGCTGATCTAGCATTTTTATGGTGAGTTTGGCTTTGGAAAGCTTGGCCATATCAGTTCTCTTCCCAGCACCTGCTTCATCTAGTGCTTCGATAATTAACCCCTTATTGAATGCTTCAGAAGTACAGATTCTGGTGGTTATTGCCAGAATACTGTCTCTGGTCCATGATTTAATCTCAATTAATGATCTTCCCAAGTATTTTGCAGTAAACCTGATGTTAGGATCAGTGATCTAAGTTTGATCAATTTGAGTTGAATCACAACGGAATTAGAGCAAGAATTAAACAAATGTAGCAAGAACACAATAAATATTCAATGGAACAGTACACGACTGGAGAGTGATTTGGCGATCATGCTTACCAGTTTGCACAGAGACGTTGGTCCAGAATTGGCTTAGGGAATCGGGGTATATGGTAGGATTCAAAAGAAACGCGGTTCGGTACGGGGAATCTACCATAAGATCGATGGCATTATCAAATTTGTTCCAAAAGGCCGATTTCGAGAGGTAGGCAACACAGTTGTGTCTGGGTTTGAGTTTCATGGTCGCCATTGTTGAGAGGGTGAAGGATATAAAACGGCTAATGAAATGTTTGAAATTAGGTTTAGGTATTTATAGGGTAATAAAAAGGCTGATATAAAACGACTGAAAGTGTTGGTGTTGTCATCAGTTGTTTGAAAACAACTGAAGACCTGGTTTTAACTTTCAGAAGTTGTAACAACTGAAGACTTGGTGTTAGTCATCAGTAGTTGTGAAACTACCGAAGACATGGTTTTGGCTTCAGTTGTTTTAAGTGAAGCAGCAGTTGTAGAAACAACTGAAGAGATAAATTTCTCATCAGCTGTTGTCGTCAATTCTTAGCTCATCAGCTGTTTCATTCTGACCTCAACACTTATATCAGACGTTGTCTGATTTTCAGACGTTTCATTGGTCATCAGTACTTATCTGTTAGACTGACAGCAGTAGTTGTAACTACATCAGTTCTTTTCAATAGATAGAGTACTTCAGTACTTTTAAGTAATTTAGTCTTCAGTAGTTATGAAAACTACTGAGGATAAAAGAACTTATCAGTACTTATTTATGACAATAGTATACAAATGTTCATCAGTACTTGTTGACTGAGATCATCAGTAGTTGTTACTTATTCTAGCTGCAGCATACCAAGCCTTAACACTAGGTTTTGGAAAGTTGAACTGTCCAAAGGCTTAGTAAATATGTCTGCGAGCTCATCAGCACTAGGAACAAACTTTGGATCAATTAGACCTTTTTCAAAACAATCTCTAATAAAATGGTGTCTGATCTCAATATGTTTGGTCCTAGAGTGCTGGACTGGATTCTTGACAATACAAAGAGCTGAGGCACTATCCATTAGTAATGGAGTCTTAGTCTCTGTAATGCCATAATCCAACAATTGATTCTGAAGCCAGAGTACCTGAGATGTACAACTTGCTGCAGCAATGTACTCGGCTTCAGCAGTGGATGTAGCAACAGATGTTTGTTTCTTACTCTGCCAAGAAACCAAACAGTTGCCTAGGAATTGACATCCACCAGAAGTTGATTTTCTAGTTAATTTACACCCTGCATAGTCACTATCAGAAAAAGCAACTAATTTGCAAGAGTGCCCAGTGGAATACCAAAGACCTAGAGATTGAGTACCTTGCAGATATCTAAAGATCCTCTTGACTGCAATCAAATGAGACTCTTTAGGAGCAGCCTGAAATCTAGCACAAACACAAGTTGCAAACATAATATCTGGTCTAGAAGCTGTTAAGTACATCAAGGACCCAATCATACATCTGTAAAGTGTTTCATCAACAGCTTTACCTTTCTGATCTGCATCCAGTTGTGTGGTGCTGCACATGGGAGTAGAACAGGGCTTATAGTTTTGTAAATCAAACTTTTCCAAAAGACTCTTTGTGTATTTTGACTGATGAATGAAAGTTCCATCAGCCTTTTGTTTGATTTGCAAACCTAGAAAGAACTGTAATTCTCCCATGGCACTCATTTCGAATTTTTGTTGCATTAACTTTGTAAATGCATCACACAGCTGTGGATCAGAGGATGCAAAAATAATATCATCAACATAAATTTGAACAAGGAGCTTATGCTGACCCACTTTCTTAATGAACAAAGTTTTATCTATGGAGCCTCTAGTGAAATTATTCTGAAGAAGAAAATTTGATAGTGTTTCATACCAGGCTCTAGGAGCTTGTTTCAACCCATAAAGAGCCTTATCAAGTTTATACACCCAATCAGGATGTTTATTATCCTCAAAACCTGGTGGTTGACACACATAGACCTCTTCTTTTATTTTACCATATAAAAATGCACTATTGACATCCATTTGAAAAACTTTAAAATTGTGGAATGCAGCATAGGCTAAGAACAATCTAATTGCCTCCAGTCTGGCTACAGGGGCAAATGTTTCATCATAATCAATACCTTCTTCTTGTGAAAACCCCTGGACAACCAGTCTGGCCTTGTTCTTGACAATTTGCCCATTTTCAACTGTTTTATTCCTAAACACCCATTTAGTGCCTATTGCACACTTACCTGGGGGTAGGGGAACCAGTTCCCACACTTGCTGCTTTTTGAACTGAAGAAGCTCAAGCTGCATGGCATCAACCCATCCATTGTCTCTTAATGCAATATGATAGTTCTTTGGCTCTTGCTGACTGATGAAAAGAGCATAGAAGCAGAAGTTGGACAATTGACTTCTAGTTGAGACACCAGCATTGATATCACCAATGATTTGGGACGTTGGGTGATTCTTCAGCTCTTGATACACTATGAGATCTGTGCAAGTGTTTGTAGCACGCTCAGTAGCTACAGATGTTGATCCATATTCTTGAAACCAAGTGTTAGATGGCAGGTCAAATGAAGTAGAGGATTCAGAAATCTCATCAGCATTTGTTGTGGATGGTGCTACTGAAGCTACAGGAACATCAAGTTGAGTAGACTCAGGCAGTTGATCACTAAACTTGAATAGGTGAGTACTGGGATCATCATGAACATCAGTACCACCAGATGGATGACTAGCTGCAGAAGGTGATGAATTCACATGATCTGCAACAGCTGGAGGCTGATAAGGAACATATTGCAGTATGTCCAGATCAAACAACTCCACAGGGTTTTGTGGGATTTTGTCCTTAGGAGATTCATTGAACTTCACATGCAAGGTTTCTTCAACCATCTTTGTTCTACAGTTGAACACTCTGTAAGCCTTGCAAGTGGATGAGTACCCAACAAAATACCCTGCATCCACCATAGAATCAAACTTTTGGAGTTGATCCTTTGTGTTGAGAATGTAACAAAGACACCCAAATGCTCTGAAGAATGAAATTAGAGGAGCCAAATGATGTAGAACTTCATAAGGAGTCTTCATCAACCTCTGATTCACTAAAGCTCTATTTTGCACATAGCATGCTGTGTTGACAGCTTCAGCCCAAAAGGTCAGTGGCAAACCAGAGTCAGCCAACATGGACCTTGCAGCTTCAATTAGGGTCCTGTTCTTTCTCTCCACTACTCCATTTTGTTCTGGAGTCCTTGGGATGCTATACTGCCTCTTGATTCCTTTTGAAAGGTAGAAATCATCAAGTGTATGGTTTCTAAATTCAGTTCCATTATCACTTCTTATACACTTGACTGATAGGGAACACTGCTTCTCAACATACAACACAAAGTTAATAATTGTCTGAGCAGCCTCATCCTTTGAATGCAAGAAGAAGGTCCATACAAATCTGGAGTAATCATCCACAATTACCAGACAGTATTTCTTCTTTGCCATGCTCATTACTCTCACAGGACCAAAGAGATCCATGTGCAGTAATTGCAAGCAGGCAGTGGACTTTGGTTCTTCTATAGGAGGGAATGAGACTTTGTGTTGTTTTCCTTTTAAACAAGCAGTGTAGGTTTCATCACAGAGGAACTCCTTTATTGGTAGATCTCTTACTAAACTATTGTGGATCAGCTGATTCATGTTTTTGAGATTAACATGACCCAGCCTTCTATGCCACAGTTTAGATTCCTGAGGAGAGGCCTTGGAGAACAGGCAAGGATGACCTTTTAACGCAATCTTCTTTGACAAATCCAAGGCATATACTCTTCCTATCCTGTTGGCCTTCAGGAGAGTATGTTCATCCAATACCTTGTCAATCAGCCTCAGAACTTTGGAAGACAGAATCCGACAGTTCTGGCTTGTGAAAAGTGTAACATGCCCTTTATCACACATCTGACTGACACTCAGTAGATTATACTTGAGATTCTCCACATGGTTAACATCATCAAATCTGATTTCTCCATTTGACACAAATCCTTTCCCGATGATGTAACCCTTAGCATCATTTCCAAATGAGACAAATCCCTTCTTTCCTTGAGAGTAGGCATTAAGAAGAGAACTGCTCCCAGTCATATGCATAGATCCTCCACTGTCTACATACCAGATGCTTCTTTGGCATGCTGAAGAACCCTGCATTTATCATAAGAAACTAGTTAGCTTTAGAGACCCAAACCTTTTTGGTTTTGGGTTTGTTTTCATCAATAGATTTAACCATAAGTTGTTTCTCATGATTAACAGCTGATGAAGGTGGAGATGGTGCTGAAAAGGAATTCTTAGATTTGGGCTTGGATTTCCTTTTCAGTGGTTTGATCACAGGTGCATCTAGTTGGTTAACTCTCCCCAACAAATGCTGAACCATCATAACAAGTTGTGTCTGATTTGTTGCTAAAGCCTTCAGCTCATTTGACACATCAGTACTTGTTTTTGATGAGTTCCTGTGACCCACCATTTCCTCCTTCTTGAAATTCACAGACTTCGTCTGATGTTTATCATGAGGAACACTATCAGCTGTTTTCTGATAAACCCCATCCTTCTTTTTGGATTTTGGTGAGGCCTTGGGTTTATCAGTTTGAGATGACTGTGGTAGAAACTTGGTTTCAAACTCATTTTTCATTTTATTTATCTCTTCTTTAATGAGCTTATCTCTGTTGAGTTTGGAACCCTTTTTGTACCAGCATTCATCAGATAGATGATTGAATTTACCACATATTTCACATGGCTTATTCTTCATCTTGGATTGATCAACTGCTGAAGTGGAAACTACTGAAGGTGTGATCTTCAGTACTTTCCTCCTTTCAGTACTTGTGTTAGGTACTGAAGGATCGGTAACAACTGAAGACTTGTTCTTCAACTGTTCTCTATCCGTCCTGAAAGACCGTATGATAGATTCCTCAGCAGTTGTTAATCCTTTTATTTCATCAGATTTGAAATGCTTTTCAGATGTTGTGACTTGCCCTTCAGTACTTGGAGTACTTTGAGGAACAACATCTGAATTTCTCAGCTTCATGTGTTTATCAGCATTTAAACCATTAGGCAATTGATTTGCTGAGATCTTAACACTGACTTCATCCTCTAATTTTGTATTATCATTTGAGGATGAATCAGATGATGATGTGGTTTGGAAATTACTTTCACCTTCAGATTTTACTATTGATTTTGAAGTAAAATCAGTAGGTGGTGCAGTATGATTGTAACCTATTCCAAACTTCACATTTGAAGTTGTTTGCTTGCTGAGAAGCATTTCAAATCCCTTGCAGGATGTTACCCATCGGTCACACTCAACTTGGGTAGCTGCAAGTGTCTCTTTGAGACTTCTGTGGTTCTCGAGTATGACCTCTACCTTAGCCTTTTCATCATTAAGTTGGCATTTAAGCTTGTAAATCTCATCATCTTTGTCATTAAGTGTAGACACATACTCATCTTTTCTTTTGGAAATAGTTTTCTCAAGCTCAAGATTTTGATTGATTAAAGCTACATTTGCTTCTCTAATAGAGACAAAGGCAGCTATGCATGATTCAGAACATAACTTGTCTTTAGCCTCAGAAGATACCTGGGTTACCTGTGAAGATGAAGCATCTGAGCAGGAACCCTCAGTAGACTCCAGGGCCATGAGAGCAAGATTCCCAAAAGGATGTTCACCACCATGTTGACCAGCACCAGCAGATAATTGCTCATTGAAACCAGAAAGATCATCTGGTAAGCTGCTCCAGTCAACAACTCCTGGTGTGAAGAAGCTGTGATGAGGTTGAGATTGTGATGGAGATGGTTGAGGCTCAGGTAGAGCTTGAGGTTGTTGTGCTATAGGGACATGAACTGGATTTGGCTGTGGCATGTAATAGCAGGGATAAGGATATGGCATTGGACCCTGAGGGACAAAGTATGCAGGAGATTGAGGTTGTGAGTGATGACCAGAACTAGCAGGATGTTGCCCTTTGTTTTGTGAACTATTGCTTGGAAAGGTCACAAAGGGTGCAGAGGAGTTAGATCCAGTTGATCTACACTCTCTTGCAAAGTGCCCAAGCCTATGGCATTTGTGACACCTCAACTTACTCTTGTCAAAATCAACTTTAGTTTTGCCAGAGAGTCCTGGAAATTTCCTACCAGTTCTCTTGTAGAACTTTTGAGATCTGATATTGATCAGCGCCATTTGGCTCAAAATATCCATCTCTTCTAAATCATCATCAACAATACCCTGCAAATCATCCATGATAAAGCATAAATTATCACTATTACACCCAGAATGACTGTCAACACCAACAAATGCATGATCAGAACTGTTTGAAGAGAAATCTATATGCTCATCATAATGACTTTCTGATCCAGCATATTCTGACTCATGACCGACCAAGGCAGTGTTACCTGGTACAAAGTCATCAGAGAGCTTTCCTGATAATGCCAGTTTCCTTTTCTGCTCTATCTCTCTTTCAAATGTAAGCAGTTTCCCGTGGAGTTGGGTGAGAGATAGGCTATCCAGATTTGCACTGGAGCGTAGGACAATTGTATATGTGTCCCATCTCTCAGGCAGTGATCTGAGGAATCTGTTATTCATCTGGCTGTTAGTATACTCATGCTTGACCATTTTCAGCTCAGAGATCAAGCAGGAGAAACGCTCAAACTGTTGAGTCAGTGTCTCACCCTTCCTATAAGAGAATGTCTCATATTGTTGGGCGAGGATTTCTCTATTGTTTGCTAAGACCTAATCAGTTCCTCCGAATTGTTCCTTCAAATCATTCCAGAGGTCATGAGCAGTTTCATGATGCATAAGCCCAGAATAGATTTCATTCGGCAGTGCCATGGCCAGAATTCCATGGGCTTTAGCATCAATCTCAAACAGTTTACGATCTTCATCTGAGTATTGCTCCTTCTTCTTCGGAACCATTTGATTGGTCTCCGGATTGTTCACCATAGGCTTGTGTGGACCGTGAACCACAGATGTCCAACAACCTGAACTGTTAACAGACAGGTGATGGAGCATTCTTCGTTGCCATATGTTATACTCACTCCTAACCAGCATCGGAGGCTTGGTTGAGGAGCTAGTATTGTGAGGATCATTAGATGGAGTAGTCATTCTCAGATTCAAACCAAATCAATCAAGTTTCAAAAGATTTAGCACAAAAACACAACAAACTCAATAAGAACCAAGAAGAAACTCAAATTAAATAACCAGAAGCAGCAGAAAATCAATCTTTATAACCAATTCTTGCACATATGCTAATTCGATCAAACTATAGATATCAAAATAGCAGTTTCAATGATCAATTGTTAAACCGATCAATGATTAACCTGCTCTGATACCATTTGTTAGGATCAGTGATCTAAGTTTGATCAATTAGAGTTGAATCACAGCGGAATTAGAGCAAGAATTAAACAAATATAGCAAGAACACAATAAATATTCAATGGAACAGTACACGGTTATATAGAAATAGGGTTTTCTGCAAAGGGATAATAACATTCATGCACACATGCTTTGGTATGGCGGCTGCTAGGTTTTCCTAAGCTGCACCGATTACAATTAGGTCAGCATTCCTTATATGAAGGAATGTGACGTCTGCTGACGTCACTTGATAGTGACGTCTAACAGAATTATTACAAACTACTGAAAGTAAGCAAACTACTGAGAATGTTCACAACAACTGAGAACATCTCAGAGTATTCTAAGTACACGAAGAAACATAAAACTACTGAAACTACAAGTACAGAAAAGAAAATACTACTGAAAGGAAACCATCACAACTACTGAAGAGGTCTTCTTCAGCTGTTGTGACAATCATCTGAAACTTGGTCTTCAGTCTTTGTCTTCAGCTTTTGTCTTCAGACTTTGTCTTCAGCTCTTGTCTTCAGACTTTGTCTTCAGCTCTTGTCTTCAGACTTTGTCTTCAGACCTTGTTATCAGCTGATGTCTTCAGCTGTTGCAGACTACTTCAGTGGGACTTAAAGGTTTTTCTGATCAGGCTCATTGGTTCTTTTGGTCCAACAGGGAAACTTTAATTGTGCAAATCCTTGAATTGGATGATTTGAGCATGTTTGGGATATTAGGATCATGCTAGTGTGTTCATGGATGATTTTTAAGGTGATTAAATGTGTTGTTTATGTTGTATGAATGTTGATTTGGTTTGTTACCTGTTTTGGCCTGTTTGTGGAAAAATCATGGTATGAGTTATATAGGCAAGCTAGGACTTTTGTGGATTGATGATTGATTAAGAATGAACATTTTAGATGTTATGAGCATGATAATAGTTGAGATTCACATGACTTGTATGATATCTAGTTGTATGATGATCTAGTTGGTACATGTGGTAAATGAAGTGCTATATGTAATCAAGTTGTATGTGAACATGTATGATATGCTGTTGTGTTAGTATTAACGAGTTATCACCTATAATGTCACCAACGGGTCAAATGGGTCAACTGGGTCAAATGTGTCTTGTATTCTAAAACCTTGAGTCTCTTGGTTTGTAGAACACTTAGGGTTTCATGTTGATTTTGTGTACACGTGCTTATGTACTCTTGTATTCTAGGTGACCTTTGAAGGTTGTCTTTCCCTCTTTCTTTCAAGTTAAGCTCTAAGTTAATTCTTGCGCGCATCAGGTGAGTTCTTGCCCCACTTATTTTACATAATCTCTTTTGGGGGAGATAGCATACTGTTGATCACAAACGCTTTTATATATGAGTGTGTATAATATTGATATAGTGTTTACCATGGAAAGTCCTCACACTTTCGGATTGTTAATATTGAATAGCGGGGAAATTTTGGGTAGTACTACTGGGTCTGACGAGCCCCTCTTGTGTGACTCGAGGTCATACGGGTGCAATTTTGTCCTAACATATATTCGTCACGACCTGGTAAGTCGTGACGGGAGGCAACAAACGTAACACAGTCAGCTTCGATCGCGAAATCACTATGATTAATATTTTTATGTTAATAGACTAGCTATCTATTGCAATACACTACTTATGCTCTGGAAACTGTTGATTGGTTTATATTTAACGCAAACTCTTGAACTCACCAACCATGTGTTGACTTGTTTAGTATGCTATTCTCAGGTTAAGGTTGCCAGTTGCCTAGGAGCACGCACACCAGCATCGTTGAGTTGTCTACATTTGTTGTTTACAAATTTGGGTTTATTTTCATCTTAAACATTTGTGTTTGGGGCGCGTATGTTTTGCGCATTCTCTTTTAATACTACTTGTTTTGGGTTTTCTAGTTTTAAAAACGCTTCCGCAGTATTTTAAACGTTAACTCTGTTTTGTTTATTAATCATATAGAGTCGTTCTTGGTAACTAATGACTGTGATCCTGGTATGTCACACGCCTCGCGGTAAAATCCCGCACGCGGATTTTGAGGTGTGACAGATTGGTATCAGAGCCATTGGTTATAGGGAACTAGGTTGCAACACACACTAGACTATAACCACACAGTTGTTAGTTACTTATCGCTTACTCTCCTTATGTATACTCATTGGCATACGCAACACGTACTTCGCAGCATGGCCTCGACGTCCAGAAACTTAGGCAAGAGACCTGCACGATCTAAGTCACCTCCTACTTCTCCCGTACCGGATAGGGGATTTAACTGGCCTCGACATCCTTATCCTCCTAGCGAGATAGACTGGGATCAGCCTTTCATACCTCCTGAGCTTGATCCTCGCGTAACTGGGATTTCTACCCCACTTACATAAACCGTATGGCATATAGAGAGCGCGTACCACCAGTAGCACCTACACGACCTAGGACTAGGTCATCAACGCCTCTACTTTGCCTACACTTCCTACTTTGAGCATTCCTTGGAGCAGGCATTTGCAGCCCTAGTAGCCACACTGGACACAGAGTGACAGCGGATTAGAGGACTCACTGATGAGAACTCTGCATTGCGATCTGAGATGCGTCAGCTGCGTTACCAGGTAGATACGCTTCAGGAGCGACTTTCGATGGCCATTGGTGGACATCATACTCTGACAGGCAACGTGGTAGCACTTGGTGAGCGCATGGACGCACAAGATCACCATAACATAGTGATCGATGATAGGTTTGCTGATCTAGAGGCACAACTAGCAGCACTTCAGGTTGTTGAAGCCCCTGAACCTTTGGTGGACCCTGATGAGGAAGACCCAGAAGAAGAACCGAGGAAGCCCCGAAGAAGAACCAGTAGAGATGGATGAGGACAGTGACAGATTTGATGTACTGGACTGATCCTACTTTTAAAGACTTAGACTATGTAGTGTTTCTTTTCTTTGAAACCTATGTGGGAAGGGTTGTTTCCACCCAACTGACAAACTTAAATTTGACATTGATGGAATATTTTGTGACTCAATTGCAATTTATTTATCTTTGATTATTATTTCTGTTATAAATGTTGTGGTTGTGGTGAATGCATTATTTCTTATGTTTACTGTACCTTGATGAGATTAATGTGTTGGATGTTACTCATTATTGTAATTGTGAATTTTAAAGTGAAATATGGACGCACGTGGAAGAGGACGTGGGCGTGGGCGTGGTCGTGGACGTGGCGCCGGAGGCGTGGAGCCGGAGCATAAACATGACGCCTGCGGAATTGGCGGCATTAATAATGAACATGTTCAGGCGGCAGTGGCTGCTGCCCAACCGGGACAACCAGCAGGTAAATGGTAACAAGAGGTTAAACTAATTGTACTAGTACCTATAGCGGGATAGAAGGAGCTGTAGGGCTTGTAAGGTGGTTTGAGAAGACAGAGTCTGTCTTCCCAAAATGCAACTGCCCGCCTGCTGATCAGGTGAAGTATGCCACCGGGACATCGGAAGGCGTAGCACTTTCCTGGTGGAATGCCCAGGTGCAAATGCTGGGTCAAGCCGTGGCCAATGAACTACCATGGGATGAATTCAAAGAAATCATGACTAAGAATACTGCCCCCGAAATGAAGTGCAGAAACTGGAGATTGAGTTCTGGCAACTCAAAATGCAAGGCTCAGAAATTGAAGCCTACACGACTCGTACTCATGAGTTAGCCACTTTATGCCCAGGATGGTGAATGAAATGCACAAGAGGGTGGAGCATTATATATGGGGATTGGTGCTCGAAATTCAAAGTATGGTAACTGCTTCTAACCCCACTACCATACAACAAGCTATCTGAACAGCCCACAGGCTGACTGACCAGGCAGTTGAGCAAGGACGGTTACCAAAACGGGGTGCGGTGGCAAGCGTGCCCGACCAGAAACGCAAGTGGGATGGTTCAAGCAACAAGGGATCGTCATCCAGCAGCCAATCTCAACCTCAACAACAGCAGCAAAGTCAGCAACAGCAACGGAAGTTCGATAACAACCGAAGCTTCAACAGGCGACTCCCTCAAATCAAGGACCCGGCGGGTATGGTGGAAGACTGCCGAAGTGCAACCGGTGTAACTACCACCATGTGGGTCGATGTGATAACTTCAAGTGCCAACGTTGTGGGAAGATTGGTCACGCAGCCAAAGACTGTCGGGGTGAACTGATGAAGAAGCCACAACAATCACAAGAAACTCCGAAAGGTTGTTTTGAATGCGGAAAAGAAGGCCATTACAAACGCAACTGTCCCCAGCTTAAGAGGAATGGTAATGGTAACAACAACAATGGGAACAACAGCAACAATAACAATGGCAACAACAATAACAACAATGGTAATGGAAACAACAATGGTGGAAACAATAATGGAGCCAAAGGAAGAGCCTTCGTCATTGGCTCAGGTGAGGCTCTAAACGATCCTACAACAGTAACTGGTAATTTTCGGTTAATGGTTGTTTTGCTACTGTATTATTCGATACCGGAGCCGATAGAAGTTTCGTGTCCACTAGATTCTGTAGTCTTTTAAATGATATGCCCTCAGCCTTAGAATCTAAACACCGTAGAGTTAGCTGACGGTACACAGATTCACGTAACGCATATTCTTAGAGACTGCAAGATAGAGCTTGCTGGTCATACATTCACCATAGATCTCATGCCTGTTATACTAGGAAGTTTTGATGTGGTAGTAGGCATGGATTGGCTTTCGATAAACAAGCAGAAGTCATATGCCACGAGAAGATCATACGGATTCCCTTGGTGAAGAAGTCCTTACGGTCAGAGGTGATAGGAGTGGTGCGGTGATAGGCATCATCTCGTTTATGAAAGCACAGAAGTTGTTACGAAAGGGTCGACTGGCCATATTAGCACTCGTCACAGATAAACAGATCGAGGAAAAGAAGATAGAGGATATCCCGTAGTTCGTGAGTTTCTCGAGGTGTTTCCGGAAGACCTTCCTGGATTACCGCCTCATCGTCAAGTTGAATTCCAGATTGAGTTGACTCCAGGAGCCGCTCCAATTGCCAGAGCACCGTACCGATTAGCTCCGAACGAACTGCAGGAATTATCCGCCCAACTACAAGGGTTGTTGGATAAAGGGTTTATCTGACTGAGTTCGTCGCCCTGGGGAGCGCCAGTTCTATTTGTGAAGAAGAAGGATGGTACATTTCGAATGTGCATTGACTATAGGGAACTGAACAAGGTTACTATCAAGAATAGATATCCCTTACCTCGTATCGATGATTTGTTTGATCAACTGCAAGGATCAAGCTATTACTCTAAGATTGATCTGAGGTCTGGGTATCATCAGCTGAGAGTTCGAGAAGAGGACATCTCGAAAACTGCTTTCCGTACACGATACGGTCACTATGAATTTTTGGTCATGCCATTTGGGTTGACGAATGCACCAGCAGTATTCATGGACCTCAAGAATCGCGTGTGCAAACCCTATCTTGATCAGTTTGTTATCGTCTTTATTGAAGACATACTGATATACTCAAGGACCGAGGAAGAACATGAGAAGCACTTACGTTTAATCTTGGAATTACTTAGAGAGGAACAACTGTATGCAAAGTTTTCTAAGTGTGATTTCTGGATACGTGAGGTACAATTCTTGGGTCATATTGTCAACGAGAAGGGAATACATGTTGATCCTACTAAGATTGAAGCAATAAAGAATTGGTCTGTTCCTAAGACCCCAAGTGAGATACGACAATTCCTTGGATTAGCGGGATATTATCAGCGATTCATTGAAGGATTCTCTAAGATTGCACAACCTCTCACAGCCTTGACTCACAAAGGAACAACATACAAATGGGGTGAGAGTCAGGAATCTGCTTTTCAGTTACTAAAACATAAATTGTGTAGCGCACCAATATTAGCGTTACCGGATGGTAGTGATGACTTCGTAGTCTACTGCGATGCATCTATTCAAGGACTTGGATGCATCCTGATGCAGCGGGATAAAGTGATAGCTTATGCCTCTAGACAATTGAAGGTTCATGAGAAGAACTATACCACCCATGACTTGGAACTGGGTGCGGTAGTTTTTGCCTTAAGATCTTGAGACTTACTTGTACGGTACCAAATGCACCATCTACACCGATCACAAGAGTCTTCAGCATATCTTTGAGCAAAAGGAATTGAACATGAGGCAAAGACGCTGGGTGGAATTGTTAAACGACTATCATTGTGCTATTAAGTACCACCCGGGGAAAGCAAATGTAGTTGCTGATGCGTTGAGTAGAAAAGAGACTGCTAAACCTCGACGTGTGCGAGCTCTGCAGCTAACGATTAGTACGCAATTACCTGAACAAATCCGTGATGCTCAAACTGAAGCTCTGAAGGTAGAAAATATGAGCTTAGAAGGGTTACGGGGTATGGAAAAACAATTGGAAGTAAAAGCAGATGGAATTCGTTACTTCATGGATAGATTATGGGTACCTCTACACGGAGACCTGAGAGACTTGGTGATGAGTGAGGCTCACAAGTCCAAGTATTCTATACATCCTGGATCTGACAAGATGTACCACGACTTGAAGGCGCACTATTGGTGGCCTAACATGAAAGCAGATGTAGCTACTTATGTGAGTAAGTGTCTGACCTGCTTGAAGGTTAAAGTGGAGTATCAGAAACCATCTGGTCTACTACAACAACCCGAGATCCCTATGTGGAAGTGGGATCAGATATCGATGGATTTTATAACTAAGTTACCCCGCACTTCTACGGGTTGCGACACAATATGGGTTATCGTGGATCGATTGACAAAATCTGCTCATTTCCTAGCAATAAAGGAAACGGATAAGATGGAGAAGTTAACCCGACTTTAATTGAAGGAGATCGTTTCGAGGCATGGAGTACTGATCTCAATCATTTCTGATCGCGATTCTCGTTTCACATCACACTTCTGGCAGTCGTTGCAGAAAGCTTTAGGTACGCGATTGGATATGAGTACTGCTATCATCCACAGACTGATGGTCAAAGCGAGCGTACTATACAGACTTTGGAGGACATGTTACGTGCTTGTGTGATTGACTTCGGGAATAACTGGGAAGTTCACCTACCGTTGGTGGAATTTTCTTACAACAACAGTTATCACACTAGCATAAAGGCAGCACCTTTGAAGCTTTATATGGGAGAAAGTGTAGATCACCAGTTTGTTGGGCTGAAATTGGTGATAGTCAATTAACGGGTCCTGAGTTAGTACACGAGACAACTAAGAAGATTGTTCAGATAAGAAACCGCATGGCCGCTGCGCGAGACAGACAGAAAAGCTATGCTGACAAGCGACGAAAACCTTTGGAATTTCAAGTTGGTGACAAGGTTTTATTAAAAGTCTCACCATGGAAAGGCGTAGTTCGGTTGGTAAGCGAGGAAAGCTAAATCCGAGATATGTTGGACCATTTGAGATAGTGGAAAGAATTGGTCCAGTGGCCTATCGACTAGCCTTACCTGATTCATTGAGTGGAATCCATGATGTATTCCATGTTTCAAATCTAAAGAAATGTTTAACGGATGAAACGATGGTACCACTGGAAGAGTTCAAGTAGATGAACATTACGCTTCATTGAGGAGTCGAAGTGATGGATCGTGAGGTGAAAACACTTAAGCAAAGCAAGATACCCAACGTCAAACGCTCATTGAGGAACCAGTCGAAGTGATGGATCGTGAGGTGAAAACACTTAAGCAAAGCAAGATACCCATCGTCAAAGTTCGTTGGAACTCGAGACGTGGACCAGAATTCACGTGGGAACGTGAAGATCAAATGAAGCTTAAGTACCCGCAGCTATTCGAAAGGACGATGCCAGCCGGCGAAGGTACTGATTAAATTTCAGGATGAAATTTCTTTCAACATGGGGATGATGTGACAACTCATCCAAAACTCACACGATTTCGATTTCCTTGTGCCAATGCAGTAGACAAGTGATGGAACACTCACCATGTAACGCAATTTTCGGGGATGAAATTTCTTTCAACATGGGGATGATGTGATAACTCATCCAAAACTCACACGATTTCGATTTCCTTGTGCCAATGCAGTAGACCAGTGATGGAACACTCACCATGTAACGCAATTTTCGGGACGAAAATTCTTTCAACATGGGGATAATGTGACATCCGGTAATTTTCCGTTACCAAACTCCGTTTGTTCCGTTAAGTCTTGCATACACGTGTCGTGCACACACACTAGTTGTCGTTGAACGTTGGTGACTTAACAATAATCAGTAATGTTAAATTGATGATAATTAAGTTAACAATGTGATTATTAAGTTATGCTTATGTGATTTAAAAGTTAACTGTAATTTTATCGCGTAACGTGGAAACGTATGTATTTACTTGGTAAATTTGTAGCTTGTAAAGATAATACATATAATTGCCACTACTAGTTTATATGTTTATTATTCTAGTTAAAAACATTTTAAAGGAGTGTGTAAAAGCCTAATCTTTATAAAATACAAATTATAAGGGTTAAAAGGGTAAATATGATTAATTAAGTTACAAAATCAAAAAAAATCCTAACCCTAATCACCCTTTCGGCCGCGACCTGCACTCCCTCTCCCTCTCCTCTTCGAATTCGACCAAGAACAAGTGAGTAAGCCTCGGATTGGATCGATTTCAAGGGTTAGAAGACACTAGAAGCATCAAAGCTTGTTCCTCTTTGCGATTTTAAGGTTAATTTCCTGTTCTTTCATGTATTTTGTTCTAGCCGAAAGTTATTTGCGATTTGGATGAATTGGAGGCCGAATGTTGCTTGTTTGTTGATGTTAATGTGTTTGTTAGATAGATTACATGTTAATTAACGTCAAGTATGCAAGAAAGTTTGGATTTTGGTTGTTTGTTTATATGATCATCTTGGCGTGAGTTTGAGGCGATTTTGGATCAAATTGGATGTTGAATGATGGTTGTTTGATGTTGTTATTATGTTAGTTGGATTGTATATATATGGTTAACGTCGATTATGCAAGAAAGCTATGATTTTGATACGTTGTTCATAGGTTACTAATAATAGTAACTTTATTTTGCATGAATTGATGATTGGATGATGTATGAATGTTATGGATGTGTTTGTGATGATGATTAGATGCTAGGTTGATGATGAACAATTGAAAATCAAGAAGATGTGTTATAGTTCATACATTGCTAAAAATAGTAACTTTTGGTGTTGAATGTTGATGAATCATGATGATTAGTGTTGTTGATCATGTTTAGATGTTGTCATGGACTTCAGTGGGTATAATTGATGAATTCATGAATTTAGTGGGAGTTTGATGAATTTGGGATGAACTTTCCCAAAAGGGAAACTTTAATTGTGCAAATCCTTGATTGGATGATTTGAGCATGTTTGGGATATTAGGATCATGCTAGTGTGTTCATGGATGATTTTAAGGTGATTAAATGTGTTGTTTATGTTGTATGAATGTTGATTTGGTTTGTTACCTGTTTTGGCCTGTTTGTGGAAAAATCATGGTATGAGTTATATAGGCAAGCTAGGACTTTTGTGGATTGATGATTGATTAAGAATGAACATTTTAGATGTATGAGCATGATAATAGTTGAGATTCACATGACTTGTATGATATCTAGTTGTATGATGATCTAGTTGGTACATGTGGTAAATGAAGTGCTATATGTAATCAAGTTGTATGTGAACATGTATGATATGCTGTTGTGTTAGTATTAACGAGTTATCACCTATAATGTCACCAACGGGTCAAACGGGTCAACTGGGTCAAATGTGTCTTGTATTTTAAAACCTTGAGTCTCTTGGTTTGTAGAACACTTAGGGTTTCATGTTGATTTTGTGTACACGTGCTTATGTACTCTTGTATTCTAGGTGACCTTTGAAGGTTGTCTTTCCCTCTTTCTTTCAAGTTAAGCTCTAAGTTAATTCTTGCGCGCATCAGGTGAGTTCTTGCCCCACTTATTTAACATAATCTCTTTTGGGGGAGATAGCATACTGTTGATCACAAACGCTTTATATATGAGTGTGTATAATATTGATATAGTGCTGTTTACCATGGAAAGTCCTCACACTTTCGGATTGTTAATATTGAATAGCGGGGAAATTTGGGTAGTACTACTGGGTCTGACGAGCCCCACTTGTGTGACTCGAGGTCATACGGGTGCAATTTTGTCCTAACATATATTCGTCACGAGCTGGTAAGTCGTGACGGGAGGCAACAAACGTAACACAGTCAGCTTCGATCGCGAAATCACTATGATTAATATTTTATGTTAATAGACTAGCTATCTATTGCAATACACTACTTATGCTCTAGAAACTGTTGATGGTTTATATTTTAACGCAAACTCTTGAATTCACCAACCATGTGTTGACTTGTTTAGTATGCTATTCTCAGGTTAAGGTTGCCAGTTGCCTAGGAGCACGCACACCAGCATCGTTGAGTTGTCTACATTTGTTTGTTTACAAATTTGGGTTTATTTTCATATTAAACATTTGCGTTTAGGGCGCGTATGTTTTGCGCATTCTCTTTTCATACTACTTGTTTTGGGTTTTCTAGTTTAAAAACGCTTCCACAGTATTTTAAACGTTAACTCTGGTTTTGTATATTAATCATATAGAGTCGTTCTTGGTAACTAATGACTGAGATCCTGGTATGTCACACGCCTCGCGGTAAAACCCTGCACGCGGATTTTGAGGGTGTTACAACGCCCAAGAAGACCAATCAATACTTGGTATGTGGATAGCGAGTGTAGCCGGCATATGACAAACAATCAGGCCTTGTTACAAGATTTTAAGTTAAAAGATGGAACGCATGTCACCTTTGGTGGTGATACAGGAGGAAAAATAACCAGAGAAGGAACAGTATCCAACGCGATTATAAGCTTTGATAAAGTCAACTTCTGTTCATATTTGAAATTTAATTTGTTAAGTGTATCCTAAATTTATGATAATTCCTACTCTGTACTTTTTGATGATTTTTTCTGTTATATCTTGAAACCAGGATTTCAGATAAGCAAGGAGTTCGTGGTTGTTAAAGCTGTCAGAGACCGAGACATATACAAACTGGATATGTCTCAAGTGGACTCTTCTACAGAAACAACTTGTCTCTTTGCTAAAGCATCTAATGATGAATGCCTGCTTTGGCATAGACGTCTCGGACATTCCAACTTCAAGAATATGAACAAGCTTGTAGCGGGAAATCATGTTATTGGCCTTCCATCAAAGAAGTTTGCCACAACTGATTTATGCTCAACATGTTTAAAAGGGAAACATCACAGAGCGTCTTATAAGTCCAAGCTGATAAAATCAAATTCCAAACCCCTTCAGTTGTTGCGTATGGACCTTTTTGGACCAACCAACGTGAAGAGTATTGGAAGAAAATCTTACTGTTTAGTTATCATTGATGACTATACAAGATTTTCATGGGTTTTCTTCCTAAATGCTAAATCTGAAACAACTGAATTAATAAAAGAATTTATCATAAAAGTAGAAAATCAACTTGAACAAAAAGTAAAAATAATTAGAAGTGATAATGGGACGGAATTCAAAAATCTAACTCTTGACATGTTTTGTGCAGAGAAAGGAATAGCCCATTAGTTCAGTGCTCCCAGAACTCCTCAACAAAACGAAGTTGCTGAAAAGAAGAACCAAACATTGATTGAAGCAGCACGATCCATGTTAGCCGATGCTAAAATTCCGATCGCATTCTGGGATGAAGCAATATCAACTGCATGTTTTGTTCTGAACCGTTCATCAACTGTTAAAGACAAACTGAAAACTCAATATGAGTTAATGTTTGGCAGGAAACCAAACATAGATTTTCTTAAATCTTTTGGTTGTCCGGTTATGATTCTGAATTCAAGTGATTATTTAGGAAAATTTGAATCAAAATCTGATGATGGATTTTTCGTTGGATATTCATCTGTTTCAAAGGCCTATCGAGTTTATAACTCTAGGACTAATGTTATAGTTGAAACATTCAATGTTAAATTTCTAGAAAACTCTTTTCCATGAGTGTCAAATGGTCCTGCATGGTTATTTGATTTAGATTCATTATCAAACTCTTTCTAATCCAACTTGTTTAATCAATCTAACTTGCTTCATTCTATAGGTGAAAAGAAAATTCAAGGAGATCTCGGTTCATTCAGTGACAATTGGGATTCTGATGATGCAGATGATTCAAGCCCAGACTATCCCTTCTTTTCTTTTGTTAGAGATTCTATTTTTCAGTCTAATAATGATGATCAGTCTCATCAAGATAATGATCATTCTGTTTCACAAAACCAAGATGTGTCACAACCAATTCCTAATGATGGTACAGAAATTATACAACCTGAGTCTGGAACATCATCTATCTTTGGTGATGTAGTTGATTCTGGTAATCTTGATTACTTTATCAACTCACCAACTCAAATTCCCAATTTCAATCCACATTCTTCAAGCCTATTGCATCAGCTTTCCAACTTGAATCAATCCAATCTAGATGTTCATGTTCAAGGAGATGAGATTCCGACATCTCGTATTCATAAAAACCATCCAACATCTCAGATTATTGGTCCTTTGAGTGAGAGAACGACGAGAAGTAAATCAAAACAAGCAAATGACTGCTTATACTCTTGCTTTCTTTCTCAAATTGTTCCTAAAAACATTTCCGAAGCATTAAAGGACAATGGTTGGATCGAGGCTATGCAAGAAGAATTATTACAGTTCCGCAAACAAGAAGTGTGGATCTGGTGAATTTACCTGAATGAGAAAATGCTATAGGCACAAAATGGTTATTCAGAAATAAAACTGATGATCGAGGAATTGTTATCCGAAATAAAGCGAGATTAGTTGCATAAGGATACACTCAAGAAGAAGGTATTGATTATGATGTAGTATTTGCTCCAGTTGTAAGACTTGAATCTATTCGTGCCTTCCTGGCTTATGCCTTATTCATGAAATTTAAAGTGTATTAAATGGACGTAAAGGGTGCATTTTTGTATGGTTCTATCACCGATAATGTGTACGTGAAGCAACCTTCAGGTTTGAAGATGCTACATATCCACATCGTGTGTACAAATTGAGCAAAGCCTTATATGGACTACATCAAGCCCCTAGAATCTGGTATAAGACATTGTCACAGCACTTAATCCAACATGAATACACGCGAGGGAAAATCGATCCAACTTTATTCATAAGGAAGGATGCTGATGATCTCTTATCTGTACAAGTGTATGTTGATGATATCATATTTGGTTCTACAAGTCCAAAATTATGCAATGAATTCGAAGAAATCATGAAATCTCGATTTCAGATGAGTTCTATGGGTAAGATAAATTTCTTTCTTGGACTACAAGTTAAGCAATCTACAGATGGTATTTTTATCAACCAAGAGAAGTTCATCGACAAACTCTTGAAGAAATTTAAGCTGCAAGATTGTCAGTCAATCAAAACTCCAGCTGACATAAACACCAAGATTGAGCTTGATCCGAAAGGAAAATCAGTAGACCAAACATTATACAGATCGATGATTGGTTCTTTGATGTATCTCACTACATCTAGACCAGACATTATGTATGCTGTTTATGTCTATGCAACGTATCATTCAGGTATCTCAAAGGTAAACCGACTTTAGGGCTATGGTATCCTTACGAAGGAAACATCAAGTTACATGGGTATACTGATAGTGATTATGGCGGATGTTGTCAAGATAGAAAATCAACAACGGGTGGGTGTCAATTTCTAGGACCCAGATTAGTCTCGTGGCAATGCAAGAAACAAACAAATGTCTCTATTTCTACTGCAGAAGCTGAGTACATTGCTACTTCAGCAGGATGTTCTCAAATCCTTTGGTTACAAAACCAACTGCTAGATTACGGGTTCAACTTTCTTAAAACACCTATTTACATTGATAACACAGCTGCTATGTTCATTACAACTAATCCTGTCCAACATTCTAAAACAAAACATATCAAAATTCAATATCATTTTCTCAGAGATAACTCTGAAAAAGGTTTAATCATTTTGATTCAAATTGCTACTGAAAAACAGTTGGCCGACCTTTTTACTAAAACCTTCTTACCAGGACGGTTTGAGTATCTGGTAGAGTCAATTGGTCTTATTAACCACATGTAAAAATTGGTTTTTTGAGTATTTCAGTTAATTAAGTCTAAATATGATCAGAACCCTCCCTTATATGAATAGGACATAGCTAGAGAACCTGTCAAAGTTAATTGCCTGATTGTATTTTTGTGTGTGCATTTTTAAAAAAAAACAAAAATCAAATACAAAAATAGAAAATTGAAAAACAAAAGATAAAAAAATATAAAACCAAAAATCACAAAATAGTGTCTTTCCTTATTAATTATATAGGAATGAATTTGTTTTGCAATATGTGAGAAATGATAGTACATTAGTATGATCAGTTGCATACTTCGCTTACGATTACAGTCTGACGTGATCAGATATGATATGCAGGTGAGCTCATGCAATTATACTGAAAAAGTAAATTCTTGTGATTAAACTAAATTACTCACGCATTCATGTATGTCTATTTTAGCACTAATGAGTAGTGTTGATTTCTCAAATTGATTGCTTGTTAAGACATAATCTCACACCTGATGGTGATATGAATAACCATTGAGCTCTAATTATTTAATGCATCTAACACTTCTCTGTTACGAGTCGTCATAGACCTGAAGTGATGAGATATCCTTTGTTGTAAGTGATTACAGACCTGGATATACTCACTGATGTAACAAGATGCCAATGTGCACAACAGCAAATGAGATCTGGTTATAGTATATGTCAGGTTAACAAGTTGAGAATAGTGACTTCATGCATATCTTTATGAGAATTAACCTCACTAAGTCTAAGTGTGACTGCATAATGTCATATCTAATTGTACTTTAAACAATCCAAGAATTGAAAAAGTAAGTATGCTGAGTACCTAGCCAAAAGCACTCATTTTATGTCCTTAGATTTAGTGTCCTTTGCTATAGAAATGCTGACCTGGAACACACTTGATTAGGATTTAATCACTGTCTGTGACTATCCATCAATTTTTTTTATTTTAATGTGCTGATCACTGCTAATATGATCTCACTGCAGACATGATTCATTGTGAATATTAGGATTTTATTCTACCTTAATTTTGATTTTTGCATGTTTTTTGTGTCCAGACAATTTAATAATGATTAGTGTGCTCTTCATGTGACAAAATTCAAGAAACTTCTAAGTTTTATCAAACTTAAAAGTTTAGGGGGAGTAAAAAGAGTTAAAACATTGTCTAAGAAAACTGATTGACAAATTTCAAGATATGAAAAATCATGAAAAAATCAAAATCTAATGTTTTGAATGGAAATGATGATGCTACATATGTTCAAGCATGTGTGTGTAACAAAATGAAAAAATGAACCAACATTTTTAATGGAAAAGCTTCTTGCAAAAGTTAAATGAGATTTTTTGTTAAAAATTAGAGACTAAAATGAGGGGAAATTATTTTGAAAAAATAAATAAAACAAAAATAAAAAGGTCAAAAATAAAAATTAAAAATTTCAAAATAAAAATAATAATTTTAAAGTCAAAGTTCAAAATTGAGGGTTTATTTTGAAAATTTTGGGTGAAAGTCAAAATTTGACTAATTAAAGTCAAAAATTGATTAACTGTTTTAATATTAGTATGTGAACAGTGCTAATATGTCTAAACAGTGTACAGGTGGAAGATTTGAAAAATTACAAGTGTCGGGACACATAGAAGTCATCTCATGCGCCTAAACAATGTTCATAAGTCCAGGATTAGGAGCATGATGATTTTTCAAGATTTGTACAAGTGTTGGACGTTTCAGAAAACCTCATGCATCTAAACAGTTGTCATGCGTCTAAACATTTGTCGTGAGTCTGAGAATGATGTTAAGTATTAGGCGTTTCAGCTAGACACATGCGCCTGAACAGTGCAAAAGCGTCTACATAGTGCTTATGCGTCTGAACAGTGCTCATGCGCCTAAGCCCATACGCACAAACAGTGTTCATGCGACTAAATACTTAGTGAGAAATTCTTTATCATGTGCACAACAGTGTTCATGCACCTGACCTCATGCGCATAAACAGTGCTCATGCGCCTAGGATTTTTCACTTAGCATATAAACAACACTTTGTGTTTTCAGATTTCATTCTCAAATTCCCCTGAATTCTTAATCATTCGAACCCAGTGTGTTTCCGATAAACTCTTTTTCTTCATTTTCATCGATTTTTGAGTTACTCTTGTATTCAAAGATCTTTGTGCTTAATTCTAAGTGTAAGTTCATGATCAAAATCACTGATATCGTTGATTTACAGGTTGATTTAAGCTGGGCGTTTCGACCCTATTCGGGCGTTTGAAAACCTAGATTGTATGCAAATCGGTAAATTGATGGTTAAAATGACTAAATGAACTGAAATTGATGCTTGAATGATAATATGGACTTGATTTCGACTCAGTTTGTTCATTCAAATCGATTGTTCATCAAACTTGATTCTGTGATGAATCTTCATCGACCGAGGATGAAGATGAACAGTCATTCAACATTTTTTAATAAAAATTTTTTTTTTTAACAAAAATTCATATTGAAAATAGGTTTTTTTAAATCAAAATTTGAAATCTAAAATGTGTTAAATAATCAAAGAAATCAATTTGTTTGAAATATTTGAATTTCAGCAGAATGAATTTTTTAAAATATTGATTTTAATTGTTTAAAACTTCAAATTTTAAATGTCTTGTGTTTAATTTTACAGATGGTTGATTTAAAGTTTGAGCCGAAACACAACATTGCTGAACTATTAAACGAGGATATTCAAAATGCTGTAGGATACGAAGATATGATCAGATTTTTATTACGGACGAAGTACGTATATGCCATGTGCTACCAACCAGTTATCTATGCACGTCTGATTAAGAAGTTCTGGAGTACGACATATGTTGATGTTGATGATAATGGAGCTAAAGTGATCTGAGGCTTTATAACGAATTTTAGAATGATTGAAGTCTCTGAAGACTCAATTAGACAAGCCTTGAGGTTAGGACCTAATGATCCAGAAGATTTATCCGAGCCAACGTTTGATGAATGTAGACAAACATTCATGGAAATGGGACATCCTGACCATTTTCCTAAGAAACATTTTTTTCGTGCTCGTGTGTATAACCATTGGAAGCTTATATGCTACATTTTTCAACATTGCATGTCAAAACGAAGTGCGGGATGGAATTCTTTCCCTGTTGACATTGCATCACCCATTGTAGCACTGACTACTAATAGACGATTTAATATGTCTAAGTGGATTCTAAATGGTTTTATCTTTAATCTTAAAAAGGGAATTAGGATCAAGTATCTCATGTATCCTAGATTTCTTCAGATGATCACAAATGAAGAGTATCCAGACATACGTGGGTATGGTATGAGTGGTGAAACTATGATGCTAGAGCATATGTCTGAAGTATCTTATAAGAGATTGGCAATGGTTACTGGAGCTCAGAATGTTCCATTATTTGATTATATTCTTAATGTTGCTAACGATGAGTGGATATCACTATTGATCATTATCATTTAACTGAGGACGAGCCTATTGACCCAGCTGATTTGATTGAGGAAATACCAGCTGAAGAGGATGAAGAAGATGATGATGATAATGAAAACATTGATGATGTGGATGATGACAGCTCTAGTTCATCAGATGATGACCATAATGATGATGGTGGTCAATTTGATGATGTTATGGAATTTATTCCTGAGAATGTTGAAGAATCTGAGCATGTTGCTGAAGAAGCTCATGAAGAAGAGCATGATGTTACAGAAGAAGTAAATTCAGCTACTGAAGAAGTGAATGAAGAAATGGATGAATATGTTCAAGATACAGATCAAGTTACTGAAGAGATTCATGATAAGGATACTGAACAATCTATTGAAGAAAATGCAAGTATGATTGAAGAAATGGTAGATCAAAATGACCAGTTTGAATTAAATGAGAACACTCAAGAGTTTGATATTGTAGAAGCTGGCATTATGAATGAATTTGTAGAAGAAGTACATCTAGAAGTGGATGTAACTGAAGAAGAAAACCTACAGAAGAAGATTGATGAACTGAACGAGGAAAATGAAAATCAATTAAAGATGATTGAAGAGTTAAAAGCATCAAATGAAAGGTTGATTAATGAAATGAAAGAAAAGGATAAAATAATTGATGAGTTAAGAAAAAGTAGAGATGAAAACTTGAAAACGTTTGAAGTTATGATGACAGATTTTGATGTGATGGAAGAAAAATTAAAGGTGAATAAGGAAAATGAATTGATGAAAGAAGAATTAGAAAAGTTGAAAGAAAAGAATACGTCTCCATTGCCTGATTTAATGATTATTTCAGAAATTACTCCTATTGATGTTGAGAAGATTCCAGAAATTGACAAAGGAAAAAGAAAAATAGATGATTTAGATATGTCAGTTTTACCTGAATCAACATGTAAAATTTAAAAGGTGAATGTCGAGGAAAAAGAATCTGATGTTCAAGAGATTATCAGAGCTCTAGATGATATAGAGTCTGAGTTTGATGATAATTGGTACAATGAAGTGCTGGATGATGAAGATATCCAAGATGCTAATGTAGATGAACATTATTCTACAATTGACATAAGTCATGACGATGTACCTGTTGATGTTGAATAAAAATACAATTATTTGGTAAAGATGAAATACAATCGAGTGTTTCTTGATGGTTTGACTGTTTCTCAAATTCATGAAGAATATGAAAAATGTGTTACAGCTAAATCCGTTGCTCTTGTTGATCCAAATGAAATTGTAGTTGAACATGGAGAATGGAACAAGTTACAAGAAAGTATTAATGTAGAAGAATTGTCTACATCCGAATTACACCATCCTGATCCAAATGACATGAATATTAATGCTTTAAGATCATGGTTACAATCCAAAAATTATCCGTGGAAGAAGATAAAGAGGCTACAAGGCGAATCATTAAGAATTTAGTTAGAAGCTTTCAAGAAACAGAAAGACAAACTAACAAGATAATTATGCTTGATATGGATAATCCTCAATACTTGGAGATAACAAAGAGGATGAGGATTTTGAAGCCTCAAGAGATCAAAGTAATGGAGAAGAAAGTTCTGCTTACGAGAGAAGAAGAGAACTGATAAAGATGTTTCCAGAAACAGAAAGACAAGGATATCAAGTATCAATGGAATAGAAGCAATTATGGAACAAAGCACGATCTGCTAGTGACATTGTGCGTAATGTATTATAGAAAGGACAATCTATTTCAGATTTGTTGAATGCTATGATTGTTCCTGATACCACTAAGGAGGTCAAGATCGTAGATTGGAAGTATGATGAAGTGTTTGATGCATTCTTGATTAAAAGTGTCAATGCAATTTGTGATGTTTATCATTTCTTTTCAAGTATTATTAAGCTGCCAGTTCAAGACTTGAAAGAATTAGACAGATTGCCTTTGATCAACCATTCAAAAGCTAAACGTGGAGAATTATTTGTTGAGTTACTTCACAGAGGGATAAACAGAATGAGTTCATTCTTACAAATAAGGTGTGATCAAGAAGATAAGCAGTATTTTCAATCATTAAAGAAGAAGAGAAAAGGGGTTGATAAAGATATTGGTGATGAAAAGTTTTTAGATGCTTTCAGTGATGAGTATTTTGAGAAAGTCACAAATCCTGGATTGAAAGTGATAGATGGATCTCAACAATCAAAACCGATTCTAAGATGGTTTTATAATTCTGAAACGTATGAATTGAAGTTGGTTAGAAATGTGGATGATTGGGACAAAGTTATGATTATATTGTTTGGTGTGTTTGAACTTAAGCTACTCCATCCTAGTTACATTTCTTTCTTATCAATTCAAAAGTTTGAGAAAGTGAGTCCAGAAACTGTTGAGAATGACAAAAAGTATTTTATGTCTATAATTAAGGTGATGAATGTAGCAATGGAGAGGATATCTTTGAGGAAAGCATTAGCATACGCTAATATTGTGAAGAAAGATATCAAAGACATTGAGTTCATGAGAATTTCTAGTAAAGGTGTTTCGGAGATACATTGTAAAGATAGTTCTAATCCAATCGAATGCTATGCAAATGTGGATATAGCAGGGCTTTCAAAGCAAACATTGGAATTAATGAACTCCATGGAAATAAAAACAAATGAAGCTAAGCCTGAACAAGGGATTTTAGCAGGAAAATTCAAGTCAGCTATTGCCAAAGCTCTAAGGGAATAAGAGCTATATAAGGAAAAGCTAGTTTTCAAGATAAAAGAAGAATCAGGAGACTTCTTTCCCTTGTGAAGACTGGAGATCAAAGCTGGGGATAAAGAAGAAGACTGAAGTTTAAAGAATGAAAATCAAAGAAGATTGAAGACAAAGTCAGAAGAAAGAAGACTGAAGAAAGAAGATTAAAGATTGAAGACAAAGATTGAAGAAAGAGAATTGAAGACTGAAGATTTTGAAGACCAAAGACATGTAAATATTAGGGGGAGTATTGTAGATGCTTCTTTAAAGATTAACATTTGTCTTTGTGTGTCTTTTACATTTTTGTCATAGTATAGGGACTTTTTATGTAAATATGTTCCTTTGTTTTCTTGATTAGTATAAATAGCATAGATATGTATGGTGTAGGTAAGTTTTTAGGATTGAGACGTATTGTAACTATTTTCTACACTTTGTATTCTTCTATATGCTAATCAATGAAAACTCTATGAATTTTTGTTGATTTTCTTGTATTGAATTGAATACTTGTGTTTTAGATTGAATGTGTTCATATATCATCACAGATCGATCCATTTTGAGCTTATCAATAAGCACTCCTGTCATATCCATCTTTAATGCTAACAACTAGAGCTTTCTTTGGCTCTTCAGATGCTTTTGATTCATCCTTATGTTCTGGCATAGGAAGACTCTGATAAGGCTTTTGAAACATCTTTTGAGACTGCTGATGATGTCTTTGACTGCTAGAACCTGCTTGACCATTTCCTCCTTGGTTTCTGGGAGCTTTACATTCCCTCTAGAAATAACCATAGCTATTACATTTGAAACACCTTGACTTTGATTTGTCGAAGCCAACGGTTTTGTTAAGACTTGGCTTGTAGTTCTTGTTAACATAAAAGTGTTTTAGGGTTCTATAAGCAATCATCACAATCTGCCAGTTCAAGTCCATCTCTTCCATATCGTCTGGATCCATCTCAAATAGATCCTACAAAACAAGATCTAATTGTGTTAAATGACTACCTTGATAAGCTTGAAAACTTGCCATAAAAGCAGTAAAAGTAGATTTAGACTCACCATCCAATAAGAGGATGTTAATAACATCTTTAACTTTGCTAGTTTTAGCATAGTTAGATGATAGAGTCTCAGTTTGAGGTTTAGGAGTTTGAGTTTTAGGAGGAGACTTAGATTGATGTTGATTTGCATATACAGGAGCACTTGTGTAAGAAGAATCTGTAAAGAAACCAGCTCCGATGAACAAATCACCCTCTTCTTCTGGAGATTTATCATCTTTGGCCAGAAAAGCATTCTCCACTGTGTTAGCTGGAGATGCAACATACTTGTACTGAGACATTGAAGTAGCTCTATCATTGTTTCTTGAGCTTTCATCAATCTCAACTGATTCAATCTTAGCAATCAAAAGATCTAGATCCATAGGAAACTTTTTAGTATGCTTTAACAGTATAACTGTCTGTTTCTATGAAGATGGAAGAGCATTGAGAAGTCTATAGTTTAGATCTTTTAGATCATTTTTGATACTAGCAGTTGACATCTCAGAAGTTAGTTGCATAAATCTGTTCATCATTTGAATTATTGTTTCACTAGAGAGATGCTCAAACAACTCTAATTGCCTCTGAAGTTTCTGCTTTTTGAGATCATGTATCTCTTTTCCTCCTTCACATATGATTTTCAAAGCTTTGTACATAGTGTACCCAGTTTGATAACCATCAAGTCTAGTCAAGACTTCCAATGGTAATCCTTTACACATCAATGAATAAGCTTTGATATCATTCTTCACTTTCCTGAAGTCATCACCTTACAGATCATCTTCAGGATAAGGTTCTTGAGAGTCTTTTGTGTAAACAAATCCCCTATCAGGACCATCAGATGTAATCGGGATATGAGGTCCTTTCTCTATTGACTTCCACAAATCAGTGTCAATAGAATTTAGATGATGCTTTAGTCTTAAAGACCAGTTCTTGAAATCACCTCTGTTCTTTAGCTTTGGAACCCTGTTCTCAGAATCTTCAGACTTAACTATTTTGTATTTTTGAATTTAAGAAAAAGACTTGTTTTTGTTATTTTTAAGTTTTGAATTGAAAACTATGAAATGAAAATATTTTTTGGATTTTAGTTTCTGAAAAAATTTCTAAGTGTAAACTGATAAGTCTGAAAGCTGATGTGCCTGAATAGTTGACAAGCGCCTACACAGTAGTGAAATACCTAAACAGCTCTGAAGCACTTGACTTTGACTTAGAAACACCTAAGGGAATGCCTTAGAAGAATTCTCAAAAACACCCAACTTGTATCAAGCGCTTGGGGTATAAAACGCCCAAATAGTTTTAAAGCGCCTAAACAGTTAAAATGCGCCTAGAATTACTTTGTTTCTGCAAAGTCAACAAGTGTCCAAACAGTATCAAAATGTATCGACAGTGGTCAAGCGCCTGATCTGAAACGTCTACACAGTATCAAAACGCCCAAATAGTGGAAATGCACCTAGATACTTAGACAACTTTCAGCAGTTTTCAACCATAATGCGCCTAATTCATCAGCTTCAACGAACTCAGATCTTATGAAAATCTTCAAAACTTGATTAATTGATCCAAAAACATCTAATTTGGCAGTAATTAGGTCAATTAACAATCCTTAATCCTCAATTTTCTCAAACAACAACAACAAATCAATATTCTGATTGAATTTCAGTCCGAATGTAAAGAACAAAGTTTGAACACTAATTCGATCAATTTCTCAGATTTGAACGAATTGAACACAAATTTGTGATTCAAACTATTGATGAAACACAACTAAATCAACAATTAATTTATCAAATTGCAATCAATCACAGATTTCAAGTGATTCAAAGAGCTCAAAATTGTCGATAAGCTCTGATCACTAAACCGAAGGCTCTGATACCAATTGATCGGTTCAAAAGGATCGAATCTGTGATGATTTCGTGATGGAATGATCAATTCAAACACAAGTAATCAAAGACACGCAATTATATCAAAAATTAATAGATTCATTGATAGTAAATGCACGGATACAATGTGTAGGGTTACAATTCGTTCAACTGTTCTAACAGTTTCTATTCTGGTCTAGTCTGGTCTTTCTGATCTTTTCTGATCTCTCTAGTCTCTTCTGATCTCTCTAGTCTACCCTGCATATACATAAAATATCCTATATATACTGTCAAGAACTAAGAAACATATATTTACAAATAAGTCCCTATACTATGACAAAAAACATACAAAGACAAAATGTTAATCTTCTAAGAGTCTAACAGCCTTATGTACCTCGGACTTAACTTTCCCCGCTTCCTAAACCGGATGATCCCTTTCCAAGGCGAGACCTTCAGCATGACTCTATCACCCACATTGAATTCAATCGGTCTACATCTCTTGCCGGCATACGACTTCTGTCTATCTTTTGCCGCCTTCATAAAGGCCTTAATCTTTTCCAACTTTTCAGTCGTAGCCTCGAGAACCTTAATACTCCCTATCTCCTTCTGCCCAATGTCACCCAAACATACAGGCGTTCTACACCTCCTACCATATAGCATCTCATATGGAGGCATACCAATGGTGGCATGATAACTGTTGTTATATGAGAATTCAGCTAACGGTAGGTGTTCGTCCCAAACTCCTCCAAAATTAATGATGCATGCTCATAGCATATCCTCCAATGTCTGAATCGTCCTCTTCGACTGACCGTTTGTCTGAGGATGGTAAGCCGTACTGATATGTAACCTCGTCCCCATCGCATCATGAAATCTTTTCCAAAAATTAGATGTAAACCGAGTGTCACGGTCAGACACGATAGACACCGGTACGCCATGACGAGTCACTATCTCTTTGATGAAAAGATCCACCAACCTGTCAGATGAATACATCTCGCAGATCGGTAGAAAGTGAGCACTCTTCGTCAGACGATCAACTATCACCCATATGACATCGTGTCCCCTTGTCGTACGCGGTAACCTCGTAATGAAGTCCATGGTGATGTGCTCCCATTTCTACTAGGGTATATCCAAGGATTGGATTATCCCGTATGGCTTCTGGTGCTCTGCCTTCACTTGTAAACACGTAAGGCACTTACTCATATACCCTGCCATATCGCGCTTCATTCCCGGCCACCAGTAATTTTTCTTCATATCATGATACATCTTTGTAGCACCGGGATGAATTGAGTATTGTAACACCCCGAATTTTATTTAAAAGAAGAGAAAGGAAACTAAATAGAAAGAAAAGATAATGGACACAAGTGCAGGGGGTAAAGTGTACAAAGTACAAAACCCATTATTTTATATTGTTAAAAGGCATGGCAGCCCACTTCTTCTTCCACCCACCTTGTCTTGGCTAAAAAAGGAAGAAAGAGAGAAAAGCTCTCGGTTTTAGAGAGAGAAAGAGGAAGAAGAAGCTGCAAAGGTAAGTTTTTCTTGAATATGAGTTTGGTTTTAGCTGGGTTTTGAGTTCTAAACTGAAGTTCTTGGTGTTTAGTGCTTGTGTTCGGGAATTTGGAGCTGAATTGCTAGTGGAGGCGTTTAGTTCGAAGAACTGCTTCAAGGTGAGTTCCAGAACCCCTCTTTTACTGATTTTCAACTTCTTGGGGGCTATTATGCATACCAAACAAACGTTTTAAAGAGTTAACCAAATGTTTCTAGAATTTGTCTGAATGATGTTCTGTGAATGTATGTTTTAAAATTATTTTGATGGTTAGTATCGTTGTTAGTATGTTTTAGGGGCCTTAGAATGTTAGATCTGTGTTTGTGTAGTGTTAGAATGATAATCGGATGTCTTTGGTAGTTTAGAAAGTTTCAGAATGTTCTCATGCGTCCAACTTACCTCATGCGCCTAACTGTCCTCATACGCCCAGGGTCATGCGCCCAAATAGTGGACATGCGCTTGAACAGTAGTTCATGCACCCAGAATAAGTGTTGATGCGCCTAAGTGTTAGCCATGCGCCCAAATAGTGCACATGCGCCTAGAGTTGCCCATGCGCCTAAGTGTTGACGCGCCAAAGTAAGGCTCATGCGCTTGCATAGTGCTAATGTGCCCAGACATTTTATACTTAGAATTTTTATGCTCATGCGCCTGAAATGTTCCAATGTGCCTCATTTTGGACATAGGATTTTCTAAGGGGTTTTAAGAGGAAGATGGTTGAGATAGGTTCTTTACATGGTATGATGTATGAATGTGCATACGTAAAGTATTAGTTAACGAAAGTGGAAGATAACGAATGATAAGTATGGAAGTAAAGGATGATAAGATCCATGTCGCGTACCCCGATACTATGTCGGTCTTCAGACATTAGTCGGGGGTTTGTTTACAGGCCCCGGCACAGTATTAGTCTTCGGACATGAGTCGGGGGTATTGCATGAGATAGTATGGTATGAGATTAAAATGAGGTCTTGTTGCTCACCCCTGTACTGTGTCGGTCTTCGGACATGAGTCAGGGGTTTGTTTATAGGCCCTGGCACAGTATTAGTCTTCAGACATGAGTCGGGGGTGTTGCATACGAAGACGAGATCCTTGTCGCGTACCCCAGTATTGTGTCGGTCTTCAAACATGAGTCGAGGGTTTGTTTACAGGCCCTGGCACAGTATCAGTCTTCGAACATGAGTTGGGGGTATTGCATGAGGCAGGATTTGTATGATAATAAGTATTGTATTGACTGATGAACGATGTTGAAGATAATAATTAGTTATTATCAAAGTGTACGTATGATGCGTGATCGTGAACGAAAGTAAAACGTGGTTTTAACGAAATTAAAGTATTTTATTTATAAAACTAGAACTCACTCAGCGTCGTAGACTTTTTGTATGCATGATAGTTGGCTGGTATTTTGTTGATGCTGAGGAGTTGCAGGCATGGATGCATACGCTACTGGGGACGCTTTGAGGTTGGCATCCATGTTTTGTTATAATGTCATATTTTGAAATGTAACAATGATGTAATGTGATGACATGTTTTTAATTACTAATGAAAGTTTTTAAATTCCGCTACAAAAGTAATGTATGTTTTAAACATTTTATGCAATGACGGTTCAGCTGTAAGCATCCCGGGAATGGGGCCTTACAAGTTGGTATCAGAGCTAAAGTTTAAGAGAATTGGGTAAATATTTTCAAAAACCTAATCTTAAATTGTGAATGGGACGAAAGAAAAGGGATGTCAGTCCTAGTAGCTACGTGCCTACAGGTAAGGGTTTTATGTAAGCTTCTATGTAAGTTAAATGTTAACCGGTATTATGTGAGCATGTTTTGTGGCTTGTGTGCTTTTGTTTAGATTTAGATACTGAGGTAGTCAGGATAGGAAATGCTTGGGGGATGAAGAGTAAAGTAACTGGCTAATCACAACTGGCCACTGTAATTAGGGACTTACTATACTTGACATAATCCGAGCTATTGCCTTGATTGACCGTGTTGGTGTTTGAATCTTGTAGTGTCTAGATGGCTGGTTGTAGGTCTTCTGAGATTTCATGAGGTGGAGGTCGGGGTGGATGTCGTGTTAGGCCGCGTGTCACGAGGAGCAGGGCTAAGACTGCCGAGACGGCTCCTGAAGAGCCAGAGCTTTGTCACCAGGATGGTGAGGACGAGAGTGCTAATCTGAGAGCCTCAATGAAGGAGGCGATGGTTGAAAAGGTTCATCAGGTCATGCAGACGATTCTGCCATCTGTAGTGACCGAAGTTATCCGTGCTGTGAGAGATGAGGTGAAGGAGGAGAAGAGGAGAACCGCCCGGCGAGGGGGTGAAGCTGGAGGTTCTGGGGATATGGAGCAACCCGATGCTGATATGGTTGTCTCCAGTGATGATGAGAAGGAGGCAGTGCAGGGAACTACGAGGGGATGCAGCTATAGGGCATTCAAAAGGTGCAGGCCCCCTATGTTTGATGGAAATAGGAGCGTTGCTGCTGCACAACGTTGGGTGAAAGAGATGGAAGCGATACTTGACATCAGCGAGTGCCGCGAGGATTAGAAGGTGACGTTTGCTACCCACTCGTTCGTGGACTTCGCCTTGTGCTGGTGGGACAACATTGTCCAAGCCAAGGGTACCAGGGTAGTCAGGAGGATGAGGTGGAAGGAGCTGAAGAGGTTGGTAATTAAGGAGTTTTTCCCTCATAGAGAGCTTGACAAGGTTGAGAGGGAGTTCCTACAGCTGGAGGCAGGGACCATGACACACCAGCAATACACCACAAAGTTCAACGAGATGGCAAGGATGGTGCCAGATCAGGTGACGCCTGTGTCACGAAAGATCAAAAGGTATATTCAAGGTCTGCCAGCAGATATCAGCAGACATCTGATCGCTGCCCGGCCAGGTACGTTTAGGTCGGTGGTCGACCTAGCAGGGAGGCTGTATGACGAGCGAGAGGCGGTGGCGATAATGGATGAAGAAGAGGAGCGGGGTTATGTTAGGAGTGGGAATGGAAAGCGGTATAATGATGATGGTGAATTTGTGGCTGGATGTAAGACGAGGAGGTTCGATGATCGGAAGAGGATAACTAAGAGGGAAGAGGTATGCAAGAAGTGTGGTAGAGGCCACGTGGGGGAGTGCAGGTGGGGATCGAACGTCTGCTTCCACTGTGGAAGAGAGGGCCACAGGGAGAGGAATTTTCACATGGCCAGCTGGCGAAGGTATTGATTTAAATTTCAGGACGAAATTTCTTTCAACATGGGGATGATGTGACAACTCACCCGGAACTCACTCGATTACTTTGTGCCAATGCAGTAGACCAGTGATGGAACACACACCATGTAACGCAATTTTCGAGATGTAAATTCTTTCAACATGGGAATAATGTGACATCCGGTAATTTTCCGTTACCAAACTCTGTTAGTTCTGTTAAGTCTTGTTCCTTTCACACACCCGCCAAGAACAAGCAATCACCCTCGGATTTGATCGATTTCAAGTTATAGAACACGTTAGAATCTTCAATTCCAAGCCAATACACATTCAAAGGTTAGATTTTTACATGTTTTAATGGTATTTATGAATGGCCGAATGTTCTAGTCAAAAATCTACAATTGAGTGTTAATTCTTGATTGCTTGATGATGTTATGATGTTAGTTACGTTATATTGATGTTAGTTTACGTTGATTATGCAAGAAAGCTTTGATTTTGATGCGTTGTTCATAGGTTAC
Organism: Flaveria sonorensis; assembly: GCA_025506505.1. Classification (NCBI taxonomy): domain Eukaryota; kingdom Viridiplantae; phylum Streptophyta; class Magnoliopsida; order Asterales; family Asteraceae; genus Flaveria; species Flaveria sonorensis. Next base: position 23,327,822 of record CM046433.1, read on the forward strand.
TAATAATAGTAACTTTATTTTCATGAATATGATGATGGGATGATGAATTGATGTTGCTAAAGTGTTTATCATGTTATGGGGATGTTAGAATGCTGATGTTTATGCTAGAAACCTAAGAATGGATGATGTAGTTCATATGTTACCAAAAGTAGAAACTTTTGGTTTTGAAGAATGATGAATCATGATGATTTGATGTGTAGAACATGTCTAGATGATAGCATGAGTTTGAATTGGTAAATTGTTAATGAAATCATGAATGTATTGGGTGTTAGATAGATTTTGGGATGCACTTTCCCAAAAGGCAAACTTTATTTGTACAAAATCTTGGATATGATGATTTGAGCATGTTTGTGACATTAGGATCATGTTAGCATGTTCATGGATGATTTCTAATATGGTGGAATGTATTGTTTAGGTTGTATGAATGCTTAGTTTGTTAATTGGAGATTTGGTCTCTTTGTGGGTGCACATGGTGATGGATATGTAGGTTATGATTACTGTTTTGGTTGTAATAGATCATGGTTGAAAATTTTGGTTGATACGGATTCTGTTGTATAATATGATGCTGATCATTATACACACGTGTGAATCTGAGGCCCCTACTTAGTAGGATTGGCAGGGTTTAGGGTGTGAAGTCATGAGTGGCTTCACATGGCATGTTGTGCATGATTTGATTCTGTGTATGATGCATTAGCTATGGTATAATTATGTTGAACATGATGATTACTTGAGATTCTCATGACTTGTATGATAATCTAGTGATGATCTAGGTAGTACATGTGGTTAATGAAGTGGCATATGTGAACATCTTGTATGATAATCATGGTTGATGAACTATTATGATTGATTGAATGGAAATTTCACCTATAATGTCACCAACGGGTCAAACGGGTAAACTGGGTCAATGTGTTTTGTTTTTCCAAAACCTTGAGTTCTTTGGTTTATAGAGCACTAGGGTTTCATTATGATTATGTGTACGCGTACTTATGTACTTGCATGTTCTAGGTGACCTCTGAAGGTTGTCTTTCCACTCTCTCTTTCAAGTTAAGCTCTTAAGTCTTTATTGTGCACACCAGGTGAGTTCATGCCCCACTCTTTTTTGTACTCTCTTTCGGGGGAGATAGCATACTGGCTTTACAAACGCTTACTTTATATGAGTTGTGTATAGTATGATATAGTGCTGAATACCATGAAAGTCCTCACACTTTTTGATTGTTAATAATGATGATTAGCGAGAAATCTTGGGTAGTACTACTGGGTCTGACGAGCCCCACCTGTGCAACTTGAGGTCAAACGGGTGCAATTTTGTCCTAACACAGACATCGTCACGACCTGGTAAGTCATGACGGGAGGCAACAAACGAAACATAGTCAGCTTCAATCGTGAAATCACTATGATTATTACTTATGAATATAGACGAACTATCTATTTCAATGCACTTCTTATATTTTGCAACTATTACTGATTTATGATTAACGCAAACTCTTGAACTCACCAACCATTGTGTTGACTCTTTTAGTATGCTATTCTTAGGTTGAGGTTACCATTGCCTAGGAGCACGTGCACGGGTCAGCATCATTGTACTTGTTAGCATGATTGAAACTTTGTTTTGGTTTGGTTATTGAACATTTAAGTCTTTGTCGGTACTACTTTGGGCGCGTGTGTTTGCGCATTTTGTATTATGTTACATTGTTTTGGGTTTTTCTGGTTTATTAAATGCTTCCGCATTATTCAAAGTTAAACTCTGTCTTTGGGTGTTTTTTCATATAGAGTCATTCTGAGTAACTAATGACTGAGATCCTGGTATGTCACACGCCTTGCAGTAAAACCCGGCACGCTGATTTTGAGGGTGTGACAGATTGGTATCAGAGCCATTGGTCATAGGGAACTAGGTTGCATACACACACTAGACTATAACCGCACAGTTATTAGTTACTTGCCACTTATTCTTTACTGTATACTCATTGGCATACGCAACACGTCCTTCACAGCATGGCATCGTCATCCCGTGATTTGGGCAAGAGACCGGCGCGATCTGAGTCACCTCCTACTTCCCCCGTACCTGATAGGGGATTTAACTGGCCCCAGCATCCTTATCCTCCTGGCGAGATAGACTGGGATCAGCCTTTCATACCGCCTGAGCTCGATCTTGCACGGAACTGGGATTTCTACCCCACCTACATAAACCGTATGGCTTATAAAGAGCGTGTACCACCTGTAGCTCCTACTCGACCTAGGACGAGGTCATCGACCGCCTTTGCACTACCTACATTTCCTACCTTGGAAATTCCTTTGGAGCAGGCATTTGCAGCCCTAGTAGCCACACTGGAGACAGAGCGACAGTGTATCCGAGGACTCATTGATTAGAACTCTGCCTTACGATCTGAGATGCGTCAGTTGTGCTACCAGGTAGAGACGCTTCAGGAGCGACTCTCGATGGCCATTGGTGGACATCATACCCTGGCAGACAACATTGTAGCACTTACTGGGCGCATGGAAACGTAGGATCACCATAACATAGTGATCGATGAGAGGTTTGCTGATCTAGAGGCACAGCTAGTAGCACCCTGATGAGGAAGACCCGAAAGGGGAACCGAAGGAAGCCCCCGAAGAAGAACCAGCAGAGATGGATGAGGACAGTGACGGATCTAACTGATTGATTCTACTTTTATATGACTTAGACTATATAGTGTTTCTTTTCTTTTAAAACCTATGTGGGAAGGGTTGCTTCCCACCCAACTGAAAAAACTCAAATTTTGACATTGATGGAATACTTTGTGACTCATTTACAATTTATTTATCTTTGGTTATTATTTATGTTATAAATGTTGTGGTTGTGATGAAATCCTTATTTCTTATTATTTACTATTCCTCAATGAGATTAATGTGTTGGATGTTACTTATTATTGTATTTGTGAATGTAAAGTGAAATATGGACGTGGACGAGGTCGTGGACGTGGCGCCGGAGGTCGTGGTGCTGGTGCCATAAACATGACACCTGTAGAGTTGGCTGCCCTAATTAACGAGCATGTACAGGCAGCAGTGGCTGCTGCCCAAACCGGACAGCCAACAGGTAAATGATAAAAGAGGTTTAACCAATTATCCTAGTTACTTGTCTGGGATACCTAACTAATGTATGGTTTGTCGAAACAGGACCTCCACCTCGTACTTACAAGTCCTTCATGGATTGTAAACCTCACACTGGGACACTTGAACTGTGGGATTAGTACGGTGGTTTGAGAAAACTAAATCCGTATTCGTGAAATGTAACTGTCCGCCAGCTGACCAAGTGAAGTTCACGACTGGAACACTTGAGGGTGCAGCACTTTCTTGGTGAAATGCCCAGGTGCAAATGTTGGGTCAAGCCATGGCCAATGAACTACCCTGGGATGAATTTAAAAAGATTATGACCGAGGAATACTGACCCCAAAACGAAGTGCAGAAGCTGGAGATGGAATTCTGGCAACTCAAAATGCAAGGCTCAGAGATTGAAGCCTACACGACCCATACTCATGAGTTGGCCACACTATGCCCGGGAATGGTCAATGAAATGCACAAGAGAGTCGGGCACTACATACATGGACTGGTGCCCGAGATTCAGAGTATGGTAATTGCTTCCAACCCCACTACCATACAGTAGGCTATCCGAACAGCCCACAGGCTGACTGACCAGGCAGTTAACCAAGGATGGTTACCCAAACGGGGCGCGGTTGCTAGTGTGTCTGACAACAAACGAAAGTGGGAGAACATTAGTAACAAAGGTTCATCCTCCAGCAACTAGCCATAACAACAGCAGCAACAGGTACAACAGCAGCACCAACCACCCCAGCAACAAAGGAGGTTTGATAACAACTGATTTTTCAATCAGTCATCCTCGGTATCACAGGGACAAAGAGGCTATGTGGGGAAAAGTCCCAAGTGCAATCGATGCAACTACCATCACACCGATAGGTGTGACAACTTCTGATGCCAAGACTGTGGTAAAGTTGGGCATGCAGCAAAGGACTGTCGGGGTGAACTGATGAAGAAGCCTCAACAATCTCAAGAAACTCCAAAAGGTTGTGTCGAGTGCGGAAAAGATGGTCATTACAGATGCAACTGCCCACAGTTTAGGAGAAATGGAAATGGCGGGAACAACGCTGGCAATAACAACAACGGCAATAACAATAACAACAACAATGGTAATGTCAACAACAATGGTGGAAATAATAATGGAGCCAAAGGGAGAGCCTTCGTCATTGGCTCAGGTGAGGCTCTAAACGATCCTACAACTATAACTTGTAAATTCTCGGTTAATGGTCATTTTGCTACCGTATTATTTGATACTGGAGCTGATAGAAGCTTTATTTCCACTAAGTATAGTAGTCTTTTAAGTGATGTGCCCTCAACGTTAGAATCTAATTACATCATAGAGTTAGCTGACGGTAAGCAGGTTCACGTGACACATATCCTTATGGGTTGCAAGATAGAACTTTCTGGACATTCCTTTGACATAGATCTCATGCCTGTTACGCTCGGCAGCTTTGATGTAGTAGTCGGCATGGATTGGGTTTCCAACAAGCAGGCGGAAGTCATATGTCGTGAAAAGATTATACGAATCCCTGTTGGCGAAGAAGTTCTCTCGGTCAGAGGTAAATGGTGTAGTGCAGTGAAGGGTATCATATCATACATGAAAGCACAGAAGTTGCTACGTAAGGGTCGGTTAGCTATATTAGCCCTCGTCACTGATAAGCAACCAGAAGGAAAGAGGATAGAGGATATCCCTATCGTTCGTGACTTTCCTGAGGTGTTTCCAAAGGATCTGCCTGGACTACCACCTTATCGGCAAGTAGAGTTCCAGATTGATCTGACTCCAGGAGCCGCCCCAATCGTGAGAGCACCTTACCGGTTAGCTCCGACAAACTGCAGGAATTATCTACTCAACTCCAAGAGCTGTTGGATAAAGGGTTCATCTGACCGAGCTCGTCGCCCTGGGGAGCGCCAGTTCTATTTGTCAAGAAGAAGGACGGTACATTTCGAATGTGCATTGACTATAGGGAATTGAACAAGGTCACGATCAAGAATAGATATCCCTTACCTCGTATAGATGATTTGTTCGATCAACTGCAAGGATCGAACTATTATTCTAAGATTGATCTGAGGTCTGGGTATCATCAGCTGAGAGTTCGAGAGGAAGACATCTCGAAGACTGCCTTTCGTACACGTTATTGTCACTACGAGTTCTTAGTCATGCCTTTCGGGTTGACGAATGCACCAGCGGTATTTATGGACCTCATGAATCGCGTGTGCAAACCCTATCTTGATCAGTTTGTTATTGTCTTTATCGATGACATATTGATCTACTCCAAGACTGAGGAAGAACATGGAGAGCACTTATGGTTAATCTTAGAATTACTTGGAAAAGAACAATTGTACGCCAAATTTTCTAAGTGTGATTTCTGGATACGCGAAGTGCAATTCTTGGGTCATATTGTTAACGAGAAAGGAATACATGTTCATCTGGCAAAAATCAAAGCGATAAAGAATTGGTCGGTTCCTAAAACGCCAAGTGAGAAACGACAGTTTCTTGGACTGGCAGGATACTATCGACGCTTCCATTCAAGGACTTGGTTGTGTCTTGATGTAGCTAGATAAAGTGATAGCTTATGCCTCGAGACAACTAAAGGTACATGAGAAAAACTATACCACCCATGACTTGGAACTGGGTGCGGTAGTTTTTGCCTTAAAAATCTGGAGACATTACTTGTACGATACCAAGTGCACTATCTACACCGATTACAAGAGTCTTCAGCATATCTTTAAGCAAAAGGAATTGAACATGAGGCAAAGACGTTGGGTAGAGCTACTGAACGATTATGATTGTGCCATCAGATATCATCCGGGGAAAGCAAATGTAGTCGCTGACGCGCTGAGTAGGAAAGAAACTACTAAGCCTCGATGTGTGCGAGCTTTGCAACTTACCATTAGCACACAGTTACCTGAACAAATCCGAGAGGCTTAGATAGAAGCTTTGACAGCAGAAAACATTGGCTCTGAATCGTTAAGGGGAATGGAAAAAAAATTGGAAGTAAAGGCGGATGGAATTCGTTACTTCATGGACAGACTTTGGGTACCTCTGCATGGGAATCTGAGGGATTTGGTCATGAGTAAGGCACACAACTCTAAGTACTCCATACATCCTAGATCTGACAAGATGTATCATGATATTAAGGCATACTACTGGTGGCCTAACATGAAGGTGGATGTAGCTACATATGTGAGCAAGTGCCTGACCTGCTCAAAGGTAAAAGTGGAGTATCAAAAACCATCTGGGCTATTACAACAACCTGAGATCCCTATGTGGAAGTGGGAACAGATCTTAATGGATTTCATTACCAAGCTACCTCGGACTCCTACTGGTTGTGACATGATATGGGTTATTGTGGACCGATTAACGAAGTCTGCTCATTTCCTGGCAATAAAGGAAATAGACAAAATGGAGAAATTAACCCGACTTTATTTGAAGGAGATAGTGTCAAGACATGGTGTACCGGTTTCAATCATTTCCAACCGTGATGCTCGTTTTACATCGCACTTCTGGCAGTCGTTGCAAAAATCTTTAGGTATGTGATGAGACATGAGTACTGCTTACCATCCGCAAACCGACGATCAAAGTGAGCGTACCATACAAATGTTGGAGGACATGCTACGTGCTTGTGTGATTGACTTCGGGAATAATTGGGAAGTTCACCTACCATTGGTGGAATTTTCTTACAAAAACAATTATCACACTAGCATAAAGGCAGCACCTTTTGATGCTTTATATGGACGAAAATGTAGATCACCAGTTTGTTGGGCTAAAATTGATGATAGCCAGCTAACGGGTCCTGAGTTAGTACACGAGACCATTGAGAAGATTGAACAAATAAGGAACCGTATGGCTGCAGCGCGCGACAGTCAGAAAAGTTATGCTGATAAGCGACGGAAACCTCTAGAGTTCCAGGTTGGTGACAAAGTCTTATTGAAAGTCTCACCGTTGAAAGGCGTGATTCGGTTTGGTGAAAGAGGAAAACTAAATCCGAGATACGTTGGACCGTTTGAGATATTGGAAAGAATAGGTCCAGTGGCCTATCGACTAGCCTTACCAGATTCATTGAGTGGAATTCATGATGTATTCCATGTTTCAAATCTGAAGAAGTTCCTAACGGATGAAACGATGTTCGTACCGCTTGAGGAAGTACAAGTAGATGAACAATTACGCTTCATTGACGAACCAGTCGAGGTGATGGATCGTGAGGTTAAGACACTTAAGCAAAGCAAGATACCCATAGTCAAGGTTCGTTGGAACTCGAGACATGGACCAGAATTCATGTGGGAACGTGAGGACCAGATGAAGCTTAAGTATCCTCAACTGTTCAAAAAGACGATGCCAGCCGACGAAGGTATTGATTTAAATTTCGGGACAAAATTTCTTTCAACATGGGGATGATGTGACAACTCACCCGGAACTCACTCGATTACTTTGTGCCAATGCAGTAGACCAGTGATGGAACACACACCATGTAACGCAATTTTCGGGATGAAAATTCTTTCAACATGGGGATAATGTGACATCCGGTAATTTTCCGTTACCAAACTCCGTTAGTTCCGTTAAGTCTTGCATACACGTGTCGTGAGCACACACTAGTTGTCGTTAAACGTTGGTGACTTAATAATAATTAATAATGGTAAACTGATAATAATTTAGTTAATGATGTGATTATTAAGTTGTGCTTATGTGTTTACATGATTTAATTATTAATTGTGAATTTTATCACGTAACGTGGAAACGTGTGTATTTAATGCGTATGTTTTGTATTTAGTAAAGATAAAATATATAATTGTTATTATTAGATCATATGTTTATTATTTTAGTTAAAAACATCTTAAAAGAATGTTAAAAACTTAATTTTATTAAAATACAAATTATAAGGGTTAAAAGGGTAATTATGATTAATTAAATAAAACAAAATAAAAAATCCTAACCCTAATATGCATCTTCGGCCGCGATTTGTTCCATTCACACACCCACACTATGAAATTTAGCCAAGAACAAGCAATCACCCTCGGATTTGATAGATTTCAAGTTATAGAACACGTTAGAATCTTCAATTCCAAGCCAATACACATTCAAAGGTTAGAGTTTTACATGTTTTTGATGGTTTTTATGAATGCCCGAAAGTTCTAGTCGAAAATCTGCAATTGAGTGTTAATTCTTGATTGCTTGATGATGTTATGATGTTAGTTACGTTATATTGATGTTAGTTTACGTTTATTATGCAAGAAAGCTTTGATTTTGATGCGTTGTTCATAGGTTACTAATAATAGAAACTTTATTTGCATGAATATGATGACTGGATGATAAATTGATGTTGCGAAAGTGTTTATCATGTTATGGGGATGTTAGAATGATGATGTTTATGCAAGAAACCTAAGAATGGATGACGTAGTTCATATGTTACCAAAAGTAGAAACTTTTGGTTATGAAGAATGATGAATCATGATGATTTGATGTGTAGAACATGTCTAGATGATAGCATGAGTTTGAATTGGTATATTGTTAATGAAATCATGAATGTATTGGGTGTTAGATAGATTTTGGGATGCACTTTCCCAAAAGGGAAACTTTATTTGTACAAAATCTTGAATATGATGATTTGAGCATGTTTGTGACATTAGGATCATGTTAGCATGTTCATGGATGATTTCTAATGAGGTGGAAGGGTGTGTTAGCATTCGTTCGTTACATCAAGTGATGCAAGTCTTGCACATAGGCGTTGAATTCTATACTATAAAGGGGACTCTCTTTTCTTTGGGCTATGTCCATGCGATGCAAACAGGGTGCCCTCATAGGGTTGTTCTCTCTTCAATTACTAGATGTGATTATCATTGTTGGAGAGCCATTCATGCCCAGCTGTACTTTTTTTATCCCACGCCTTGTGGTCTATCGGTAAAGGTAACATTTTTTGGCATGATATGTGGTTGAATTCTCCTCTACAGGTAGACAAGCCTCCTCGGCCTCATATCTTTGTCAAAGGGGCCTTCAATGACCCCATTGATGGATGAAATTCTGAGTATTTTGGATCCTATATCCATTCAATAAATTCAATCTATGTGGGGCTGTCTTTCTGGGCAAACTTCACTGGCTACTTCATCCTGATGGATGCCTTCTCTATTTCTAGTGCATGGGAATCGATGCGGGCTTCTCATCCTTCTGTCTACTGGTGGAAATATGTTTGGAATAAATGGGTACACCCAAAGGCAGGTTTTTTTGGCGACTTATGCATAAGGCAATATCCACTGATGAGCGTATGAAGTCTCTGGGTTTTCGGTTTCTCTCTTGTTGTCTTTGCTGTTTCAGCCCTTATAGTAAATACATCTCGAATCTCTTTGTTCAAGGAGAGCTGGCTGCATCCCTTTGGTCCTTCTTCGCGTCTCATCTTAACATCTCAATATCCCAAGCTCAGTCTCTAGAGCAGCGTCTTGAGTCTTGGTGGACTGATACTCTTTGCTCCCAGTATTCTTTTTTATGGGTGCACATGGTGATGGATCATGTAGGTTATGATAGAACTATTGTTTGGGTTGTAATAGATCATGGTTGAACATTTTGGTTGATATGGATTCTGTTGAATAATATGATGATGATCATCATACACGTTTGCGAATCTTAGGCCCCTACTTAGTAGGATTGGCAGGGTTTAGGGTGTGAAGTCGTGAGCGGCTTCACATGGCATGTTGTGCATGATTTGATTCTGTGTATGATGCATTAGCTATGGTATAATTATGTTGAACATGATGATCACTTAAGATTAGCATGACTTGTATGATAATCTAGTTGTATGATGATCTAGGTAGTACATGTGGTTAATGAAGTGGCATACGTGAACAACTTGTATGATAATCATGGGTGATGAACTATTATGCTTGATTGAATGGAAATTTCACCTATAATGTGACCAACGGGTCAAACGGGTCAACTGGGTCAATGTGTTTTGTTTTTCCAAAACCTTGAGTTCTTTGGTTTATAGAGCACTAGGATTTCATTATGATTCTGTGTACACGTACTTACGTACTTGCGTGTTCTAGGTGACCTCTGAAGGTTGTCTTTCCACTCCCTCTTTCAAGTTAAGCCCTTAAGTCTTTATTGTTCACACCAGGTGAGTTCATGTCCCACTCTTTTTCATACTCTCTTTTGGGGGAGATAGCATACTGGCTTTACAAACGCTTACTTTATATGAGTTGTGTATAACATGATATAGTGCTGAATACCATGAAAGTCCTCACACTTTCAGATTATTAATAATGATGATTAGCGGGAACTCTTGGGTAGTACTACTGGGTCTAACGAGCCCCACCTGTGTGACTCGAGGTCAAACGGGTGCAATTTTGTCCTAACACAGACATCGTCACGACCTGGTAAGTCGTGACGGGAGGCAACAAACGAAACACAGTCAGCTTCAATCGTGAAATCACTATGATTATTACTTATGAATATAGATTAGCTATCCATTGAAATGCACTTCTTATATTTTGCAACTATTATGATTTATGATTAACGCAAACTCTTAAACTCACCAACCATTGTGTTGACTCTTTTAGTATGCTATTCTCAGGTTGAGGTTACCATTGCCTAGGAGCAAGTGCATGGGTCAGCATCATTGTAGTTGTTAGCATGATTGAAACTTTGTTTTGGTTTGGTTATTGAACATCTAAGTCTTTGTCGGTACTACTTTGGGCGCGTGTGATTGCGCATTTTGTATTATGTTACATTGTTTTGGGTTTTTCTGGTTTATTAAACGCTTCCGCATTATTCAAAGTTAAACTCTGTCTTTGGGTGTTTGTTCATGTAGAGTCGTTCTGAGTAACTAATGACTGAGATCCTAGTATGTCACACGCCTTGCGGTAAAACCCCGCACGCGGATTTTGAGGGTGTGACATGTGGCGAGACTGGACATATGAGTAGAGACTGCAAGAAGTCGAGGGTAGGAAGCTCCGGTGTGAGGAAGGAGAGTAGAGGACAAAGGTCAGAGCATTCGCTATGACCGGGAGGAGGCTAGAGTGGACTCCGACGTGACGTAGGTACATTTCTGGTAATTTAAATTTGTGCATCTATGCTTTGATTGTGGTGCTAGTAGTTGTTTCATTCCTGCGGCCTTTTGTGGTAAGTTGCACGCTAGGAGTAGAATGATCGATGAGCCCTTCGATGTAGAAATTGCTACTAGTAAATCCATTAGGATACCTGATGCCCTAGAAGATTGCGTGATAGAATTAAGAGAGCGCGTGTCTCCTGCTTGACTGTTCAGGACGAACTTTGGCGGATAGGCGTACACCTTCGGATGAATTGGCTAGTAGCCTATGAGACAAACTCCGAGTGTCGCAAGAAGATGGTTTAATCTACCGCGCCCGATAAGAGTTCGGTGCCGACCTATGGCAATGGAGTAATGATGAAGGCCTCGTCATGGAGAGGGGGATCATCCGATTCAGAGAAACAAGGAAAGCTAATATCGAGTTATATAGGGCCATTCTGAATTGTTGGTCAGGTAGGAGAAGTGGCCTATAGACTGGAGCTACCTGATGAGTTATGTGGAATTCATCTTATATTCTATGTATCTCATCTAAGAAGATGCTCAATCGATAAGGATATGATCGTGCCACTAGAGGATACCAAGATGGATGAAGGATTCAACTACGTGAAGCAACCGGTGGCCGTTTCTGATAGAAAAAAGAGAAGGGCTAAGGAGAATGGTGGTTCCACATGTTCGAGTATAATGGAGCCCAGAAGGGGACTAAGCCTACGTATAAGATCAAGGAAGAGGTGATACAACATCACCCGCAACTGTTCGAGAAGAGACAGGTTTCAGGGACGAAACCTATCTAAGGGGGGTGGACTTGTAACATCCGAATTTTATTTAAAAGAAGAGAAAAGGAAAGTAAATAGAAAGAAAAGATAATGGACACAAGTGCAGGGGGTAAAGTGTACAAAGTACAAAACCCATTATTTTATATTATTAAAGGGCATGGCCGCCCACTTCTTCTTCCACCCATCTTGTCTCAGTTGAAAAAGGAAGAAAGAAAGAAAAGCTCTCTGTTTTAGAGAGAGAAAGAGGAAGAAGAAGCTGCAAAGCTAAGTTTTTCTTGAATATGAGTTCGGTTTCAACTGGGTTTTGAGTTCTAAACCGAAGTTCTTGGTGTTTAGTGCTTGTGTTCGGGAATTTGGAGCTGAATTGCTAGTGGATGTGTTTAGTTCGAAGATCTTCTTCAAGGTGAGTTCTAGAACCCCACTTTTACTGATTTTCAACTTCATGGGGCTATTATGCATACCAAACAAACGTTTTAAAGAGTTAACCGAATGTTTCTAGAATTTGTCTGAATGATGTTCTGTGAATGTATGTTTTGATGTCATTTTGATGGTTAGTATCGTTGTTAGTAGGTTTTAGGGGCCTTAGAATGTTAGATCTATGTTTGGGTAGTTTTAGAATGATAATCTGATGTCTTTGGCAGTTTAGAAATTTTCAGAAAGTTCTCATGCGTCCAACTTACCTCATGCCCCTAACTGTCCTCATGCGCCCAGGGTCATGCGCCTAAATAGTGGACATGCGCCTGAATAGTAGTTCATGCACCCAGAATAAGTGTTGATGCGCCTAAGTGTTGGCGATGCGCCCAAATAGTGCCCATGCGCCTAGAGTTACCCATGCGCCTAAGTGTTGATGCGCCTAAGCAGGGCTCATGCGCCTACATAGTGCTAATGCCCCCAGACATTTTATACATAGAATTTTTATGCTCATGCGCCTGAAATGTTCCAATGTGCCTCATTTTGGACTTAGGATTTTTTAAGGGGTTTTAAGAGGAAGATGGTTGAGATAGGTTCTTTGGTGTAATGATGTCTTATGCTTGATGTATGCATGGTGATGTGATGAGGTTTATGATGTGTATATGTGTGTGTGGTGCGTTATCTTTCCTCATTAAATAGTTTTCAATACGTTATGTATTATGTTATGACTTTACATGGTATGATGTATGAATGTGCATACGTAAAGTATTAGGTAACGAAAGTGGAAGATAATGAATGATAAGTATGAAAGTAACGGATGAGGAGATCCGTGTCGCGTACCCCGGTACTATGTCAGACTTCGGACATGAGTCGGGGGTTTGTTTACAGGCCTCGGCACAGTATCAATCTACGGACATGAGTCGGGGGTATTGCATGAGGCAGGATTCGTATGATAATAAGTATTGTATTAACTAATGAACGATGATGAAGATACTAATTAATTATTATCAAAGTTTACGTATGATGCATGATCATGAACGAAAGTAAAATGTGGTTTTAACAAAATTAAAGTATTTTATTTATAAAACTTGAACTCACTCAGTGTCGCTGACTTTTTGTATGCAGGATAGTTGGCAGGTATTTTGTTGATGCTGAGGAGTTGCAAGCATGGATGCATATGCTACTGGGGACGTTTTGATGCTGGCATCCACGTTTTGTTATAATGTCATATTTTGAAATGTAACAGTGATGTAATGTGATGACATGTTTTTAATTACTAATGAAAGTTTTTAAATTCCGCTGCAAAAGTAATATATGTTTTAAATATTTTATGCAATGACGGTCCAGCTGTAAGCGTCCCGGGAAAAGGGCCTTACAAGTATCGAGTCTTGTGAGCCTCATCCATGATCTTCTCACACAGACCACCATAATATGGAATCCACATCCTCCCCGATCGAGTACGGACACCAAGAGTGTTCTCCCCCAACTCGGCGACTAGACCTTTCATCCTTTCGGAGTTAATATGATCTTCTTTCAGCACTTCACCTTGAAATTCCTTAATCTGCTTCATCACATCAGAGGTCATAACCAACCTATAGGCTATCATCCGAATTGGCTAGGGTTTCTCTTTTCAGCTAAGAGCATCCGCCACCACGTTGGCCTTACCCGGATGGTAAGGGATCTCACAATCATAGTCCTTGATCAACTCTAACCACCTACTCTGCCTTATGTTGAGATCCTTCTGCTCGAAGAAGTACTTCAAACTTTTGCGATCAGTGAAGATGGTGCACTTCGTCCCGTACACGTAGTGCCTCAAAATCTTCAATGCAAAAACCATAGCCGCCAACTCCAGGTCATGAGTAGGATAGTTAGCCTCATGGATTTTCAACTGTCGGGATGCATACGCTATAACCCTTCCCCGTTGTATTAGCACATAACCCAATCCCTAATAAGAAGCATCAGAATAGACCACCAAGTCTTCATTCCCTTTGGGTAACGTCAAGGCAGGAGCTTGAGTCAACCTTGTCTTCAACTCTCCAAAAGCATTCTCCTGCCCTTGACCCCATACGAACTTCACATCCTTACAGGTCAATTTGGTCAATGGTGAAGCTATCTTGGAGAAGTCTTGGATGAACCGTCTGTAGTAGCCCGCCAAACCCGAGAAACTGTGGATCTCAGATGGCGTCTTTGGAGTCTTCCATTGCATAACCGCCTCCACTTTTGCCAGGTCCACCATAATCCCTTCTGAATTAACCACATGACCCAAAAACTAAACTTCCCACAACCAAAATGCGCATTTGGAGAACTTAGCATACAACTTCTCTCTTCTAAGCGTCTCCAATACCTCGCGAATGTGACCGGCGTGCTCTTTTTCACTCTTTGAATAAATCAGGATATCATCGATAAACACAATCACTGATTCATCCAACATCGGCCGACACACCTGATTCATCAAATTCGTAAAAGAAGCTGGCGCGGTTGTTAATCCTAAAGAGATAACGAGGAATTCATAACGTCCGTATCGTGTTCGAAATGCGGTCTTCGGGACATCCTGCTCTTTAACTTTTAGCTGATGATAACCAGAACGAAGGTCTATTCTTGAGAACCAAATGGCGCCTTGGAGCTGATCAAACAAGTCATCAATCCTCGATAGTGGGTGTAAGATCATCTGAAGATTATGAGGCTGATGCAACTAACAAGCTAGAACAACCAAGACTTCCATGCATGCACTAAGGAACAAAGATGAACTAGCTTTAGAAGTCTTACACTCTTAAATGTGTCTAAGTGTAAGATCTTCCGAAGCTAACAATTCAGAAGGAGTTACTTCGGAAGTTTTACACTCAAACAAAAAAAATATTCTAAGTGTGAAATCTTCCAAAGCCAAAGACCAGCATCTTTCGAAGCCAAAGATGAAATCTTCCGAAGCTTCAGAGACAAAGTCTTCCGAAGCTGTGAAGACTGATTTCTTCAAAGGATAGAGAAAATATGCTTTCTCTGAATCAACTTTTGATAAAGCCGACACACTTTTCGCTTCCTGCTCTAGTGGTTCACCCACTTTACACAAGTTGGTGAAACTTCCATGCTTTATCAAAAAGTAGGAATGGTCTTTGTCTGTAACTTCCCTTACTTGTTCCTGTAGACTTTCTGTATTAGGAAAAGTCAGTGAGTTATGGCATGTCATAGTCACTAGTCAAAAGGAAATCTCCTTTTTTACTTTAGATTGATCTTGTTGTCTAGATTAGTCGAATCCCAACTATCTAAGTGACGGTTGTAGGTTGTAGTATAAAAGTGTCTCAGGTTCTTGTAATTTCTTTATGCTTTGTAACACTTGTAAAAGAACTTGAGATCGATATACAAGATCCTTGAAAACCAATCTTGTGGTCTTGTGTTGTTCTTAGTTCTATCTCTTTAATTTACTTGTGTTGTTAGTATCTTCTGTTTTAAGTTACCAGTTTCCTATTTGAATTGTTAAGTGATCTAAGATCTCTCCTCAGTGTGAAACTAAGTGTTAAGTACCCTTACCCGGTCCTGCGTTTGGTATCAGAGCATTCCAGGCTCTTGATTGTAAGATCTCACCATCTTTAATCCTCTTAGCTTCACACATCACTTAACTCTTCAAATGGCAGTTATCTCTAAGACTGATATGGAAACTGGAACAATGACAAAGTCCCCACTGATCACTCCTGAGGATTTTGACACTTGGTGCCAAAGAATGGAAGGCTTTATCAAGTCTTAATATTCCAGGAAGTGGGAGTCTGTTGTTAATGGACCTCATGTACCATGCACTTCTTCAACTGCTGCTAGTGGTGGCATGATACCAAAGGAAGGGGCTGACTTTTCTGATAAAGATTGGAAAAGGATTGATATTGATCAAAAAGCCATGACAGCCCTCCAAACTGCTCTTCCAAACTCCATCTACAGAGGTTTCAAGAAGTGCAAGACTGCAAAACAGTTATGGGATGTACTGAAACTGATGTATGAGGGGTCCAATGAAGCCAGGGAGAACAAGAAGGACCTCCTGAAGCAGCAGTTTGAAAACTTCACCTTTAAGACAGGTGAAACCATGACTCAACAATACTTCAGGTATGTTGAGATTGTGGATACTCTGGCTGATGTTGGAGTATCTATTGAGAATAGGGATAGTGTTAGAAGTTCATGTCTTCTCTTCCTAGACAATGGACACACTACTGTGTGGTCATTAAGAGGACTGAAAACCTCAAGACCCATACTCTCACTGAGTTGTATGGGATACTCAATGGATACCAGATGGAGATAAACATGCAAAATTCATCTGGTAACTCTAATACTCACCAGAGTTCAGCCCTTCATGTGGGGGGATAGCAGAGGACCACAACATCACCTTATCTGCTACCCTGAAACTTCACAAAAGGGTCCTTTTATCACCTTCCTAGAGACACCCAGAGAGAGCTACATCCAAGGAAGTACCTTCCAAAGGACAAGTTCTCTCAAACCTTTGTCTCTACTGATGAAAGTTCAGGCAACTTTCTCTTCACTCTTGAAGACCTGGACTGTATCCATCCAGATGATCTGGAATATATGGAGATAGTCCAGCAGATGGCTCTTCTCACTCACAAAGCCCGGAAGTTTTACAAGAGGACTGGGAGAAGGTTTCCTAGCAATGCAGCTAGTGGCAAGTTTGGGCTAGACAAAAGCAAAGTAAAGTGCTACAACTGTAACCAGATAGGACACTTTGCCAGAGAATGCAAGGTACCTAAGTCAAATGGTGGCCAAGCATCATCCAGGCCAAACTACACTAAAGGAGGGCACCAGAATAAGAAGCCAAGACAACAACCTGCAGTTGCTATTGAAGAAGGAGGCTTTGACTGGAGCTTCCAAGCTGAGGATGCTTCTCAAAATCAAGCTCTCATGGCTGACCATGATGAAGCCAAGGTATTGGAACATTTTTGCTCTCCTGAATGTATTGCTAAAGTAAACAGATACAGGTCGTACAACTTAAAAATAAGATCTGATATTGAGTCTTTAAACATTTTAAAAGCTGATTTTAAGAGAGCTGAAAATAATTATAAGCTTAAAATAGAAGATCTAGAAAAAACAATTTCAACTCTTAAACATGAGCAAACAAACTACAAGACTCAAATAAAAGATCTTGTTACTAAGTTGACAGAATGCCAGACTGAGCTTGTGATCAGCAAAGCCAGGGCAAAAAAATGTGTTCTTGAAGAAGAGACCTTCAAGAACATAATATCCTCATCTCTGCATGCAAAAGATTGTTACCAGAATAAGCAGGGACTGGGATCTTGTGAGATAGCTCATCCACACACTCTATTATCTGTAAGATCTCCAAGGTGTGGAACTGGTAAAGATGACCTTCCCCTCATAGACCCTAGTGTTGAAAAGGATGATGAGGAGATGGTGAGGGATGATTCTGAAATGAGTGAAAAGATTCTATCCAAAAAGGGTCACCATGCTCCTGAGGAGAGTAAGAAAGCTGGTATGACAAAGACAAGAGGAAGAACTTGATCAGAAGAGCAAAGAGAAGATCAAAGAAGGCTCAAGAGATCAAGGCCACTTTTTACTCCAAGCAGAAACAAGTGTTCATCTCTGCAGGGTTTGAAGTGGTAAAGGCTGAGGGATCAACTACAAACTCTAGTAAGAAGAGTTTTAGTACAATTCCAACTCATTCTAGCAAATGGATGGCTGAATTGCTGTGTACCACTGCTACACAGTCTGAACCATCCTCCTCCAAGAGCAATTCTCTCCCTAAGAAATTACTGCATCATCTGTGAAGAAGAAGCTGGAGAAAGAAAGTGTTCAAGTTCAGTCTTGCTCTTAGAAGAAGACTCCCAGAAGGAAGCAAATGGACTGCATCATGTGTGGTAGTATTTCTCATCTGGCTAAGGATTGCATCTATAATCCTAAAGATACTATCCACATGGTCAAAGAAATGGCTTCTGGGAAAAAGAAGGAAAAGAAAGCTTCAGAAGGAAAATCTGTTTCTTCAGAAGCTCCAAAATGAATAAGAAGGCAAGTGAAAAATTGCCTTCGGAAGAAAATTTGGTCTCGGAAGAAAGGAATGCTTCCGAAGTACTGAAGCTTGCTGCAGTGAAAGTAAGATCTTCTGATGGTCCAGTCTCCAAATCTTCCAAAGCTGTAAAAGCTTCCGAAGCTTTGAAGGTCAAGCCAAATTTTCCAAAGGTGGTGTGGAAGATGAAGGAAGACTGTGTGACTGAAGATTCTTCATCAGCAACAGCAAATCATCCTCAGAGCCTAAAAATAGGATCACTTACTATTTCATTGCCTTCAACTCATTTTAACAAGCCCAAGACCAATGAGGCTTGGGTTTCCAAATGTAACTAAATCATCTCTTTTTATGCAGGGACAGCCAAAGGCAAACAAAATTGTGTGGATCATTGATAGTGGCTGCTCCAGGCACATGACATGCAATGAGTCCTTACTTTGAAACTTTGAAAGATTTGATGGAGGACCAGTTGCTTTTGGAGGAGATGCAGGAGGTTACATTACTCGTAGGGGCAAGGTTACAAATGGTAAGATCAGCATTGAGAAGGTAAACTTTGTCAAGGAGCTTGGATACAATCTTTTGAGTGTGTCCCAATTTTGTGACCAAAAACATCACATGCTCTTTTCTGAGCATGAGTCCATTATTCTCAAGCCCAGGGTTGACATTCCTCAAGAGCATATTCTACTCAGAGCCCCTAGGAGAGGGAACATGTACAAGATGGATCTGCAGGAAACATCTCTCTCTAGAGAAGTTTCTTGCTTTCTGTCTAAAGCAAATAGTGATGAGTCTTTCCTTTGGCATAAAAGAATATGCCATGTAAACTTTAAAAACATGATTAAATTGATTAAGAATGATTTGGTAACTGGAATGCCAAATAAAGAGTTTACAATGATGACCACTGTGTTGCATGCCTGAAAGGGAAGCAGCATAATGTGTCTCACAAGCCAAAGGAAATGAACTCTATCATTACTCCCCAACACATGTTACATATCGATCTGTTTGGCCCCACCAGTGTAATGAGTCTAGGAAAGACCTCTTACTGCTTAGTGATCACAGATGATTTCACAAGATTCATGTGGGTGTTTATCCTTAGAACTAAGGATGAAACCCCTGAAATCTTAAAGAACTTCATTCTGAAAATTGAGAATCAATCTGATCACAAGGTCAAGACCATAAGATATAGTCAAGGAACTGAATTTAAAAACCAAATCCTTGATACATTTTGTGATGAAAAAGGTATTTCAAGACAATATAGGGCTCCCAGGACTCCTCAGCGAAATGGTGTTGCTGAGAGGAGAAACAAGACACTTATTAAAGTTGCTAGAATCATGTTGTCTGACTCTAAACTGCCTATCACCTTCTGGGTAGAGGCTGTTAACATAGCCTGCTATATGTAGAATAGAGTTTTAGTGGTTTAGACACATGGTAAGACTCCTTATGAACTATGGCACAAAAGGAGACCATTCATTGGTTTTCTCAAAACATTTGGATGTCCTTGCACCATCTTGAATACCAAAGATCAAATAGCCAAGTTTGCTGAGAAATCAGATGATGGGCACTTTGTTGGATACTCTTCTCAAGCTAAGGCTTATAGAGTATACAATCTCAGAACTAGAATCATTGAGGAGTCAGCCAATATGACTTTCAATGATACACACCCTGTGTGAAAGGTTCTGGTCAGGATTGGCTGTTTGATCTTGACTTAGTTACCAACTATTTTAACAAGTCTTGTAAGAATGTTTCAGGATCTACCGATAACAGATCGTCAGAAGATCCTGATCCAAGATTTGAGCTGAGAAGACCAACCAAGAAGAGTACTTTAGCTCCAGTGGTGACTAACCCTGTAATTGAGGCTCCTATCAGCACTAGCATGACAAATACTGCTGATTCAACTGAATTGCCTTCAAATTCCATCTCAGAGGCTCGGAATTTAGGAGAAGGAACCTCTAATGCAAGAGGAACTGGAGGTGGTGATAGTGATCAAGAATTTCATGATACTGATAACCACTCTATTGAAGACAACATGAATGATGTCACACATTCATTGGATCAAGTTTCACTTGACAAGTGTGCTGATGTGGTGGGAGACACCTTATTGCCAGATCAAAATTTCTCTAATTTAGATATGTCCAACCAACTTGTTGTGATCCCTTAACTTCGGATCCACAAGTCACATCCGACCACAAACATCATTGGAAATGTTGACTCAGGGGTAAGAACAAGAGGACAAACTCATGAGAGCCATGTTTGTCTACATTCTTGTTTCTTATCTCAGATAGAGCCAAACAAAGTTGATGAGGCTTTAAAGGATGGATGCTGGATTGAAGCTATGTAAGATGAGCTGCTTAAAATCAGAAGACAGAAGCTGTGGAACTTATGCCCTCTTTCTCAAGGGAAGACTATCATAGGTACCAAATGGGTATTCAGGGACAAGAAGGATGATAGAGGAATTATCATCAAGAACAAGGCTAGACTAGTTGTCCAAGGATACACTCAAGAAGAAGGGATTGATTACACTGATGTCTTTGCTCTAGTTGCAAGACATGAAGCTGTAAGAATATTCCTGGCTTATGCTGCATCCAAGGATTTCAAGGTCTACCAGCTTGATGTGAAATGTGCTTTTCTCTATGGGATGATTGATGAAGAAGTTTATATCAAACAACCACCTGGCTTTGCAGACCCAGATCATCCTGATTATGTCTACAAGCTTGATAAAGCTCTATATGGACATAAAGCTCCAAGAAAGTGGTATGAGACACTATCAACATACCGCTGTCATCATGGATACAAAAGATGTACTATTGATGGGACTCTTCATCAAAGAAACAGGGAATGACACACTGCTAGTTCAAATATATGTAGATGACATCATCTTTGGTTCACCTAATCCAAAGCTCTGCAAAGACTTTGAGATGGATGAAGAATAGATTTGAAATGAATGCCATGGGGGAACTCAGTTTCTTTCTAGGAATTCAAGTGAAGCAGGTTGAAGATGGCATCTTCATTAGTCAGTCAAAGTATGTACAGGACATACTTAGAAGATTCAAGATGACTGACTGTAAGGTTGCAAAAACACCCGTAGCCAGAAACCACTCCCTTGGTCCTGATCTTGAGGGGAGTGTGTTGACGAACATCTTTACAGGGCTATGATTGGGTCACTTATGTACCTTACTACTAGCAGGCCTGATATTTTATTTGCCACATGTATATGTGCAAGATATAAAGCCAACCCCAAGATGTCACACCTAATCACTATCAAAAGGATTCTCAGATACCTCAAAGGTGCTCCAAATCTAGGCCCTTGGTATCCAAAGAATTCATACTTTAATTTGTATGCTTATACAGATAGTGATTATGGTGGCTGCAACATGACTGCAAAGTCCACATCTGGGGGATGTTAATTCCTTGGTGGAAGGAAAGTCTCTTGGCAATGCAAGAAGTAATCTTGTGTGTCTGCATCAACTGCTGAAGCAGAATACATTGCTACTGCAAGCTGCTATGCTCAAGTGCTTTGGATTTAGAATCAGATGCTAGACTATGGGTTCAACTTCAAGGAGACTCCCATCCATATAGACAACAACAGTGCCATCTCTATTACAGAGAATCCTTTGCATCACTCAAGGACCAAACACATCAACATCAGGTATCATCTGATTAGGGATAATTTTGAAAAGGGATTGATCAAACTAATCAAAGTTAACACAAATGAATAATATGCTGATCAGTTCACAAAGGCATTTGATGAACAGAGATTTAAATATCTTGTATCAGCTATTGGGATGATTAACTTTGAATAGATTTTCTTTAATAACTAAATCAACTTTATTTCCTAAAATTGTGTGTCCTAAGTTGTCTATTAGATCACCTCATAAGCCCAGTTCTCTTCGGAAGAAAATTAACTTTTAATTGATATTCCTTAGATTTGTGAAAATTTACCTTCGGAAGAACTCAAATTGCCTCAGAAGAAATTTATGTCTTTAAATCATTTAACAGCTTATCTAAGATTTACCTTCAGAAGAAATTCTTGGAGTATCTTTCGAAGCTTAAATTTGTATATGAGCACTTAAATGCATTCAAAGAAAAAATATCTTCCGAATGCAACTAAGTCTCGAAAGACTTATTCACTTCTTCCGAACTCAAATTTTCAAAATTCTTTGAAATATCTTCGGAAGCAAAAACTGCCTTCGTAAGCTTTGCTACAAAGCTTCCGAAGCCAAAATTGCCTTCGGAATTTTTACAACTTCCAAGAAAACTAACTTTTTGGGTGCACTTTTTCAGAAGTAAGACCCACTTATGGATTTTAAAGTTTATCTTTTTGTCATAACTTTGTCTCCAATCCACGGCATATATCTTCCAAACGGTTCTATTTCGTCTCTCTACTCTCACTGATCCTTGCCCTAAAATTACCCCCAAATTTCATCTTCTTCTTCCTTTCTTCACAGGCAACACAATCAGGTTGCCCTACTACACTCTGAGAAGGATCCAAGCTTCTCAGATGTGTGTAGGTACCTTTCTTCGTCTCACTACTTCACCTCCCTTGCAATTGATCCTCCTTCTTTTGAGGATCAATTGCTTGAGTTCTGGAGGACCTGTCAAGAGGTCACCATGGACGGGGAGAAGGTACTGTCTGCTACAGTGCAGGGGAGGACAGTTTTCATCACTCCGGCCATCATAAACACCCATTTGCAGCTGGATGATGAAGCAGGTGAGCTGTCCTTTCCCAAATCTGCTGTCAACCACTCCTTTCAGCAGATGGGCTATGAAGGTGACTTCTCAGTCAAAACCTTCAGGAAGGGGAAGGTCTCATCTTAATGGAAATACCTCCTCCATGTTGTCATTCATAGCCTTTCTAACAAGCATGGAGGATGGGATCAAGTTCAAGAAGACCTCTCCTTTATAGTCCATGGGATGGTACAAGGGGGCAAGTTCAGGTACTCTCAGTTTGTATATACTAATTTACTTGCAAACTTGGACTCCTTAGAGTATTACATGTTCCCTAGGTATGTTCAACACATTCTCAACTATGAGTTGGGACCACAGTTAAGGGGAACAGGTAATATTCTTAAAATAGGACAAATGAGGCCCGACATCTTCAAGATCTTGAAGAAGCCAACTATTGGCTTCTCTGGGGTAGAAACAGCCCTTGTCCAACAAATGTTTGAGGTTATTGCTCAGGGTGAAAATCTAGCAGCACCAGCTAGTGTTGAACCAACACCCTCTACCTCTCACCCACCTCAAACACAGCCTACCATCACCATCACCTACAAAAGAAAATCCCAATGAACCCCTGCACTTGCTACTGAGCATGTGCATGCCCCCATATCAGAACCCATATAGGAGAAAGTGGAATCTCGAGCTCCCACTTCCCTTGAGGAGTAGACCACTCCCATGTTTCAACCACCCAGTGCTAAGGTTCCTCATGCTCAGCCTGATGAAATCACAACCCCACAAACAGCCTTAAGCCATGACTCTAGTGATCAACCTTCTGGGGAAAGCTACCATCCCCAACCTCTTGATCTAAACCGTCCCATTCCCAGCCTTGACTTTTATTCTGATGAAGATTTGGGCTTCGGTGAGTACTATGAGTCTCTCCTCTCTTCCCATACTCAAGGAGAGATGAGTACTCCTGCCTCCCCCATCTCTAGCCCACATCGGCAACCCCCTACTGAGGTGGATCCTTTTGAATCTGTTTAGGAGATCCATATGGAAAAGGCTCTCACTTTAGAAAGTAATTACATAACTAAGACCTCAACCATGGCAACCCAGCCTCTTGACACTTTTTTGGAAGTTGTCATTGGGCAGGGGAAATCCAGTAGCCAAGAAACCCATGCTGGTGGTGAGGAAGAAGACATAGGTCCAATTCCCTCATCCCTCAATGATTCTTCATCTAAAGATGAGGGGAGTCTGCAACAAAAGGTTCACAAACTGTCACATCTTTGCACCTATTTTGTTTCAAAGATAGCTCACCTAGAATCTCAGGTGACTATCTTACAGAAGAGGGTCAATGACTAGCAACTTGAGATCACCGATCTCAAGGGCAAGATAGCTGAGAGACCCATGAGGACAACTCATCCAGGTCCACAAGAACTTGTGGATGTCATAGATCAATCTCCCAGCTCACCTATGCAAGAGGGTGATGCTACCAAAAAGGGGTAGAAAATTCTAACAATCACAGAACCTGGGAGTTCTTCCTAGAGTATGGACATAAAGGAATCACCATCCTCTCTTGCAGATGTTCATACTCAGCAACCTCCTCTAGACAGTGATCTACATTTACTCATTCAAAAACTATTTGAGGAGGGAATACCAAGAGTAATGTCTGTCCCTTCTAAGAACCTAATCTGGGGTTGGGGGTATGAGAGTAATAGGAGAGCCCTTGTGATCTCTAGAGCTCAAGGTCAACTAGAAGTTTTCAACATTTCATACCTGAGTTTCTATGAGAGCATCAACTTGGTAGATTTGCCACTTGTCAACCCAAGCAATAACAGACAAGCAGTAAGATTGGCAGAAAGAATCCAAGATAGGGTGCTAGAGGAGTTTAAATTGAGATCAAAATTATATAGACAGAGGCTAGCAGGTGAGATCTTTGGTCAACTGGATGTTGAGGTAGACCCGAAGATTTGCTTTGAAGGGAAAACCTTGACTAAAGGCTCAAAGGTTGAACCTTGAACCTTGAGATAGGATCTCCCTCTACACTCATTACCCTCAGTGAAACACCAGCTGGTGATGGTGTTTCACATCTCTCTTGCCAAGCTTGACAGCAAAAGCTCTCTCCAGCCTGAGTCACCAAAGCCTGTGGTTGACAAAGGCAAAAGGAAAATGACTCCTGAGGAGATTGAGGAGGAGAAGAGAGTGAGGAAGAGGAAGCTGAGGGGAGAGAGTTCAAGTGGTTCCCCAGAATTTATGGAAGCTGCAATCAGGGCTGTGCCCAGGCTAAACACTCAAGAAGATAAGTTAAGGGCAGCCAGGCTAAACTACCTGGGAACTAGAAACTATAATGTTGATGAACTCATCTCTCTCCTCTTAGATGAATTGAATGAACTGGCTGACACAGGGTTGTCAAAGGAGAGGAAGGAAGCAGAGGATGCCGCAATCCTCCTCTAGCACAAGGAAGAAATAAGGCTAAAAAGACTCTACAAGAACATTCCTGTCCTCTCCTCAGTTCAAGAAAGTCCTGAGCCAGAGACTGTGGCCACTGAACAACCTCAGGTAGCAACTGAAGAAGAAAGACTAAAGATGATCAGCTACCTAAGTGCCACAGGTCTCTATCAGGCAGATGCACTTCTTCCCTTACCATCTGAGTACATATTGTTTGAATACAATAAGCAGATGGAAGAAAAAGCTAAAAGAGAAAAACAAGCTGAAAAGAAAAGATTAAGGGAAGAAGCTGCAAAGTCAAGGGCCATCATCCACAAAAGCCAAAAGAAGTCTGCTGACAGACAAAGGATGATGAGCTTCTTGAAGCTGTATGGATTCTCCGGAAGGAGGCTTGGCCCTATGTCTCTATCCATAATGGATGAGCATATCAGGGTAATCAAGCAGAAGATAAAGAAGGGAGAGCTGGTGGACTTGCATTCTCCACCAAGTCCAGCTCAACCTGAAGTTGAGGTGAAGGTTGAACCCACTGAGACAACACAACCTGAACCTGGAGCTGCATCTCAGCCAACTTCATCTTCTGATCCATAGCAGGGTCCTCCTCTCTCTCCTTCTGAACCTGTGAGAGAGGAGATCCCAACTGAGGGGGACTCAACTGAACAACCTGGTACTCAAGACCAGTCCCCTCAGTTAAAATCATCAGGGAGAAGAAAAAGGATGGCCAGAAGATCAACCTCAAAGAGAAAAAGAAGAAAGGCATCCACCTCCCAACCTCAGGATGAGTCAGAGCATCCTGAGGGAGTGCATGAAGAGGTCTCTCAACAAACTCCAATCATAGTAGAGCCTCTTGCTGTTGGAAGACAAATTATGTCATGGTCTTATGATGAAGATCAAGACAGATGGTATGTCATAAGAGATCAGGAAGGCATGCATGTCTATTCCTCAGAAGACATGCTCAATCTTCCTCTGCATGATCTCTTTGACATGAGAAGGTTCTATGTTAGTCTGAAGGATCCAGACCTAATGATGAAGAAAGGTATGCTGAGGATCCTAATGTGGACTATCAAAATCTGAAGAACTTCTCTGTTTTGGTAGCATCAGCCTAGGGGGAGTTTGTAAGATCATCTGAAGATTATGAGGCTGATGCAACCAACAAGCCAGAACAACCAAGTCTTCCATGCATGCACTAAGGAACAAAGATGAACTAGCTTTGGAAGTCTTACACTCTCAAATGTGTCTAAGTGTAAGATCTTCCGAAGCTAACAGTTCAGAAGGAGTTACTTCGGAAGTTTCACACTCAAACAGAAAAATATTCTAAGTGTGAAATCTTCCGAAGCCAAAGACCAGCATCTTCCGAAGCCAAAGATGAAATCTTCCGAAGCTTCAGAGACAAAGTCTTCCGAAGCTGTGAAGACTGATTTCTTCAGAGGACAGAGAAAATATGCTTTCTCTGAATCAACTTTTGATAAAGCTGACACACTTTCCGCTGCCTGCTCTGGTGGTTCACCTACTTTACACAAGTTGGTGAAACTTCCATGCTTTATCAAAAAGTAGGAATGGTCTTTGTCTGTAACTTACCTTACTTGTTCTGTAGACTTTTTGTATTAGGAAAAGTCAGTGAGCTATGGCATGTCATAGTCACTAGTCAAAAGGCAATCTGCCTTTTGACTTTAGATTGATCTTGTTGTCTAGATTAGTCAAATCCCAACTGTCTTTACATGTAAGTGAAGGTTGTAGGTTGTAGTATAAAAGTGTCTTAGGTTCTTGTAATTTCTTTATGCTTTGTAACACTTGTAAAAGAATTTGAGATCAATATACAACATCCTTGAAAACCAATCTTGTGTTCTTGTGTTGTTCTTAGTTCTGTCTCTTTAGTTTACTTGTGTTCTTAGTATCTTTTGTTTTAAGTTACCAGTTCCCTATTTGAATTGTTAAGTGATCTAAGTTCTCTCCTCAATGTGAAACTAAGTGTTAAGTAACCTTACACGGTCCCGCAGTGGGTACCTGTTCTTCACCGTCAACTTGTTCAACTCACGATAGGCGATGCACATCCTCATGCTACCATCCTTCTTCTTTACAAACAAGACTGGAGCACCCCAGGGAGAGATACTCGGTCGAATGAACCCCTTATCTAACAACTCTTGCAACTGGGTCATTGATTCCTTCATCTCAGAAGGAGCGAGACGATACGACACCTTTGCAACAGGTTGGGCACCAGGTATCAGATCAATTTGGAACTCGATCTCGCGGTGAGGTGGTACCCCTGATAAGTCTTCGGGAAACACGTCGGGGAAATCGCATACCACCGGCACGCCTGACAGTTAAGGCACGATAGCATCCATCCTTCACATAGGCCAAGTAAGCACCACACCCGCGTCTCATAAACTTCACTACCGTGATCATCGAGATGACTCACAGTGTAGTGCACTCCTTGTCTCCATGTATCGTAACCAAACTGCCATCGGGCGTAGTCAGACAAATCACCTTCTTTTGGCACACGATGTTCGCTTCATAGGCCGCTAACCAATCCATCCCTAACACCACATCAAAACCTCCTAGGGTTATCATATACAATCTAGCAGGAAACTTATGACCGTCCAACTATACGAGGCAATCGTCTATAACATCAGTCACTTTAGTAGACTTTCCTATCGCTGTCTCTACATAGAAGGGCACGCCTATCTTCTTAATTTTACCATGCATTTCTCGAAAAAAGGTAACAGATAAACAAAATTTTACTAGCACCCGAATCGAAGGGCCCAGAAGCATACTATTGGTTTACCAAAAACATACCTGAAACTACTTCAGGGTCCACTTTGGCTTCTTCCTGGGTCATGTTGAATGCCCTTGCCTTGGCTTTGGTGCTCTTACTTCTCCCTTTCTCACCCATAGTCTGGGTCCCTGAGCTCCCTGCTCCACCCTTCTTGCAATCTCGGCCCGAGTGGCCTACCTCCTCACATTAATAACACCGCGGTACCTTGCACTCTTTAGCATAGTGGCCTTTGCCTTTACACTTAAAACACCAGTTTGACCCCACTCTACATTCACCCATGTGAGCTTTCCAACACTTCTTACATTCCCTCCTGTGACTCCCCTTATTCAATCCTAAGCGGCCATCATCAATCCTCATCTTCTTTTCCCCGATCCCATAGTGGTCACCCCAAAATCTCTTCCCATTACCGTTCCTATTCCAACTCTTCTCAACCTTCCCCTAAATCGGCATCGGATCCCTCTCATCATACAACCTCCCGGCCAAGTCTACTACAGACCTAAAACTGCTCAGTCTAGCAGCTATCATGTCCCTCCTGATATCCACAGGCAGACCCTACATGTACCTCTTAATCTTCTTAGACTTTGGAGTTACCAGATCCGACACCAGTCTTGCAAACTCATTGAACTTGGAGGTATACTCTTGATGAGTCATGTTTCCAGCCTCCAAATGCAAGAACTCCTTCTCAATTTTGTCCAACTCCCGATATGGACAATACTCCTCCAGTACCAGTTCCTTCAAATCCGACCACCTCATCCTTGCAACAGATCGTTTCTCCCCGGCTTCGACAATGTTGTCCCACCAGCATAATGCCAAGTCAACGAAAGAATGGGAGGCAAACTTCAACTTTTGATCCTCCCGGCACTCACTGATGTCTAAAACCGCCTCCATCTCTCGAACACAATGATGAGTAGCAGTAGCATTGTCGTTACCATCAAAGGTCGGGGGTTTGCACCTCTGAAACGCCCCGTAGGTGCACCCCTTAGCGGTCTACTTTTCCCCCTCGCTATCATCATCATGAATTACCACCTTGGGACTAGATGGCTCTTCATCAGCTTTCTCCTTCTCCACTGAAGGTAACATGTTTTGCATCACGTTGTAGACTTTGTCAGCGATAGCTTCCTTTACCGTAGACTTGAGGGTGGCTGATCCTTCACCCTCTTGGTGGCTATGAAGATCTATGTCCTCATAAGCCGTCTTAGGTGCCTTATCCTTGCTTCGGGTGACATGTGGCCTAGTAGTACGCCCGTCATGAGCACCGCCTCAGGTTGCCTTCCTAGGTTTCCTACCCGCCATAAGATCTACCCCTTATAAGATTCAAACAATAACAAGGTCATTCAAGGTAATAGCTCATATTATGTCAAGTATAGTAAGTCCCTAATTAAAGTGGCCAGTTGTGATTAGCCACTCACTTTACTCTTCATCCCCCAAGCCTTCCTTATCCAGACTACATCAGTGTCCAAATCTACTAAGCACATAAATCAAATAGCACACGCCCGTAATGCCAGTTAACTTCATGAAAAAAAAATTACCTGATGGCACGTAGCTACTTGGGCTGGCATTCCTTCATTAGGTCCCATTTTCAGTTTAAGTTTAGGTTTTGTAAAAGAATTTACCCAATTCTCTTAAACTTTTTCTTTGATACCAACTTGTAAGGCCCCGTTACCGGGAACCGCACAGTTGGTCATTCATAGCATCATTCGTTATTAAAACACCTTAAGCCATATTATTATAGGAAAACAATCACAGTGGAATAACTTAACCAAAAACCATTTCTTGCATTAATGATTACCTTTGCCAAATAATACATTGTTCTTAAGCATTACAAAATAATATTTAGTTGCATTACAAGACAAAAATATCATAATTGCATAAATGGATGCTAGTTTCAGTCCCGTGCCATCCTCAGCAACAT
The DNA here is from genome assembly GCA_025506505.1 of Flaveria sonorensis. Classification (NCBI taxonomy): domain Eukaryota; kingdom Viridiplantae; phylum Streptophyta; class Magnoliopsida; order Asterales; family Asteraceae; genus Flaveria; species Flaveria sonorensis. The sequence goes on from CM046433.1 coordinate 23,357,892, forward strand.
CCTTATCTGCCAACTGATATGCATATAAAAAGTTAGTGTTGTTGAGTGAGTTCTAGTATAATAATATAGAAAAAATACACTTTTGTAAACTTCATTTGGTGATCATTCATCAATATACATAATCAATCATTAACAGATTCATTATCTTTCTTTCTATATCTTTCCCTTTCATTAACTAGGATTGCTACCCCATCGACATTTGATCCACACTTCTAGGCATGAAGCATACTTATGAACTAGGATCCTATTCAATCATTGGTTAATCCCTAGGATTAGACCCTTGATGTACATCCTTATAGGCTGATTTAGCCGTACATCAGTTGAGCAAACGACCTCCTGGTCGTGAACCTCCTGGTCATGAACCTCCATTCATTTGTTTGCAAGGCTTTTCATTTATCATAAGGGCCTAGGGGTAACATTCATTAAGTTTCACTGTTCTTCTTTTATTCCTTTGTGTCCACTCGTTATGGTTAATACTTATTAAGATGCCCATTATTTGATCACATAACATGAAAACATGATTGGCATAGTAAAAGCAACACATAAGAAAGAACCAAGCATAATAATCCTTAAACAAGCATAATCTTCCCTTATTCAGGAGTTCTCCATACTTAAATTCTATTCCCCAAAATTTCAGAAAATCCCAAGTCTTTAGACAAATGCGGATGAACTTAGACAAATACGAATGAACAAATGCGGATGAACATTCTTAGGAAATATTCAAAGTGTCAGGAAGTGCGCACGAACCGAATGCGGATGACTAAAGCAATACGCATGGACACTGTAGCAAATGCGCATCGGCAAAACAAATGCAGAAGAACACTTGGTTGTACTAAAGGCAAATGCGGATGAACACAGCAAATGCGTATGAAGACTTAGCAAATGCGTATAAAGACTTAGCAAATGCGGATGAAGACTTAGCAAATGCATATGAAGACTTAGCAAATGCGGATGAAGACTTAGCAAATGCGGATGAAGACTTAGCAAATTCGGATGAAGACTTAGCAAATACGTATGAAGACTTAGCAAATGCGTATGAAGACTTAGCAAATGTGTGTGAACAAAAGACTTAACTGTTAAATGCGAATGAACACAAAACTAACCTGCAATGCCACTTATGCCATTACCAGTTCCCAATCATCATTCTAACATGAACATAGCTTAGATCTATCAGTCTAACACTTAGAACATCATAAACATTAAACGATCATCAAGAGAATCACATAACATAACTATATCATCATAATCATCCGTACCATACATGAAAAATTATAACATGTGTCGAAAACACCAGTTAAATATGCATACTAGCCCCAAGTAAATAGAAAATATTTAAAAGAGGGGATCTAGAACTCACCTCTACTGCTTTCGAGTAAAACTCCTCCAAACCCGAGAGCAACCTAGAGTTCTAACACCTAAACACACGAAAACACACAACTAAACACATAGAAACACTTAAGAATCGGTCCAGAAGCTGAAAACTTAACTAAAACTGAGAAGAACACCATAGAATCTTACCTTTAAAGATTTCTCTCACTAAAACCGGGTGAAACTTCTGCTTCTTTCTTCAGCTGATCCTTTCTTGCATGAGAGAGAGAAGCATGGGCGGCCTTAAAACCTTTTTGAACCCATTATGGGCAAGTTTGGCCCTTGCCTGCTTTTAGCCCCTTGTTTTACAATAATTGCCTTTTTCTCCCTTGCTTTCTTTTCTTTTCTTCATGCTGAAATTTTTTAGGTGTTTCGTATTCTACATGAAAAGAGTACACCCATGCCTTCTTTTTACAGGCAGAGGGATTCACTTTTACATGGGTAAAAGTAACTTTCTTATTATGGTAAGAAAGTTACACAAATAAAATTCTTGACATGACATGCAATATTCATTTCTGATAGAAGTGCAGTCTTTCACAGATGTTGACTTGATGACTTCACTCCAGAGAGTCTAACTTGTTGACTTCATGAGGCTTCTTTGATGAATGGAGTTCATGCAAGTACTTTGTTCTACTATAGGAGATAGCCTTCTATAGGGGTTTGGCTTCTGTAGGAGTTGGTTCTTTGATCTTCATATTGAACATCATCCGCAGGAGCAAGCTTTCTTCTTTCGCAGGAGCAGCAGTAACTTGATCTCACGAGCAGACTTTTTCTTCCGTAGATGTTACAATGCTTCCGCCGAAGATCCATGGATGCATTTATCTTGACTTGTTCTTCCGTAGATGTTCTTGTACTTGGTCAAATTTCAAAATTGACCAAGTATGATGTTTTCCTGCAATTACACATATAAGCAACACAAATAATAATTTGGGTTAACATATACATATCTTACATACAAAAAGATAAATTTTTACAAGAGTTCATTACAAGTGATGAATAATATTCTAAACCTATACAATCAATCTAGACCTAACAGAGATACCCGAGTGGGTGAACCAGAAGAAGTCTCTGCATGGTGTCTTGGCTCTGGAGTAGTGTTTATGAAGTCAACCATGCCAAACATATCATAAGGACCTTAATTCCTTGGAGGAGTTCTCATAGTATCATCAATAGTGGGCATAGCGGATGATGTTAGAGTCATAGACTCTATAACGATCACTGGAATATCTTGGCGAATGGCATTACTAACTGTGTGGCTCTGTCACTGGAATATCAGTGCTAGTCGACACAATGGTCATCGGGTTTTGATGCTTTCTCAAAACACATCGTCCTCTACCCCTCCCACATGGACTATTAGAATCAGCTCTTTTCCTAGCCACTCTCTTCTTTCCCCTCTAAATGTTTAGTGAATCGTTAGGCCCAAAATTAGTATCCATATCCATAGTAGTTGCTTAGTAGGAGTTATAATCACTCTGGGTATTTCTTATAGAACATAAGGAATATTTCTTATCTGTTCACTATCCCTCTCACTGTCACTACTGAACCAGGTGTTCACTTCATCCTCAACTGACATATTTGTACCCTAAGAACTTCCTGGAGCATCAACAGGAGTTCTAGAAGAAGAACCTGCTTCATCAGTCTGATGATTATCAGCATCATGTTGTTGGTGAGTAGACTGATCATCTGCCTAATAACCATTAACAAATCAACCCAGCTTGGCAAAATTATCTCCCTTCCACGGATTCCCGCGTGCTCCCATCAAGTATGTGAAAATGTCTTTCTTCATCACCATAACAACATAAGTGGTGGAATCAAACATAGCTAACTCAGGATGAGTAGCATTCAAGATCATCTGAATAAATCGATGATACATAATGAACATCTTCCAACAGCAGTAATGATATTCTTTTACATCTCCGTAAAATGGCGTTGGATATGTTGTAAGGTAAGTCATCAATAAGTGATACCATCATTGATCCAAAAACAGCACTTAGGCTATCCAACCTAGCCTTCAGATTGCTCAAATAATGAACCCTAACGTGAAACAAATAATTCCTGAATAGAGGTAAGTGCTTCTTCTCCTGTGAAGGATATCTGTGGTCATAACCCATCCTTACCACACATTTCTAGCAACGTCATCATCAATCTTTACAGGAGTATTAGGCTAGTTTTCTAACAGTAATACAATGTTGATCATTTCAGAAGTAATAACAACTCTCTTCCCCTTAACTGTAGTTGTAATATATGACCCTCCCTTAGAGTCTCTCCTATTTGCAGCCATTAGCCAAAACCGATCGATCACATCAGTGTAAATGGTGGGATTGGTTGTAATAGCATGATGAATCTGAGAGGTCTTGAGACCATCAATCAATGATCTAAATAGTGCCTTTTCATCTGGAATGTCACTAAGAAAGGCAACTGCATTATGGTTTTTATTAAATACCATTGGTCTCGCCATCTGAAAATTAGAGTAAACAAACATTTATTACCAGACTTAGAAAAATTTTGAAAAGTTAAAAATTGAACTTTTCACACAAGATGAACTATTAACATGCGAATAGTTAGGTTTGGAATGCAACTTTTCGCGCGACAAGTGGATGATTCGCAAGAAACTAAATTTGACCAAAAATCAACTTCTAGAGCGACAAGTCAACATGTTCATGCGATGAGTATTTGCGAAACTTGAAAGTTCTCGCGTCTGTTCATATTCAAACTACTTCTTGCACACGACAAGTCCCAGATATTTAGATTTCAAATTAAGTCATTTCAAAGTGTTTTAGCCATTGAAATATGTATGTTGAGTGTCGATTATGCCATTATTAAGGTTTAATATGATTAATTTTGTTTAATTTTGAGTGTATTTGTCCTTAAACTTTCGATCACAAATCAAACACACTTTAATCTAAGTTATAATCGTTAAAATACCTTGTCAACCTCGTTAGAAACAATGGTCGACCAATATGAATGAGTATATCAATTAAGTAAGTCCAACACTTAGAAAAATTTGATAGAGTGAAATCATGGTTTTCTCGTCCAATAAGTCATCTAATCGCACATGATACCATTTTATAATCCTCTGACTTCTCACACGAGAAGTCAGGACTCGCATCATTCAAACTTTTCACACCCAATGAACTTCTAGCATGTGAGAAGTTCAAATTATTTTGAAACTTTTTCAAACTTTTTTAATTTTTCAATTTTTGATCATTTTATTGTTTATGTGATTTATTAGATTTAAAATTATGTTTACTCCAGTGTTAACAATTAATGAGAAACCCTTAATTTTTGTAAAACATTTGTTAAACTAAGAATAAAATGCAAATAAACACAAACAAAAACAAATTGAAACAAACAAACGTAGACTTATAATTTAAACTATTTATGGTAAATTTTCAAGTATAGGAACATATTTCTTTGAAAATCGATTATTAACATCATTTAGCTGTATTTAAAATAACACTAGTTAAGCTGATTCTCAATATAAATATCCATATTAAACTCAGACTTTAATTTTTATCTGGACACATATGTTGTGAAATTTTTCATGTTTTAATTATTTATATGAAATCAATGAATCCCACAATCAAAAATCCCATAGAACCCCTATCCAACTTCAAGACACTTTTGTGATTTCAAGTCACCCCAATTTGACTTAAACCTTTTACCTTTTATCAGCATTCTCAAAATTAATTTCTTTATTATAATATCTATATAGAGCATAACTAGCATAAAAAACATTTCTCAACACAAAATATTAACAAGTTGTAGGACTTATTAACAGCCGGTCGGAGTTATATTTTGCCCTCACAATACGTTTAGGACTTATATGCCAATTCGGACTTACATACCCCATCTTTTGATTTTGCCTCCTGTGTCAAAACATATTCTCAGTAAGAAAAATATTTATCATATAGTATGTATGTCTCTAACATATCTTTCATTATTATGCACATTGGTATCTTTTATTCCTATATGACCTTTATGGCATCTTTTTGCTTTTTGTGAATTTTTCTTTGTTTGTACTTTTTGAATGACTTTCATCTTTATCATTATATATATATATATATATATATATATATATATATATATATATATATATATATATATATATATATATATATATATATATATATATATATGTATATATATATATATATATATATATGTATGGAATACCCATGAAAATTAATGTGTCAGAAAATAACTGACTTGAGTATGACTAGACTGTAACTCTCAGTCTGTTTTGGCATTGAATTAGTATTATCACAAAACCTTGATGCGTAACACACTTCAGTCATAGAGTATTTAATTTCAGTGAATCACAGATCATAGTACTTTTTATTATTGTAAGTCAAGCCTATTAACATATCAAACATAATTCAAGTCAGTTCCTTTTTAATCTTTAGTATGTAATATATCAAAATCAAGAAATGTACTATTATTTCCTATGTGACTTTGAAAATTTATTTTTCAACTTTTGAACAAATTTTTTTTTTGTAATTTTTTAAACTTTCCTCCCCATAAGAACAAAATCTTTTTTGATACATTTTCATATTTTTCTCCCCCTAAAATTGTAATTATCTACTAAGAAAATGACAATTTTAATAAAATGACAAAAAAAATATTTTTGAAAAGGGTGTATAGTTAACATTAACCAAAGTTAATCATTCCTAAAGATTGAATCATAAAGTCTAATCAGGAATGATCAAACATCTTGGTTAACAAATGAGCAATGTTCTCATCTGATTTGACCTTTTCAAGATAAATAAGCTTTTGATCAAAACAATCATGGATAAAATGCATTCGGATGTCGATGTGTTTTGTTTTTGAATGTTGTATAGGATTCTTCATGATGTTTAACTCTTTAAAATTATCAAACCAGATCTTGGTGTAATAAATGTTAAGACCATAATCAAGAAGTTGTTGTTGAATGCAAACGATTTAAGAACAACAGCTTGACGTAACTACATGTTCAGCTTCTATAGTGGATGTGGAAATAGTTTGTTGCTTTTTGTATTACCATGAAATCAACCTATTCCCCACAAATTGACATCCACCTATTGTTGATTTCCTGTCCAAATTACAACATGCATAATCACTGTCAGTATAAGCATATAAATTGAATATAGAATTTCTAGGATACCAAAGTCCAAGTTTCTGTTGGCCCTTGAGATACTTGAAAATCCGCTTGACAACTTTCATGTGAGACTCTTTTGGATTACTTTGATATCGTGCACACTAATAGATAGGAAACATGATGTCAGGCCTGCTGGCAGTAAGATACATCAAGGATACAATCATTAATCGATACAAATGTTGATCGACATCTTCACCCATGAGACCAGGAGTTAAAGTAGGACGTGAAGACATCGGAGTTGGTTCAATCTCGGATACTTGAAATGTATACTTATCAAGAATACTGTGAATATACTTTTCTTGATGTATCAAAATATTCTGGTTGTCCTGTTTAACTTGAATACCCAAGAAAAATGAAATTTCTCCAAGAGAGCTCATCTAAAACTTCTTCTTCATCACTGCTTGTCACACCCCGGGCCCAGAAGAGGGTGGGACGTCACAGACTGGTAATATACATGGCAGCGGAAACTAACCACTCAAGAGCACACAAGGAAGGATAAATCACATGGCATCACATTACATTAAAATTTGTCCGAGCCAACACAGTCAGACCCGAACCTAAAAATAACCCATTACAGAATTATCCAAGTGAATACATAACAAAGCCAATTGTTTCAAATGTTTCAAAAAGTTCAAGCAATGCTAGGGGGTAGTTACGGTACTAAGCCAGCTTTAGAGTCTTTCATAAAATCCAAGCTTATCAAGGATTACCTGAAACATGCTCAAAAAGAATTTGTGTCAACTAAAAAGTTGGTGAGTTCTAGCGCTTAAAGTTTAAAAACAAAAGGACTCCTTTGAATCCATAAGTTTGTTTAAAATCATAGTATCACTGTTGTGGGATCACAATCAACCCTGCACTCAGCCCCGGCTAGCCTCTTCTAAACTTGTGTTTACCGGAAATCCCATAAGGGAAACTGAGCCTCAGAAAAGTATACCATACCTGCCGATTGGTTAACCATAGTATCTTATAAAACATGTTACATGCCACAACGACCCCGTAGGATCTCAGTGTAGTGCCCTTCCTATATCGGAAGGCACTGTGCGTGGGGATTCCCAAGAGAAGTGTGTACCTTTAGTGGAGCTGTAAACTTCACGAAAGCAGTAACTGGGTTGCGGTTTTTCTGCCTTTGAACAAGAAAAATAGGATTCAAAGAAGAGAAAGTAGAGAAACAACAAAATAGTTGTTTGGGTACAAGAAAACTTACACGAAGGAGAATCCGTGTTTAGGGTGATTCAAAGAGTGCAAGAGTAGTTGATCTGAGAGTCCTGAAACTTTGGAGTTCTTGTTTCTGCTTGGTTGAAGTTGGAAAAAAAATTCTTGGGTTCGGTTGTGATAGTTGCCGAGAGAGAGAGACCGAGTGTAGAAAGAGAGTTCGAGAGAGTGTGAAAGGGTGAAAGGGACTAGGAACTTCGGTTTATGAAGGGAAGAGGTGGAGTGTGGGTTCGGGTTAGGGAGAACCAAGGTGTAGTGTGGTTGGGTGGTGAAATGGCCGAATGCATGACAACAACCCATGCATTGGCTGGTTTGGAGGTGTGCAGACCGGGGTCAAACATTCTAGAAGGGTTCGAAATTTTCAAAAATGCTAAGTGTTGCCCAGGGCGCCTGAATAGTTCCCATGCGCCAAATGTCATGCGCCTGAACAGTGTCATGCACCTGAATAGTTGTCATGCACCTAAACAGTTGTCATGCGCCTGAACAGTTGTCACGCTCCTGAACAGTTGTCACGTGAACAGTGTCACGCGCCTGAACAGTTGTCATGCGGCTAAGTGAAAAATCTAAGAAATGTAGATGAACACAGAGAAATATGGATGAAGACCAAAGAAATGCGGATGAACACAGAGAAATACGGATGAAGACCAAAGAAATGCAGATGAAGACCAAAGAAATATAGATGAACACAGAGAAATGCGGATGAAGAATCCAAAATTTTTATTTTTATTATAAGCAATTTTGTTAAGGAGATTGGCCATTAGCATTTTCTATCATTGGAAATTAGTTTATAGGCCAAGGCAAGTCATGCAAGAATCATTCAGGTACGATAGAATTACAAGAATTTATTAATTACAAAGAAGAAGGTACATAAAAATACATGGAACACTAAAAATGAACAAATCTTAAATTACATTAGAGTTCTAGAGCTGGACCTAGGAGTCAGTTGTTACATTCACCCACCGTTTAGGAAATTTCGTCCCGAAATTTTAGCTTCAATTAGATTTTGGACGAGTGGGCTTAAAGAGGTGTGGATACTCCTTCCTCATCACATCTTCTCGTTCCTATGTAAATTCAGGTCCTCGCCTAGAGTTCCATCTTACTTTGACTTTGGGTATCCGACTTCGTCTGAGTTTCTGGACTAGTCGGTCAGTAATCTCCATGGGCTCTTCCACAAACTTCAACTAGTTAGTGATTTTGGTATCTTTCAATGGGAGTTCCAAGGCCTTGTCAACGAAACACTTCTTGAAGTTTGACACATGAAAAGTGTCGTGTACGTAACTCAGCTCTTGGGGTAGCTTTAACTGGTATGCTATCGAGCCAACTCTCGATAAGATTTAAAATGGTCCAATGTACCTTGGACTTAATTTGTCCTTCTTGCCAAATCTCACCGTGCCTTTCCACGGCGCCACTTTTAGCATCACTCTATCGCCCACTTGAAATTCTAGGGGCTTCTATCAGCATACTCCTTTTGACGATCCCTGGCTATTCTTAATCGTTCCTTAATCTTGAATACTTTGTCCATGGTTTCCATTACAATGTCGGGCCCATTATTTGGCTATCACCAATCTCATTCCAACTCAATGGTGATCGATACTTTTTACCATATAGGGCTTTATATGGGGCTGCTTTTATACTTACGTGGTAACTATTATTGTAGGAGAACTCCACTAGAGGGAGGTGGTTATCCCAACTTCCCCCCAAATCAATCACGCAAGTTCTGAACATGTCCTCTAATGTCTGAATGGTTCTTTCACTTTGCCCATCAGTTTGAGAATGCGGTGCTTAAGTCAAGAAGTGTCCCTAAAGCTTGTTGGAGAGACTTCTAGAATCGTGAAGTGAAACGACAATCACGGTATGAGATAATCGATAGGGGTACTCAATGTCTTGTCACTATCTCATTGATGTACAGTCGTGCTATCTTCGGTAAATCGTAGTCTTCTCGTATAGGTAGGAAGTGAGCTGATTTGGTCAGCCTATCCACTATTACCCAGATTGCATCATGCCCACAAGAAGTTCTTGGAAACTTTGTAACAAAGTCCATTGTAATGTTATCCCATTTCCACTCAGGGATTTTGGGCTATTGTAAGGTTCCTGATGGCTTTTGGTTCTCGGCCTTTACCATCGCACATGTCAGGCATTTCCCCACATAGGTGGCAATGGATTTCTTTAACCTAGGCCACCAAAAAAGAACTCTCAAGTTCTGATACATTTTGTCACTTCCTGGATGAACTGAGTATCTAGATTTGTGCGCCTCATCCAGGAATATCTCTCTAATTCCCCCATGTTTCAGTATTCAGGTTCTTCCCTCGTGCTTATATAGCCCGTCACTACACATTTCCAAACGTTTTTCCATTCCTGTTAGCATTTCTTCCGCTAGTTTGTCATTGCTCAAGGCTTCCTTTTGTGCTTCTATCAATCTAGCGGTAAGACTGGTAAACACGCTCATTCTCATAGCACGAACATGAAGGGATTTCTCCCTTTCCTTTCTACTCAGGGCATCAGCTACCACATTGGCCTTTCCTAGGTGGTAGCGAATCTAACATTCATAATCGCTCAGTAGTTCTACCCACCTTCGCTGACGTATATTTAGCATCTTTTGATCCAGAATGTGTTGCAGACTTTTATGGTCAATGTAGATGACGCATTTGGTACCGTAAAGGTAGTGTCTCCATATCTTGAGGGCAAACACCACGGCACCTAGTTCCAGATCATGGGTAGTATAGTTTTTCTCATGCTCATTCAACAATCTGGACGCGTAAGCAATTACTTTATCTCGCTGCATTAATACACATCCCAACCGCTGACGCGATGCATCGCAATAGACTACGAAATCATTAATGCCTTCGGGTTGGGCGAGGACAAGTGTGCTACACAACTTCTCCTTAAGTAATTCGTACACTTCATTCTGTTCCTTACCCCACGTGAAGGTTGTATTCTTCTTAGTTAGAGCGGTTAACGGCTGCACAATTCGTGAGAAGTCCTTAATAAACTTTCGGTAGTATCCAGCTAAACCAAGAAATTGCCTTATCTCTATAGGAGTTTCAGGAATTTTCCAGTTTTTAATGGCTTCAATCTTTGACGGGTCTACCTGAATTCCCTCTTTGTTCACCACATGCCCTAAAAACTGGATTTCGCGCATCCAAAACTCACATTTGGAGAATTTTGCATATAGCTGTTCATTCTTGAGCAGTTCTAGAATCAGTCTGAGGTGCTTAACGTGCTCTTCATGGCTACGGGAGTAGATGAGAATGTCATCGATAAATACAATGACAAATTTGTCTAGGTATGGTCGACACACTCGATTCTTAAGATCCATGAAAGCGGCGGGTGCATTAGTCAGTCCGAAGGGCATGACTAAGTATTCATAGTGCCCATACCTTGTTCGAAAAGCTATTTTTGGTACATCTTCCTCTCTCACCTTTAGTTAGTGATACCCCAATCTTAAGTCTATTTTGGAGAAGTAGCTGGCTCCTTGCAGTTGGTCGAACAAGTCATCAATTCTTGGGAGAGGAAAGCGATTCTTGATTGTAAGCTTGTTAAGGTCGTGATAGTCGATACACATTTGTAGGGTCCCGTCCTTCTTCTTAACGAACAATACCGGTGCGCCCCACGGAGAAACACTCGGCCAAATAAATCCCTTATCCAGTAATTCCTGGATTTGCACCATTAGCTCCATCATCTCAGGTGGCGCGAGTAGGTAAGGCGCCTTGGCCACTGGTGCGGCACCAGGCACTAGGTCAATTTGGAATTCGACCTGTCTAGTCGGAGGGAGTCCCGGTAGGTCCTCGTGAAAAACTTCCGGGTACTCAGCCACCACCGATATATCTTCGATTCTCCTTTCCTCCCTTGCTTTCATTACGTAGACTATGAAGGCTGAGCATCCCTTGCGGAGGCTCTTAGTAGCCTTTAGGTGAGAAACCATTGGGGTCCATTACGAATGCTCTCCCTTTAGGCTTGTTAGGCCTAGCATCCTTGTCTCTTGCTAGCTTGGGACACTTGTTTCGCATGTGTCCCGGATCCCCGCATTCGTAGCATTGCTTCCCGGGCTTGAAGGTACAATCCTTTATCAGGTGGCCAGTTCGTTTGCACCTAAAACAGGGCATCGGATTGCATTCCCCTTGGTGGTGTAGTTTGCATTTGGTGCATAAGGGGTTAGTACCTACATACAGCCTTTGGCCTCTTGCCCCTTGTTCATGACGTCTTGCCCTTTCATCGGTCCTCCTGTTTGAGCTACTACCACTGCCACTGGCCCTTCTAACATCGATCCACCTTCTCTTCTCGCCCGTTAACCTCTTCTTATCCTCATTCCTCCCCTGATCCGTCCATCCAGCCATGATCAGGTCGTTCGTTAAGCTACCAGTAAGATCGACAGCCGATTGGAGGGTTGTAGGTCTAGCAGATCGGACCATGCTTCTGACTCTGGGATGCAGACCCCAAATAAATCGGGTTACGCCTTTAGATTCGGGAGTTACCAAGTGAGGCACAAATCTGGATAGAGCTGAGAATTGATTGATATATTTAGTGTAGTTCGAGCCCCTCATCTCTAGGCTCAAAAATTCCGCTTCTAGCCTCTCCAGTTGGTTCATTGGATAGTATTTACTGGACATCAGTTCTCGAAACTCCAACCACTTCATGCGGCTGGCAGCATCCCTATACCTTGGCTGAATGACCGTCTTCCACCATTTTAGGGAAGACCCATTTAGGGATTGTGAGGCAAACCTGACCATATGTTCGTTTTTGCACTTACTTATGTCCAGTACAACATCCATTTCTTCTAACCATCGGTATGTCTCAATTGCTCCTTTAGTTCTAAAGAAGTCCTTTGGCTTACATGACATGAACATTTTGTAAGAACACCCTGTTCTTACTTCTTCGGTATTCTCAGCATCTCCCGCGTTGTTTTCGGGTCAATCATTCTGGGTCGTGTTTTCCTGATCAGCATTTATTTGCATGATGATGGTGGGGATAGCATTAGCAATCTGTTGGCCTACCAAATTGGCGATCCTTTCATCATTTTCATGGTTAGTGTTTTCCTCACGGTCGGCCCTAGGTGGAGTGGGTGGTCGGTTCCCACCTCGACCCCTGGGGCATCCAACACCCCTGTTTCTTCCTCCGCGTGTTTCCCTTCTAGGCGGCATTCTGGTGTCAATCATAGATAAGCTTATTTAGTGTCTCATAAATTTTGTTTCGAGTATCCCACACACCAATTGACCCCTAAGGGTCACTCCACTAAACACACGGGGACACACAACAAGTAATAGGTCATACATAGTCTCATACATTCATAGAGTCAATTAGCAATTCAAAAAGGCAATCAAATCAAATCCTAAGAATATACTAATGCATAACCCAAACAGGCAACCTACAATAGATAAGGTAGTATCATAAAAGAAGTTCACTCATAGATAGCATTACAAGCATCAACAGAGTCGATAGTTTCATAGCAATACAAGCTGGAAGGTGTCATCACCTTTAAATAATAGTATTAGAAATAAATAAGTAGTTTCTCATAAATGGTAGCATCATTCAATAATCAACATCATTCCATCACTATTGCCACTTCTTCTTTAACCACCGGAACCAGCCTAACCCCTTCTTCTTTTGTTCTTGCTCCAAGCGCTGGACTCCATGGGACGCCATTAGTGCTTGAAATTGGGCAGGCTGCGAGGTTCGCGTGGCATGCTGGAGTGTGAACTCATGGCGCCAAATGGTCCTTAGTATGTCGCTTAGCATGGGGTCAGATGGACCAAAGTCACTGGCACGGCGGCTGGACTGCGAGTAGTGATCTCCAGCTAGAACGCTCGGGCCATCGTACATGCTACGTCTAGGCGGTATCCAGAACTCGTCCTGATGTTGGCATCTGGGCGGTCCCATCATCGGAGGTGCCAGTGTAGGAGCAGTCGTAGGAGGAGGTGGAGGAGGCGGCATCCTGAAGGAAACAGAAGCTCCTAGTCTAGTGCTCTTCCGTAGCCTAGTGATGACTCGCGCGCCCCTATTCCCAATAGGTGGGATGGTCGAATGTGTCGGTGCTGGAACATGAGGTGAGTTGGAGCGGGTCCGGCTCCTCGCCTGAAATGTCGGAGATGAATCTTCGGATGGATCGGTGTCGTCAGATGTAACATATATCTATCCGGGGTGGCTGCACTGCCTCATGTACGCTTCATATTGTGAGGGAGAAGTCGCCCTCCTCAGCCGTCCTACAGGGGCGGTCTCATCCACGGGAAGTGCGGGTGCTTTTCCGTTATTGGCCAACGATCTCGAATTCCTGTAAAATCATCATGAATAATTTGGTTTCATATAGCTCATAGCAATAGTGATGATTGTATCTCATAATAATAGTTACAGCAGTAACAATGGTAGTAGTATCTGTAATTAAAAGCACAGGTTACCGCAGGGCCAAAAACAGGGTTTAGATTCACTCAAAACATTTTCTAAACAAAGAAAGATTTTTAACACCAAATAGGGGATCGTACCGGAATTCACGCGTATGGTAAATTCATGATTACGTTGATCAAGTGTAATCATCAATTTACCCAACCCATTCATCCTAACACATTTCAAAACAAGGATAGTCCTAGGGTATCAGGGTTGTAGCCTAGGGTCTACAAAGGAATTCCCGATTTCTCTACAACGTTTGGCTCTGATACCAATCTATCACACCCCGGGCCCAGAAGAGGGTGGGATGTCACAGACTGGTAATATACATGGCAGCAGAAACTAACCACTCAAGAGCACACAAGGAAGGTCACATGGCATCACATTACATTAAAAAATTTTCGGGCCAACGCACTCAGACCCGAACATAAAAATAACTCATTACACAATTATCCAAGTGAATACATAACAAAGCCAATTGTTTCAAATGTTTCAAAAAGTTCAAGTAATGCCAGGGGGTAGTCACGGTACTAAGCCAGCTTTAGAGTCTTTTATAAAATCCAAGCTCATCAAGGATTACCTGAAACATGCTCAAAAAGAATTTGTATCAACTAAAAAGTTGGTGAGTTCTAGCGCTTAAAGTTTAAAAACAAAAGGGCTCCTTTGAATCCATAAGTTTGTTTAAAATCATAGTATCAATGTTGTGGGATCACAATCAACCCTGCACTCAGCCCTGACTTGCCTCTTCTAAACTTGTGTTTACGGGAAATCCCATAAGGGAAACTGAGCCTCAAAACAGTATACCATACATGCCGATTGGTAAAACATAGTATCTTATAAAACATATTAAATGCCATAACGACCCTGCAGGATCTCAATGTGGTACCCTTCCTATATCAGAAGGCACTGTGCGTGGGGATTCCCCAAGTAGATCTACCCATATAAACAAGCGGTTCACGGAGAATTAATGACTGTGATACACATAGATGCAGGTTCTAACGATAGCCATAACATACAATAGCGCTGCATAGTAGTATCCAATAAATTTTAGTTCAAACAGAGCATGCTTCACCCTAAAATAGTAATAAAAAGGGGACACAAGAAACTCATCTCAAGTAGTGTCAAAGATTCCACAACCCAGATAGATTCAGGTCCTAGCACCCTATGAGCAAGACATATGCATAAGCTATGGGTTCTTAGACTATCGGGAGGGTAGTCAAAGGTAATATGTGTTTAAAAATACATATGACCACAACCCTTAGAAAATTTGTGTCGAAAAGTTTGATTTTTAGGAAAGTTGGGGTTTTTGGCTTAAAACGACCCGTTTTTGGTTTCCCGCAGACTCTTACATGAAAATCAAGTATAATAATAGATTCTGGTCATAAACTTACTGAAATATGGTCGACTTTACAGAATTTACATTTTAGTCCCACAAGTTTCCAAAATTACACTTTTTACCCCAAGTTGGTTCTTTCCATTTTTTTTTTTAATCTTTTCATTGAAATATGATTTTGAGGCCCTCTAACTTACTGAAATATTATAGTTTCCATAGTTTTTAGGCTTGTTACATTATTTTTAGAATCTCATCCAAAAATCCCCCGGTTAGGCCCGTTTAAGCTAAATAAGTTTATAGAATTTACATGTTAACCCAAATTTCACCAAGTCTGGTTTTTGTTACTGATTTATTTGTGTTAGGGCCTGAAAATTTTGTTTCTAACAAGTTGTTAAGGATTTGGCCATTTTTAGGTACCTCCATCACCTATTTTGGTCCTTAAACATGTTTCTAAAGTCCATAACACCATACCAAATCATCCATCCCACAATAATATTAGTTTAGCATCATCCAACATTCTAGAAGTTCAGATTAATCCCATGGATATAATAATATAAGGTAACAAAGTCAAGGTTGGGCACATAAGACATTATTTACACATGTGTAACATGAAATTTCGGGTTTAAACACCCAAATCCCTTCTGAAATCGATAAGTACAGGTTATGGAAATGTTTATAAGGTGCTTTAAATAGGTTTTTAAGTCTGGAATGGGGGTTAGATTTGGGACAGATGGTTGGATGGTCCTGAAAACCCATGAAAAGGGGTTTTCGGGTAGATTCAAATGCACAAACCTGAGGTATACGGGTGTGAAGAAGTGTGTACCATTAGTGGAGCTGTAAACTTCACAAAAGCATTAATTGGGTCATGGTTTTTTTGCCTTTGAACTAGAAAAATAGGAATCAAAGGAGAGAAAAGTAGAGAAATAATAATAATAGTTGTTTGGGTACAAGAAAACTTACATGAAGGAGAACCCATGTTTAGGGTGATTCAGAGAGTACAAGAGTGGTTGATTCAAGAGTCCTGAAACTTGGGAGTTCTTGTTTCTGCTCGGTTGAAGTTGGAAAGAAAAAATTCTTGGGTTCGGTTGTGATAGTTACAGAGAGAGAGAGACCGAGTGTAGAAAGAGATTTCGAGAGAGTGTGAAAGGGTGAAAGGGAGTAGGAACTTTGGTTTATGAAGGGAAGAGGTGGAGTGTGGGTTCGGGTTAGGGAGAACCGAGGTATGGTGTGGTTGGGTGGTGAAATGGCTGAATGCATGGCAACAACCCATGCATTGGCTGGTTTGGAGGTGTGCAGACCGGAGTCAAAGGTTTATAGAAGGGTTCAAATTTTTCAAAAATGCTAAGTGGTGCCCGGGGCGCCTGAATAGTGCCCATGCGCCCACTGTCATGCGCCTGAACAGTTGTCATGCGCCTGAACAGTTGTCTTGCGCCTGAGTGAAAAATCAAAGAAATGCGGATGAACACAGAGAAATACGGATGAAGACCAAAGAAATACGGATGAACACAGAGAAATGCGGATGAAGACCAAAGAAATGTGGTTGAACACAGAGAAATGCGGATGAAGACCAAAGAAATGCGGATGAACACAGAGAAATGAGGATGAAGAATCCAAAATTTTTATTTTTATTATAAGTAATTTTGTTAAGGAGGTTGGCCATTAGCATTTTCTATCATTGGAAATTAGTTTATAGGCCAAGGCAAGTCATGCATGAATCATTCAGGTACGATAAAAGTACAAGAATTTATTAATTACAAAGAAGAGGGTACATAAAAATACATGGAACACTGAAAATGAGCAAATCTTAAATTACATTAGAGTTCTGGAGCTGGACCTAGGAGTCAGTTGTTACACTGCTTCAAGTTTCTGACACAAGTCTTCATTAGTAGATGCAAAAATAATGTCATCAACATAGATTAGGACAAGAATGACGTCATCACCAGTCTTACTTAAGAACCCCTTGTATTATTAATAGCACCCCTTGTATAACCATTTGCAAGCAAATGTTCAGTGAGTGTGGCATACCAAGCACGAGGTGCTTGATATAATCCATAGAGTGCTTTGTTTAACTTGTAAACATAGTCAGGATGATCTGGATCCTCAAAACCAAGCGGTTGACAAGCATAGGTTTCTTCTTTCATTTTGCCATACAAAAACATACTTTTGACATCCATCTAATAAACTTTGAAGTTCATGTATGACGCATAATCCAGAAAGATATGTATAGCTTCACGTCTTGCAACTGGAGCATATACTTCTTCATAATCAAGACCTTCAACTTGATAGAACCCTTGAACAACAAGTCTGGCCTTGTTGCGAACAATAACAACCTTCTCATCTGTTTGTTTTCTAAATATCCATTTTGTTCCGATCGGCAGCTTATCCTTTAGAAGTTCACAAAGATGCCAAACATTTAACTTCTTAAATTTCATCAGCTTATCTTGCATGGCCTGAACCCAATTGTTTTCTTTCAAATATATCTCAATGTTCTTTGGCATGATTTGAGAAACAAAACATGTATTCAAGCATGTATTAATGGCTCCGGATTGACTTCGAGGGCGAACGCCTTATGATAATGGACCAATGATTGCTTCAGTTGGATGATCTTTATGAATTCTTAACTGAGGAATGAGATCATCAGAAATAACGTTGTTAATCTTAGACATATGACCAACAGGTTCTTCAAAAGTAGTTCCTCCTTTAGATTGATAAACAATATGTTCATCTTGAGTGATATCATTATCTATAGATAAATCTTCAAATGGAACTTGAATTGTATCAATTGGATCATCTTATGTAGAAGAAGAACTTGGATCAGAATCGTATGGAGCTTGTTTAACTACTAGATCAACCAGAGTCAATTCAAGTTCACAAACCTAATTCAGCTCAGAAACTGATGGTTGAACAGTTGATATATTAGAAGAAGAAGGTATGTCTGAAAATTTTCCTATAGTCGGAGATGAGATAAATACAACATCATTAGATAATGCATCTTGAATGGATGATGTCAAAGGTTGAGTAGTTGCAGACATCACAGAACATCGATTCAAATGTTTCAAACAATGAAGCATAATCGTATATCTAAGATGGAGCAGATCCCGCATCTGTTTTGTTAGATTCATGCCAATCTATATCAAATGACTCAATTATTTATTTTTTCTTTTTATTATAAACCCTATATGCTACTTTGTTAGCTGAATATCCAACAAAGTAACACTCATCAACTTTTCATCAAATTTTGATTTAGAATCAGAGGTGTGCAACAAAGTAAAACAACATCCAAATGTCTTGAAATATTTGAATTTGGTTTTATGTTTAAAAAATATTTCATAAGGAGTAATGTTTTGTTGTGTATTGATTAAGACATGATTCAGAACATAACATGCAGTGTTAACAGCGTCAGCCATGTGGAAATTTGATAATGATGGATCGAATATTGCAATCATATTGTTGCCGTTTATCATATTTGTGATGCGAAATCTCACAGACCTGTTGATGATTTCAAGTGAAGATCTATACAATATTTAGTGTATGATGATGAATGAATGATGAACAATTCAAGAACATATATTCATAAATATTTTATTCATTCATATGGATGATGATGCTAGGAGATTTCAAAAGGAGTTTGTAAGAAAATTCTCTCTCACACACACTCAACCTAAATGTTTCTCTCACTAGACTCATTCACCCTTGGTTCTTTCTGTTAGTGCTTACAATGCTTAGCAATGTTTAGAGTATAAAATTGTTACACTTAGTCTATTTATACTCTTTACATAAATGAACAAAATTACATTTAAGCCATATTGATTACACAAATATTGTTCTAAGTCTGATAAATTCTCTGTTGCTGATGCGTTACTGTCAGGTGCTGACGTCATTCGGGACGATCGCTGATGTTGACTATTAACTTTGACCACGGTTGACCAAGTTTGACTTTGGTCAATTTTCTTTGTTTTGATCATATTTTTAGCATAGCTTCACCGTGTCGGTTTTGGTAATCAACATGAGATTCGGCACTTAGGTTTTGGTAAGTATCATCTTTAAATAGTTCAACAATACTCCCCCTAAGATGATGCTGCCAAAATCTCATGATTATCAAAAACCTTGGATGTTGATTGATGTGCAGTCTTAAAGTGCAATCTTCTCCCCTTTTTGGTAGCATCTTCTTAGAAGCTTCAGAAAAAGGCATTGAGAAAAAGACTTTGTTTCAGCTCATACAGACTTTGTTTTGAAACTTGATGGATGTTTCATCAGCTTGATCTTCTAGTCTCATTTTGAAGACTTGAAAATACACCCATTTGCAAACACTATGGATTGCACTAGGTAGCAATATCAGTAGCTTTATCTCAACTTCAGAAGTGAAGGAGAAGCATCAGACATTCTTCAGACTTGACATATACTCTCCCTCAACAAAAGCTTTAGAGGGTGAGGAACTTTTGTGTATAAGAGACCAAGAGGAGGATTATTAGTTCTTAGCAACTGGCAGGAGGTCTTTGAAAGAAGCAAGAGTGTTCACTTAAGATCTTGAACTAAATGAGAAACTCAGGCATGTTATGCAATACATCACCTGCAAAAGTCTAAATCCTCTCGGTAGAGGTGTTGCATAGAAGTTTCACTCCTAAATCAATAACACATGTAAATCTGCCAAAACTAAGAAAAATACTAAAAATGACAAATCTTTTTGGAATTTTAATTTTTTTAAATTATGATTTTTACAAGCATGAATCTTTCAACTGCAATGAGATCATACTAATCCAAAATCCTTTACATCTAATAATTTAAAATTGGAATACACATAGACAAATAACAAAGTTGATTGTAAGTATGTTTGTCTACTTAAACTAATGGAAGGATCTATTTTCAACACTTTGTGATATTTATCATGTTTATGTTTGATTAGATATGCTAATTGAGTACCCCACACTCAGAAGTATGGAAGAATAACCCTCCTCATAAAATGCAAGGTGGCACTTTATTACAACTTGAACCTGGCTACTTAGAGTATAAATTCTCATGATATGATCTACTTTGGGATTCTTTGACACTTCACTTTGGAAGTTGATCCTCATTGGGATTCTTTTAGCTTTGATCCACATTGTGATTCTTTTCTTTGCCTTTTTGGCATGCATCAACACTTTTAGTGCAAGGTCAACTAGGTGTCTGCTTAGCACAACAAAAATTATCCTTATGTTTACTCCAGGTCTGTATTTACATACAACAAAGGAGAAACAGACGCTTTTATCAATGAGAAATTTATAAACCATTTTCTTTTGGTGTGTTTAGGTAACCAGACAAGCAAACACTTGGAAAAGTCATTGTTTACCAATACCCTAAGATGGTTTTGGTCCACAATGCATATTGATTTAGTTCATCATAATATGTTTATCTTGAATCCAAGCTGAGCCTACTGATATATCAAATAGAGTCTTGTCAGTATTTATTGATCTGAAAAATAGATGCAGAAGATAGTAGATGAGTGTACTATCATTTCTCATGTTAATGCAGGAAGATTCGAAAATAATTACATAATAGCAATATTTTTGGACTTTTCTTGATTTTCTAATTTCTTTTTAGGATTTTTGATGTTAAGAAAATAAAGAAATGGCATATGTGTTATCAAATTAATAGAGATTATGAATAGTTAGTCCGTGTAGCAATGTAATCAGACTAAGCAGATGAAATGAAACATAGATTGTTTCTTGCATTGCCATTATAGTTTATGTGGATGATTGATGTCCTGCATTGAATCATGGTTAATTTCTACTCCATTTGGCTTAGTTGCATCATAAACATCATGAGCAAGAAGAACGTTCTTGTAATGGGAAGGGATCAACCACTACTAACTTTTCTTGGGTTGGCAGGCCTCCATAACTGTCCCTAACACACTAGCAAGTCAGTTTGATATTCCAACCCAGGCCATTATTGTCCTGAGATGTCCATTAGCATCTTTATATGTGACTTGCTAGTATGTGTATGATTTTGCATCTTTATATGTGACTTGCTGGTATGTGTATGATTTTGCTTTATCTGATGATGTATCAGATTCACCTCCAGAAATTGTTTTCTTTCTCCAACATTGTTTTGATTTTAAACAAACTAACTCGACTTTAGTTTGTTTAACAAAAGGAGTTTGTTTGGCTTTTGAAAATATTTTATGCTGAATCAAAATTTCAGATTCATCGAGCTTGGATCTTAGGATTCATCATGTTCAGATGTAGAAATCAAAATTAAGAGGGTGGAGGTGTGTGATTCGTAGAACAAAGAGATGGATAATGTTAATGTTATGATTTCATTGATGTTGATAAACAAACTATAATGAGAATCATAGATGAAACATGGAATCAAACCCACCCAAAGGAGGAATTCTCCTTGGATGGTGGTTCACACCATAAGAAACACACACACAAGAATCACACTTGTAAAAATGCACTACTGGGTCTATTTATACTATTGTTACATCATGACCTAATTCTGACTTCTCATTTTGTCTTGATGTTGACTTTATCATTGTTGAATTGTCTTGTATTATTCTTGTTGTGATCAACTTGGTCTCTGAACTTGTACAATGAGATCTTCAATCGGCTGTGCATATCATTTAGTAAGCTTCAGCTTATTCAATTGTTGAACCCAACAATACTCCCCCTAAACTGATGCTTGCCAAACTCTCACTTTGAAGATCTTCTCTGTCACATGTCTTCTTGATTAACTAATGTTCTGACATAGTTCACAGTAGTTCTCCTACTCAGATTAAGCTTCTCCTAATATAGTTTTGACAAAGGATAGAATCCTTTGAGAATACTAGTGCATGGGATATGTGTCGTATCACTTTTGGATTACCGTTCATATCACACTTAAAGGATTTGAATGTATTAGGCATATGATGAGGTTTTGAAATTCAATAAACATCATCAGGGACATTAAACAATCTTGAAAACACTTCCACCCTTAGAATCTCTAAAATAACTTGATAATTTCATTCTTTAGTTAACTGTTATTTCCCTTGATTAAAGTCTGTCTAAATGTTCTGTGATGACCCTGAAACTAAGGTTAGGCAAATTAAAATTCTAGGAATTATTATAAGTTAGTATTATATATATACATATTAGTTGAGGATTGCTAAGATGACTTTATGTGATTATAGTTATAATAGTTTTATATATGTGTTTTAGCATGTGTAAGTATGTGTATATGTTTCTTAAATGTGCATTTACATGAGTATGTATGTAAATATTTGAGAATATGAACTTTATAAGTTATTAAGGACATAAATGTAAGTTACTAAATCAGGTAAGTGCATCATATGATATTTGATACACAGATATATAACTATTGAGTAATCAAACAAGATCAAAACTTAAACTAACTTTAACCAAATAATCCTAAGTCTATAAGTTGTCCGCTGTGGATGAACATCTTCTGTGGACAGTTCATCAGCTGTGGACTAGTCATCCGCTATGGATGCTTGTTCATCCGCTGTAGACACATGGAAGCTTTTCTTCATCCGCTTCAGACTCTTGTTCATCTACTGTGAAAAGTCTTCATCCGCTGCAGACTCTTGTTCATCCGCTGTGGATGTCTTCATTCGCTGTAGACTCTTGTTCATCTGCTATGGAAAGTCTTCATCTGCTGCAGACTCTTTTTCATCCACTGTAGACACTTAGCAAAAATTCCTCTTTATCTACAATCCTAAAAAAGAAATTTAAGCCACGTTAGTGTATGTTACGAATGTTAATGATACTAATGGGTTGGTTAATGGCAAGCATTATCCTTTTAATACACTTGTTGAGTCTAACATTAACAATAAACCTAACAACCTAATCTAATGTTAGTCACTTGATTATTAAGATATTTACACAAACTAATCCGAATCAATGGATTACTATAATACTTATCTAACTTAATCACTAACCAATTACAATTAACAAACTCATAAACACATTAGCATGGGGATATGACATCCATCCCCTTTGACACTAAACACTCTCGATAGTTTCACACACACCCCCCATAATTTGACACACACACCCTAGAATTCGACACCTACACACCCTACACTACAATAAGCTTAGAGCTAATGATGAAGGTTAAGATTTTTCTTTTTTTTTCTTTTACTCTCGGCTTTCTCTTGGTTCTCATATCACCCAAAACCACTATCAACATCACCATAGTACCACCTTAATACCATCATCCACTAGACATCTTTGTGGAATCATTCCAGCTCAAGAACATCCACCATAAGCTCAAAGGCTTGAAGATTTCTTTATCCACTTTTACACTCTTATCTTCTATACAATCAAGGTTGGATTCATAAACTTTTATGATTAAAAGCTTATAAAAATTATGTATGTGTTTAACATACATATAAACCCTTGTGATGATTCACTATCAAAATCTAATTATAAATTCTACAAAATTCTTTGATTTTCAATAAAAATCAGTAACAAAGTTTATGAAATAGGATGTTTTGAAGGTTTTCATAAAAACAAAAGTTTTATATTTTAGAACAATTAATAAGAAGCAAAATGGAAAGTGATAGCAAAATAGTAGCTAATATCACGAAAATTTTACATAAATTATTGGACATTAAACTAATCAGTATATATGATTTTCAGAATTGTTAGGGATAAGTAGCTATATCTGCCACTAATTTGAAATATTGTAAAAATTATAGAAAAATACTAGTAAAAATATATGAATTGAAAATTTTATACAATAATCTTGGTATGCAGATAGTGCTGTTGGTAATGTTTTATAATTTTTGGACACTAATAACTAAGTGACATTCAATAACATCATTCTTTTCAAGTCCCTTACTTGAACTGATTTAGGTGAATCCAATCATAGATCCTTTTGTTTCAGATGTCATGTTAAATCCAGGGACATAGAATGATCATTTCCTGTTGATTTAACTTTATCAAGCCTTAGACATCATACTCTCAACGAATAAGAGGAACAAATCCCATCTTGACTACATACGTTTATCACAATCACCTTGTATCACACCTGAACATAGCCTTGTGTATTGTCCATTATTTCAGAACAATGAAGAACTAGATCAAGGTATAATATTTGGTGAATATCAAAACCCAATATGTATCTCAGGTCAGAGGATACTATGATATTCACCTTTACTCAAATTTACTTATGATCAATTATAAAATTCCATGTAGTAACATTTGAGAGCGGGTCAGTCCAATATTTGTATCCCACAAATATCTATGAACCTTGGTAGCAACCTTTTGCTCTATATTCATACCTTATGAATATCTACCAATCCATGTTCATAATAGTCTTACATTCATATTTGTTCCCACAAATATAACCGACTACGGACATTTAGAATAATAAATATATTCATGGATGTAAACATGCTAAAATGGAACATAACTCAGATTAATTTATACAAAGAGTTAGCATTACATTCGTTCCAAAGTTAAAATACAAAACAGATCAAATCCAATCACTAGAATATCGAAGTCCTAAGGCACAAGTATGACTCTCATGCTTTGCCCTTTCAAGGAGCTTCGTAAGTGGATCCATAATATTTTGATCTGTGTGAACTTTGCGAATACATATCTTTCCCTTTTCAACTTCATCCCTTATGTAGTTGAATCTCCGCTCACTGTGCCTAGTCTTTTGATGTGCATGGGGTTCCTTGATTTGAGCAATCGCACCCTCATTATCACAAAAGATCTCTAGGGGGTCTTGAATGGTAAAGACAACCCCTAGATCGGCAATGATTTTCTTTAACCATGCAGCCTCTTGAGCTGCCAATGAAGCGGCGATGTATTCGGATTCTGTAGTGGACAATGCTACCATGTCCTGCTTCGAGCTCTTCCAGGACACTCCCCCTCCATTCATAATAAAGACATACCTCGATTGTGATCGAGAATCATCTCGATCAGTCTGGAAGCTCGCATCCATGTAACCTTTTACAACGAGCTCCTTCTCACCAGATCCATATATTAGTAACATATCCTTAGTCCTCCTAAGGTATTTCAATATACTTTTAACAGCCATCCAATGGCTATTACCTGGATTTTGTTGATATTTACTTGTCATGCTTAATGCGCATGACACGTCCGGTCTAGTGCATATCATTGCATACATGATGGATCCTATAGCAGATGCATATGGGATTTCCTTCATTCTTTCTTGCTTATCGATGTACTCAATATTGTCCCTCTTTGAATAGGTACCATACCTTTCTTAGACTTTTCCATCTTGAACCTTTTCAAGATTTTATCAATGTATGCACTTTGGTTTAAACCTATCAACCGTCTTGATCTATCCCTATAGATCTTTATTCCCAAAATATAGGCGGCTTCACCAAGATCTTTTATGGAAAAGTAACTTCCAAGCCAGGCTTTAACACCTTCCATGATTGGAACATCATTTCCAAATAGTAGTATGTCATCAACATACAATACTAAGAATGTGATAATGCTCTCACTAGCATTTTTATACACACAAGCTTCATCAGCGTTCTTGATAAATCCAAATTTCTTGTTCTCTTCATTAAAACGTTGATTCCAACTTCTCGATGCTTGTTTCAATCCGTAGATTGATTTCTTTAACTTGCATACTTTATTAGGATGTTTTGGATCGACAAAACTATCAGGCTAAACCATATAGACATTCTCTTCGAGATGTCCATTAAGGAAAGCGGTTTTGACATCCATTTGCCAAATCTGATAGTCATAATATGCAGCTATGGCAAATAATATCCTAATTGACTTTAGCATTGCCACAGGCGAGAATGTTTTATCATAATCAACCCCTTGAGTTTGAGTGAAACCCTTTGCTACAAGTCTTGCTTTATAAGTATCCAAGTTTCCATGCATATCAATTTTCTTCTTGAAAACCCACTTACATCCAACCAGTTTGGAGTTAAGTGGTGTTTCAACCAATTCCCATACTTGGTTGTCATACATGGATTGCATCTCAACGTTCATGGCTTCTATCCATTTGTCACAATCCGAATTGGACATTGCATCATGGTATGTAGTTGGTTCATCCAAGTCAACCACATAGCATCCATTCATGAAAAATCCATATCTTTCAGGTGGAATGCTAATTCTACCAGATTTGTGAACGTTTTGTGTGTATTGATCAACCATTTGATCATTATCAACAACCTCTTATTGATCGCTAATTTCAACCAAACGTGTATTGGCTTGTGGTTCTTGATCCTCATCAATTTCCACTGTTCTATACATCGTTTCTTCTATAAGAAACTTAGTTTCCAAGAACTCAGCCTTTCGAGCAATAAATACCTTTTGCTCGGTTGGATCAAAGAAGTAATATCCCAAACAGTCTTTGGGATATCCAACAAATATACACTTAATGGATCGACTTTCTAACTTGTTTTGGGTGCTCTGCTTCACATAAGCTTCACAACCCCATACCTTTAAATATGATAGTGATGGAACTCTTCCATGCCATATTTCAAAAGGTGTCGTATCCACTTTCTTGGTTGGGGCCATATTCAAAAAACGAGCCGCGGAGAGCAATGCGAAACCCCAAAATGATAGAGGTAGTGAGCTTCTAGCCATCATAGATCGAACCATATCCAATAAGGTTCAGTTTCTCCTTTCAGACACACCATTATGTTGCGGTGTTCTGGGTCGAGTAAGTTGTGAGACAATCCCACAACTCATAAGATGATCTTGAAAGGCATCACTTAGGTATTCACCTCCTCTATCTGAATGAAGAACTTTGATGGTTTTATTGAGTTGATTTTCTACTTCATTCTTAAAGATTTTGAACATTTCAAAAGCTTCATGTTTGTGTGTCAACAAGTACACATAACCATAACGACTATAATCGTCGATGAAGGTAATGAAGTATCTTTCACCATTCCTTGTCATTGTCTTAAAAGGACCACATACATCCGAATGTATGATTCCTAATAAATCCTTTGCCCTTTCGTTAGTACCACTAAAGGGCAACTTGGTCATCTTTCCTTGTAAATAAGATTCACACTTATTAAATGAACCATTTTCATTTGTTTCCAAAAGACCATTCTTTTGAAGTGTTTGAATCCGATTCTTGTTTATATGCCCAAGACGACAATGCCAAAGATATAAATCACTTAAACCCACTTTAAGTTTCTTGGTGCTTGTTTGGTATAACGAGTTATTAAATGATGAGTTGTCATGAACCAATTCATAGATACCATTATAAGGCATAGCCTCAAAATGAAATACATCATCCATCAAAACACAAATACCATTGTTTACAAACTTTAATACATAACCATATTGTTTTAAAAGGAAAACAGAAATTATGTTCCTAGTCAAACTAGGAGCATACAAGATGTTTTTCAAGACAACTTCCAAACCATTTGGAAGCTTTAAAACATAGTCTCCTTGGGCTTCAACAACAACTTTTGCTCCGTTGCCCATGTAGAGACTTGTGTCTCCCTTCTTGAAATGCTTATTTCTTTTGAACC
This sequence comes from Flaveria sonorensis, assembly GCA_025506505.1. NCBI lineage: Eukaryota > Viridiplantae > Streptophyta > Magnoliopsida > Asterales > Asteraceae > Flaveria > Flaveria sonorensis. The sequence continues at coordinate 23,385,774 of CM046433.1, forward strand.
CCTACAATAAATTGCAAATATGAGTTCCACATCCGGTATCCAATACCCATGTGTTTGAAGAAATAACATTCAATTCAATATGAATCATGAAAGTTGTACCTCAGGTCTACCCAGCATCCCTCTTGTTTCTCAACTCTTTGAGATAAGTTGGACAATTCCTTTTCCAATGTCCTATCTCACCACACTCAAAGGTTGGATCGTTCTCCGTTACCGTAGGCTTCTTAAGCTTTGGTTTTGGAGGTTCAGTTCTTACCTTTCCCTTACCCTTTCCTTTGATGTGTCCCTTTCCTTTAGCAACATTTTCCTTGGGATCGGGGTGTTGCCTTTTCTTATTGCCCCCCTCATTGATCGTGAGGACGGGTAAAACCCTTTTACCCATCCCCGCTTCGGCCGTTTTGAGCATTGCGTGAAGCTCACCAATGCTCTTGTCCCACCCGTTCATGTTATAATTCATGATGAACGTCTCAAACCTTTTAGTTAGGCCATTAAGGATCAAATCCGTGGCCAACTGTTTTGAGACGGGACAATTTAGCCTTTCAAGGCGATCAATGTGGCTCTTCATCTTAAGTACATAAGATGAAACCGATTGAGTTTCTTCCATGCGACATGCATGAAGCGCTCGAACTGTTTCGAAGAGTTCTACCCTTACTTGTTGAAGGAACATTTCCTTCAACTGGGTAATCATGTCGTATGCCCCATGATGCTCTAAATCCTTTTGGAGTTCGGGAATCATAGTTCCCAACATGAGGCAAGATACCTGCACAGAATCCTCAGTGTGCTTAACCCAATCGTTATAGGCCTCAACATCATCAACATCGGGTTCGTCGGGAATGGGATCGTCTAGTACGTAAGATTTCTTTTCTTGCTTGAGAACGATTCTCAAGTTATGAAACCAATCCATAAAATTATTATGGTTAAGATGATCCCTTTCTAATATAGTTCTTAGTGATAGGTTATGGACGGTCGGGGTGGGAGCGTTGTTGTTGGCGGCCATTTCTACAAACAAAGTCCAATTTTAGTATTTCCGAAAATAAAACTTTAATTATTAATACACTTTTCACGTCTCATAGACAATTAATAATTAAAATCTAGAATACAACATTATATTTAAATAATGGTTAGGTGACCTTTATCCCATCATTTAAGTTAAAAAGGTAGTCAACACTTTGACAATTGCAACCCTTTGCAACTTCTAGTTTTATGGGATCGGTTAAACATCTTAATGTTTAGTTGGCATGTTTAATCCGATCAATACCATTGTACACCATGCTTCGGTGACCCTATTCACATGGTTTCCAACTCAAGTTGTCCTACTTACACACACGTGTGAGTTTACACATACAAGTGGTTAGGTGACCTTTATCCCACAAATATGTTAACCCCACCTCAAACACACAAGTTCCCTAAGAGTGGTTAGGTGACCTTTATCCCACAAACAGTTCCCAAGTGATTCAAGTGTTGTGTAAAAGGATGGTGTTAAACTTGTTTCAAAAGGTATATCAGTTTTCATTAATTCTAGTTTTGAAAATAATTTTGCACCTTAACATTTGCATGCATTCAAATGTGTGGTACCCAGTATGAAACAATTTTCAAGGTTCTTTCAATAAAACCAATTTTATTGTGAACATATTAACTTTTAATAAACCCTTTTATTACCCATGTTAATGTTTTATAAGAACCAGTTTTATGCTTGTTGTTGATTTTAAATTGTTTAAACATGCATATACATATATCACAAAACAATAATAAAACAACCACACAAGCATCACATGAATCCATAACCATAGCTATCTAAGCTTAACATCACTTGTTGACTGAAACAAGTGAGTTAATAAAGTCGTTTCTATGGGTGAAAATGACACAACATTTGTGCCGGTGAACTCCCACTTGATCCCGCATCCAAATGCTTCAAGTGTCCACCTTGTGTTGTGACTCTTCCAATCCATTTGGGTCTCTATTTAGGCTTTGACTTCAGCACCCAACTCCTTTGGGCCTTCATCTTCTCCTTTCGGTTAAAACCGAGAAAGATAGTCTTGTTGCATCTTCTTTTACAAAACATATCCTAAATACAATTTTTCTAGTAAAAGTAAAATGCAACTAGCCTATTTATTTTACATACCAAATGGAAAAAATAAATAAATTTCATACCCAATAGGAAGAATAAACATGTTTAATTATTACAAACCATTTTAATAATTAAAACAAATCACAACACATTCATCCATAGGTCTCAGCTTTGGTTATGAATAAATAAAATACATATCCACATATGTAAGCAAAATCCAAAAGCATCCCCTTGAACCATAGATTCTCGGCTGAAGCATAAACAGCCGAGAACCACAGTTTTATTTCCAAAACAAAATCATCCAAGTGATATAAAATTTTCAAGATTCCTATATGCATGTCTAAATAGATCTTGAAAAATAAGGGAAACTGGGGCTGAAGCCTCTCGGCCTTTTGGTGAATCATCACCAAGAAATCGAATTTTCAGTCCAAATGAAGCATGTATCCATATAACCGGCTCTTGATGCCATTAAAGGGTTTTCACAAGTTAAACGGATTTATTTTATCCTTATAAAATAGAAGAACGCAGCGGAATATATATATTAAACTTGTTATAGTGAGCTAATTTATATATAAAACATTTTTATATAAAATCAGTCAAAACCCAGATGGATCGATATATGAAATCATGCTTACAAACAACCATAGAAGGTACGATGAACTACCTTCAACTGATGAGGTCGGCGGGAGGTGAACGAGGATGGCAGCTCCTAAAGCAAGAATCCTCAAGCTGGTCTACCCACGAGCCACCAACAAGAACACCGGTTGTTAGGATTTTTCACTTATAGAACCCCTTTTTGATTTCTCTAGACCGACGAGAGAAAGAAGTTCTTCACTCGTGTATTTAGAGAGATCTGCAAGCAGTCTTATATTGCATGTCCTTGGAAACATAAAGTTCAGGAGAGAGAAAAGTGGGTGGCGCCCAGCCCCTCAACCCTTTCGCATTTCTCAGAACAACATCCGCATTAGTTAATGCGGATGAAGTTATTCTCCCGCATTTGTAAATGGTCATCTGCATTAGTTAATGTGGATGTATGTTTCCACCAGCATTTCCAGAAATGCTCATCCATATGTTCCAAAACAAACGCAGACAAGGATTGTTCATCCGCATTAACTAATGCGGATGAGTAAACATCATCCGCATTTGTTCAACCACATCAAATGCGGTTGTGTAAAACGAATGCGGATGAATTAATATTCCTCTCTCTTTGAAACAAATTATCCATATAATTTATATACTACACAAGTGTAAATGTTTGGAAACCCAATTTCCAAATATTCTAATTGTTAATATTTATTTATATGATCATATCATAAAACAAATATCTTTGGTGTTTGTCTAGCTCGTTATTGGGTATGACCCGACTTGGATCATGACATACTAGCCACATCAATTCAATATGTATTTTGGGCAGATCATTTCCATCAACAAGTTCATATGTAGAAGTCCTATAGTGATAAGTTTTGTATGAAACTAAATATGTGACCCGATATATACAAGTTCATATGTATAATTATCTAATTAAAAGAGAAAGTATTTATTCTAACAAATAATTATTTTACAGGAAATATTTGATCAGTTTGTAGAAACAAAGGTGAGTTACATAGCCCCTTTTCATTTATAAGTTTTGGGGGAAAAGCATATTGTTTGATGCCAATGTAAATGAGGATTTTGATAAGTTACTGTCATTGACTGCCATAAGTCACAACTATTAATTCGTATAAGGAACCGTCAGATAATATATGTAGCACTACTTAGGAACATGTTTCCTACATCGACTGGAATAAGAGTCGTGATGTTATATTATTTGATTCTGTAATTTTTATGTGTGACCGTTATGAATCACTTGGCATACAAGTAGTTTTGGTTATGGATATGTTTATGTTGCATCAGTTAAGAAAATTATTGTTAAGTTACTAAACCTATGTTCTCACCAACTTTATGTTGACTGTTTGAGTATGCTTTTTCAGGTAATCAGAATGTTTTATAATCTCATGTATACTTTCACCTTATTCAATGGATGGTATGAGTATGTAGGGAGGCTATATGTATGGATAACCGTGGACTTGATGGATCTCATCATTTACGTGGACGTTCACGTCCATTACTAGCTGGGAGATTATAAGAAGTTGATAAGACAAATCTTTTGATGTAGGGTTACAAGTTCATATGTAGAAGTCCTATAGTGATAACTTTTGTATGAAACTAAATATGTAACCCAATATATATAATTATCTAATGAAAGTTATCATTAGTTATCGGTTGCGAATTTATGTTTTATTTGTAATCAATGTGTTGTGAGCCAAAAGTCACACCCAAGCATTTCATGCTTCCGCCGGGATGTGACAGTTTGGTATCAGAGCTATTAGTAATAGAGAATTATGTATTATTAGTAAATGGCTAGACTATAACCATAAGCTTATATGATAACAACTTTTAGTATGACTAAATAATTAAAAATTTACTGATAAATCTTATATGAACATATTGCAGGACCGTTAAAAGGGACTTTTCACTTAGTTAACACACTTAGGAGGATCTTTAGGATCACTTAACAATTCAAATGGGGAACTTAGAACTTTAAACAGATGATACAATGCACAACACAAGTAAACTAAGAGCAAGAACACAAGAAATAATTTTCAAGGAAGTAGTATATTGCTTCCTAGGTTCTATTACAGGTGTTTGCACTGATATTTGAAATACAAAAACCTTTGACTCTTTATAATAAACCTACAACCGTCAATATGCAAAAAGACAGTTGGATATGACTAATCTAGACAACAAGATCAGCCTAAAGTCAAAAGACGGATTGCCTTTTGACTAGTGACTATGACAGGCCATAGCTCACTGACTTTCCTATTACAAAAAGCCAAACAGAAAACAAATACAGAAACTTGCAGACAAAGACCTTATCTACTTTATCATAAAGCATGGAGGTTTCACCAACTTATGATAGTTGGTGAACCACCAGAGCATGCAGCGGACAGGAGGTTGCTTTATGATAAAGTTGACAGAAAAAGTGTCTTTTCTCTTTCTTCTAAAGTAATCAGTCTTATCTTTATTCAGCTTTGGAAGACTTTGTCTTGAGAGCTTCGGATGACTTCATCTTTAACCTTCGGAAGAGTTAAGTCTTTGGCTTCGGAAGACTTGACACTTAGTGTAAAGTTTCCTCAGTAGTTTCTTCTGAACATTGGCTTCAGAAGATTTTACACATAGCATTTTACTTGAGTGTGTAAAACTTTCGAAGCTAGTTCTTCTTTGTTCCTTAGTGCATGTTGGAAGACATGGTTCTTTTGGTATCCTTTGGTTGCATCAGCCTCATAACCTCAGAGGTTCCTACAAACTCCCCCTAGGCTAATGCTACCAAAACAGAGAGGTCTTCAGACTGGGATAGTCTATATGAGAATCTTTAGAATTCCTTTCTTCATTAGCAGATCAGGATTCTTCAGACCCATGAAGTACCTTCTTATGTCATAGAGATCATGTAGAGGGAGTTCAAGCATGTTACTAGTGAAGTAGACATGTTGTTCTCCCTGATCTCTAGTGACATACCATCTATGAGGATCTTCAGTAAATGTCCATGATATAATTGGTCTTCCAAAAGAGAGAGGCTCTACTATGATAGGAGTTGGTTGAGAGCCCTCTTCATGCACTTCCTCAAGATGTTCTGACTCATCCTGAGTTTGGGAGGTGGATGGCATTCTTCTTTTCTTATTCTTAGAGGATCTTCTTTTGGCCATCTTCTTTTTCCTCCTAGATGATTTTAACTGAGAGGGTTGGTCTTTAGTACCAGGTTCTTCAGTGGATTCCCTCTCAGTTGGGATCTCCTCTTACCCAGGTTCAGAAGGCAAGGGAGGAGAACCCTGTTATGGATCAGAAGATAAAGTTGGCTGTTGTGTAGCTTTAGGTGCAGGTTGTGTTGTCTCTGTAGGTTCAACCTTTACCTCAACTTCAGGTTGAGCTTGTTCTGATGGTGAGTGGAGATCCACAAGCTCTCCCCTTTTAATCTTCTGCTTAATTACCCTTATGTGCTCACCCATTGTGGACAGAGAAATGGGACCAAGCCTCCTTTCGGAGAACCCATACAGCTTCAAGAAGCTCATCATCTTCTGCCTATCTGCAGACTTTTTCTGACTTTTCTTGATGATGGCTCTTGACTTGGCAGCTTCTTCCCTTTCCCTTTTTCTAGCAGCTTGCCTATTTTTTTTGGCTTGCTCTTCCAGCAGCTTGTTGTATTCAAACAGTATGTAATCATATAGCAAGGGAAGAAGTGCATGTGCTTGGTAGAGGCTTGTGGCTCTCAGGTAGTTGATCATCTTTGTCTTTTCTTCTTTACTAACTACCTGAGGTTGATCAGCAGCCACAACCTCTGACCCAAGGCTTTCTTGAACTGGGGAGAGGACAGGAATTTTCTTGTATATTCCTTTTCTTCTCATTTCGTCTTTATGCTTGAGGGTCAAGGCTACATCCTCAGCTCCTTTGACAACTTTGTGTCAGCCAGTTCATTTAATTCCTCTAAGGGGAGAGAGATGAGTACATCTATGTTGTAGTTCCTGGTCCCCAGATAATTAAGTCTGGCTGCCCTTAACTCATCTTCTTGAGTGTTTGGAACATGGGCAGTCAGAATTGCAGCTTGCATGAATCCTGGGGAACCACTTGAACTCTCTCCTCTCAGCTTCTTCTTCCTCTCTCTTTTCTCTTCTTCAATCTCTTCAACAGTTAGTTTTCTTTTGCCTTTGTCAAGTACTGATCTTAATGACTCAAGCTGAGGAGAGCTTTGGCCTTCATTGTTGGATTCAGCAGTCAAGCTCTGGCCAGAGAGAGGTTATGATGCACCATCACCAGCTGGTGCCTCACTGAGGGTATGGGGTGCTGGAGGAGATATTGTCTTTAGGTTCACAGTCTCAGCCTCTAGGCCTTCAGTCAAGGCTTTCCCTTTGAAGCTAATCTTAGGGTCCACCTCAACATCTAGTTGACCAAAGGCTTCAACTACTAGCCTCTGTCTATATAGTTCTGATCTCCTTTTGAATTCTTCCAGCACCCAATCTTGAATTCTACTGGCTAGTCTGGCAGCTTGTTTGTTGTTGCTTGGGTTGACAAGTGCCAGATCTACTAGATTTATACCCTCAAAGAAACTCAGGTTTGAAATGTTTAAAATTTCTAGTTGACCCTGAGCTCTAGAGAGTACAAGAGGTTTCCTTTCACTGTCATACCCCCAACCCCAGATTGGGTTCGCAGAAGGGGCAGACATTGCTCTTGGTATTCCTTCCTCAAACAGTTGTTGTATTAACAAATGTAGATCACTGTCTAGAGGAGGCTACTGAGTATGGACAACTGCAAGAGAGGATGGTGAGTCCTCTATGTCCATACTCTGAGAGGAACTCCCAGGTTCTGTGATTGTTAGGATTTTCTCCCCCTTTTTGGTAGCATCACCCTCTTGCATAGGTGAGCTGGGAGATTGATCCATGACATCCACAGGTTCTTGTGGACCTGGATGAGTTGATCTCATTGGTCTCTCAGCTAGCTTACCCTTGAGATCAGTGATCTTAAGTTGCTGGTCATTGACCCTTTTCTGCAAGATAGTCACCTGAGATTCCAGGTGAGCTATCTTGGACATAAAGTAGGTGCACATGTTTGAGAGTTTATGCACCTTTTGTTACAGAATCCCCTCATCTTCAGATGAAGAATCATAGAGGGATGAGAGGATTGGACCTGAGTCTTCTCCCATATCACCAGCATAGGTTTCTTGGCTGCTGGATTTCCCCTGCTCTATTCCAAGAGGCTAGGTTATCGTGGTTGAGGTCTTAGAGATGTAATCACTGCCAACAGTGAAAGCCTCTGCCATATGGATCTCCTGGACAATCTGAAGGAGATCCACCTTAGTTTATGGTGTCTGATGTGGGCCAGAAATGGGTGAGGCAGGAGTACTCATCTCACCTTGAGTGTGGGTGGAAAGGAGAGATTCATGGTACTCATTGAAACCCAAATCTTCATCAAAGTAAAAGTCAAGGCTGGGCATGGGTTGATTAAGATCAAGAGGCTGGGGATGGTAGCTTTCCCCTGAAGGTTGATCACCAGAGTGTTGAGACTCAGAGTGATAGCTTAAGGCTATTTGAGGAGGTGTGAGCTCATCAGGCTGAGCATGAGGAACCTCAGCACTGATTGTGTCAAGAATGGGAGTGGTTTGCTCCTCAAGGGAAGTGGTAGCTCTAGTGTCCACTTCCTCCTGTGTGGGTTGTGATATGGGGGCCTGCATATGCTCAATAGCAGGTGCAGGGGTTCGTTTGGATTTTCTTTGTTATGTGAGGGTAATGGTAGGCCTTAATAGTGGTTGAGAGGTAGAGGGTGTTGGTTCATCACTAGCTGGTACTGCTAGGATGTCACCCTAAGCAATGAGCTTAAACATTTTTGGGACAAGGGCTATTTCTACCCCTAAGAACCCAACAGTTGGCTTTTTCAATATTTTGAAAATGCTGGGCCTCATATGTGCAAGTTTAAGAACATTACCTATTCCCCTCAACTATGGTCCCATTTTACAGTTGAGAATGTGTTTAACATACCAGGGAAACATGTAATATTCTAGGGAGTCCAAATTTGCAAGTAAATTTGTGAAAACAAACTGAGAATACCTGAATTTGACCCCTTGTACCATCCTATGGACAATGAAGGAGAGATCTTCAGGAATCTGGTCCCATCCTCCATGTTTGTTAGACAAGCTGTGGATGACAACATGGAGGAGGTACTTCCATTGGTATGAGACATTCCCCTTCCTGAAGGTCTTGATTGTGAAGTCACCTTCATATCGCATCTGCTCAAAGGAATGGTTGACAGCAGCTTTTGGGAAGGACATTTCACCTTCTTCATCATCCAACTGAAGATGGGTGTTGATGATGGCTGGAGTGATGAACAGTGTCCTCCCTTACACTGTGGCAGACAGTGCCTTCTCCCCGTCCAAAGTGACCTTTTGACAGGTCCGCCAGAACTCAAACAACTAATCCCCATAGAAGGGAGGATCAATCGTAAGGGAGGTGAGATAATGAGATGAAGAAAGATACCTACAAACATCTGAGAAGCTTGGATCCTTCTCAGAGTTTAACAGAGCAACCTGGTTGTGTTGCCTGTGTAGATCATGGTGAAATCTGGGTCATTTTAGCGATCAAGATTTGCCATTTGCAGAAGCTTTGCAGAGAAGGAAGGTAGAAGAAGATGAATTTGGGGTTAATTTTAGGTTAAGGAAAAATGAGAGTAGAGAGATGAAGAGAGGACCGTTTGGGGAGATATACTCAGGATTTGAAACAAAGTTAAAGAAAATGATAAGCTTTGAAATCCGTAAGTGGGTCCTGCTTAAAAAAAAGCGCCCAAAAAGTTAGTTTTCTTGGAAGTTGCAAAACTTCCGAAGGTTGTTTTAGCTTCGGAAGCTTTTTCAGAAGAGATAAACAAGTCTTCCGAGACTTAATTGCTTTCGGAAGAGATTAATTCTAAAAATGTATTTAGGAGCTTATATTCAACTTAAGCTTCGAAAGATGCTTCATGAACTTCTTCCAAAGATAATTGGTAGATAAGCTGTAAATTTTTTCCGAGGGCAATTTTATTTCTTCCGAAGGTAAATTTTCATAACTCTAAAAAATATCAATTTAAAATTTGTTTTCCTCCAAAGAGAACTGGGCTTATGAAGTGATCTAATAGACAACCTAGGACAAACAATTTTAGGTAGTAAGATTGATAAAGTTGTTTAGAAAAACCTATTCAAGGTTAATCATCCCAATGGCTGTTACAAGATACTTAAATCTCTGCTCATCAAAAGCTTTTATGAACAGATCAACATATTGTTCATTTTTGTTAACCTTGATTAGTTTTATCAAGCCCTTTTCAAAATTATCATGGTACCTAATGTTGATGTGTTTGGTCCTTGAGTGCTGCACAGGATTCTCTGTTATAAAGATGGCACTGTTGTTGTCTATATGGATGGGAGTCTCTTTGAAATTGAATCCATATTCTAGCATCTGATTTTGAATCCAAAGCACTTGAGCACAGCAGCTGGCAGCTGCAATGTATTCAGCTTCAGCAGTTGATGTAACACACAGGATTGCTTCTGGCATTGCCAAGAGACTATCCTTCCACCAAGAAACTGACACCCCCCAGATGTGGACTTTTCATTCATGTTGCAGCCACCAAAGTCACTATCTGTATAAGCATACAGATTAAAGTCTAAATTCTTTGGATACCAAAGGCCTAGATTTGGAGCACCTTTGAGATATCTAAGAATCCTTTTGACAGTGATTAGGTGTGACATCTTGGGGTTTGCTTGATATCTTGCACATATGCATATGGCAAACATGATATCAGGCCTGCTAGCAGTAAGATACATAAGTGACCCAATCATAGCCCTGTAGAGATGTTCATCAACACACTCCCCCTCAAGGTCAAGACCAAGGGAATGGTTTCTGGCTATAGGTGTCTTAGCAACTTTACAATCAGTCATCTTAAACCTTGTAAGTATGTCCTGTACATACTTTGACTGACTGATGAAGATGCCATCTTCAACCTGCTTCACTTGAATTCCTAGAAAGAAATTGAGTTCCCTATGACACTCATTTCAAATCTATTCTTCATCAGCATCTCAAAGTCTTTGCAGAGCTTTGGATTAGTTGAACCAAAAATGATGTCGTCTACATATATCTGAACTAGCAATGTGTCATTCCCTTTATCTTTGATGAAGAGAGTCCCATCAATAGTACCTCTTTTGTATCCATGATTGTAGACGTATGTTGATAGTGTCTCATACCACTTTCTTGGAGCTTGATGTAGTCCATAAAGGGCTTTATCAAGCTTGCAGACATAATCAGGATGATCTGGGTCTGCAAAGCCAGGTGGTTGTTTAATATAAACTTCTTCATCAATCACCCCATAAAGAAAGGCACACTTCACATCAAGCTGGTAGACCTTAAAATCCTTGGATGCAGCATAAGCCAGGAATATCCTTACAGCTTCATGTCTTGCTTCAGGAGCAAAGACATCAGTATAATCAATTCCTTCTTCTTGTGTTTATCCTTAGATAACCAGTCTAGCCTTGTTTTTGATGATCCCTCTATCATCCTTCTTGTTCCTAAATACCCACTTGGTACCTATGAGAGTCTTCCTTTGAGGAAGAGGGCACAGGTTCCACACCTTCTGTCTTTTGATTTGAAGCAACTCTTCTTGCATTGCTTCAATCTAGCTTCCATCTTGTAGAGCCTCATCAACTTTCTTAGGCTCAATTTAGGATAAGAAACAAGAATGTAGACAATCATGGTTATCATGAGTTTGTCCTCTTGTTCTCACCCCTGAGTCAACTTTTCCAATGATGTTTGTGGGGGGATGAGACTTGTGGATCCTAAGTTGAGGAATCACAGCAAGTTGGTTGGACAGATCAAGATTAGAGAAATTTTGAGCTGGCAAAGAAGAATCCCCCAGCACATCAGCACACTTATCAAGAGAAACTTGATCCAATGAGTGTGTGACATCATTGATGCTGTCTTCAATGGAGTGGTTATCAGCATCAAGAAATTCTTGATCACTGTCACCACCATCCATTCCTCCTGCATTGGAGGTTCCTTCACCTGAATTCTAAGCCTTTGAACTAGACTTTGAGGGTAATTCAGTTGAATCAGTAGTATGTGTCATGCTTGTACTGATTGGAGCCTCAATGACAGGGTTAGTTACCATTGGAGCTGAAGTAGTCTTCTTGTTTGGTTTTCTCGGCTTAAATGTTGGGTCAGGATCCTCTGTTTACCTGTTTTCCATAGATCCTGAAACATTCTCACAAGATTTGGTAAAACAGTTGGTAACTAAATCAAGATCAAATAGCCAATCCAGACCAGAACCTTTCACACAGGGTGTGTGTTCATTGAAAGTCACATTGGTTGACTCCTCAATGATTCTAATTCTGAGATTGTATACTCTATAAGCCTTGGCTTGAGAAGAGTATCCAACAAAATGTCCATCATCTGATTTCTCAGCAAACTTAGCTATTTGATCTTTGGTATTCAAGATGGTGCAAGGACATCCAAATGTTCTGAGAAAACCAATAAATAGTCTCCTTTTGTGTCACAGTTCACAAGGAGTCTTACCATGTGTCTTAACTACTAAAACTCTATTCTGCACATAGCAGGCTGTGTTGACAGCCTCTGCCCAGAAGGTGATGGGCAGCTTAGAATCAGACAACATAGTTCTTACAGCTTTAATAAGTGTCCTGTTTCTCCTCTCAGCAACACCATTTTGTTGAGGAGTCCTGGGAGCACTATATTGTCTTGAAATACCCTTCTCATCATAAAATGTATCAAGGATTTGGTTTTTAAATTCGGTTCCCTGATCACATCTTATGATTTTGACCTTGTGATCAGATTGATTCTCAGTCTTCAGAATGAAATTCTTCAAGATTTCAGAGGTTTCATCCTTAGTTCTAAGGAAAAACACCCAAGTGAACCTTGTGAAATCATCTGTGATCACTAAACAGTATGAGGTCCTTCCTAGACTCATTACACTGGTGGTGCCAAACAGATCCATATGTAACAAGTGTAGGGGAGTAGAGATAGAGTTCATTTCCTTTGTCTTGTGAGACATTTTATGTTGCTTCCCTTTCAGGCATGCAACACAGTGGTCATCACTTATCAACTCTTTCTTTGGTATTCCAGTTACCAAATCATTCTTAATCAGTTTATTCATATTTTTAAAGTTTACATGGCATATTCTCTTATGCCAAAGAAGAGACTCATCACTATTTGCTTTAGATAGAAAGCAAGAAACCTCTCCGGATGGAGACGCTTCCTACAAGTCCATCTTGCACATGTTTCCTCTCCTGGGGGCTCAAAGCAAAATATCCTTAGGAGGAATGTCAACCCCATGCTTGAGAACAATGCACTCGTGCTTAGTAAAGAGCATATGATGTTTTTGGTCACAAAATTGGGACACACTCAGAAGATTGTATCCAAGCTCTTTGACAAAGTTTACCTACTCAATGCTGAGCTTATCATTTGTAACCTTGCCCCAAAAGCTACTGGTCCTCCATCAATCCTTTCAAAGTTTTGAAGCAAGGACTCATTGCCAGTCATGTGGCTGGAGCAGCCACTATCAACAATCTAGATATTTTTGTTGGTCTTTAGCTGTCCCTGCACAAAAAGAGATGATTTTGTTACATTTGGAAACCCAAGCCTCATTGGTCTTGGGCTTATTAGCATGAGTTAAAGGCAATGAAACAGTAATAGATCCTATGCTCAGGTTTTGGGGATCATTTGATGTTTCTGATGATGAACTTTTAGCCATATGGTCTTCCTTCATCTTCCACATCACCTTTGAAAGATTAGGATTGACCTTCAATGCTTTGGAAGCTTTTGTGGCTTCGGAAGCTTTGGAGACTGATCCTTCGGAAAATCTTGCTTTCACTATAGCAGGCCTCAGTACTTCGGAAGGATTCCTTTCTTCCGAGACCAATTTTCCTTCCGAAGGCAATGGTTTATTTTCCTTTTTCTTTATTTTGGAGCTTCCGAAGGAAACAGATTTTCCTTCCAAAGCTGTTTGTTTCTTCTTCCTCTCAGAAGTTTTCTTCTTGATCATGTGGATAGTACCCTTTGGATTGTATTGACAATCCTTAGCCAGATGTGAGGTACTACCACACATAACACAGTCTATATCTTTTCTTCTGAGAGCCTTCTTTTCCAAAGAAGACTGAGATTGAACACTTTCCTTTTCCTCTTTCACTTTTTTAGATGATGTAGCAGGCTTCTTAGGGTGAAACTTGCTTTTAGAAATGGATGCTTCAGGCTGTCTAGCAGTGACACACAGCTGATCAATCTTCTTGTTGTTGCTGGAGTGAGTTAAAGCTGAAGTAGAACCCTTGGTACTAGAATTCTTGGCGGGATCATCAGCTTTTATCACCTTGAACCCTGTAGAGACAAATACTTGTTTGTGTTTGGGATCAAAGGTGGTCTTGACCTCTTGAGCTTTTCTTGATCTTCTCTTTGCTCTTCTGATCAAGTTCTTCCTTTTGGTTTTGCTCAAACCAGCTTCTTTTTCCTCCTTAGGAGCATGGTGACCCTTTTTGGATTTACGCTCTTCACTCACCTCAGAGTCATCCCTCACCTTCTCCTCTTCATCCTCTTCATCACTAGGGTCTGTGGATGGAAGCTCATCTTGACCAGTTCCACACCTTGGAGATCTAACAGATAGTAGAGAGTGTGGAGGAGCTATCTCACTAGATCCCAGTCCCTGCTTGTTATGATAACACACTTTTTCATGCAGAGATAAGGATATCATGTTCTTGAAGGTTTTCTCTTCAAGAACACATTTTTCTACCCTGGCTTTGCTGATCATAAGCTCAGCCTGGCATTCAGTCAACTTGGTAATGAGATCCTTAATTTGAGTCCTGTAATTTGTTTGCTCATGTTTAAGAGTTAAAACTGTTTTTTCTAGATCTTCTATCTTAAGTTTATAGTCATTTTCTGCTCTTTTAAAATCAGCTTTTAGAATATTCAAGGACTCAATGTCAGATCTCATTTTCAAGTTATAGGACCTGTATCTGTTTACTTTAGCAATACAATCAGGAGAGCAAAGATGTTCAAGTACCTTGGCTTCATCATGGTCAGCCATGAGTGCTTGGTTTGGAGATGTATCTTCAGCTTGAAAGCTCCAGTCAAAGCCTCCTTCTTCAACAGCAACTGTAGCTTGCTGTCTTGGCTTCTTATTCTAGTGCCCTCCTTCAGTGTAGTTTGGCATGGATGAGGCTTGGCCACCATTTGATTTGGGTGCCTTGCATTCTCTAGCAAAGTGTCCTATCTGGTTACAGTTGTAACACTTGACTTTGCTCTTGTCTAGCCCAAACTTGCCACTGGCAGCATTGCTAGGAAACCTTCTCCTAGTCCTCTGGAAGAATTTTTGGGCTCTGTGAGTGAGAAAAGCCATCTGCTAGACTATCTCCATATATTCCAGATCATCTGGATGGATACAGTCCAGGTCTTCAAGAGTAAAGAGAAAGTTGCCTGAACTTTCATCAGTGGAAACAAAGGCTTGAGAGAAGTTTGTCTCTTGGAAGGGACTTCCTTGGATGTAGCTCTCTCTTGGTGTCTCCGGGAAGGTGATGAAAGGACCCCTTTGTGAAGTCTCAGGGTAGCAGATGAGATGATGTTGTGGTTCTCTGCTATCCCTTTCAACCACATGGAGGGCTGAACTCTGGTGAGTGTTGGAGCGACCAGATGAATTTTGCATATTCATCTTCATCTGGTATCCACTGAGTATCCCATACAACTCAGTGAGAGTAAGGGTCTTGAGGTTTTTAGTCCTCTTAATAACCACACAGTAGTGTGTCCATTGTCTTGGAAGAGAGGACATGAACTTCCTAACACTATCCCTGTTCTCAATAGTTACCCCAACATCAGCCAGAGTATCCACAATCTCAACATACCTGAAGTATTGTTGAGTCATGGTTTTACCTGTCTTGAAGGTGAAATTTTCAAACTGCCGCTTTAAGAGAACCTTCTTGTTCTCCTTGGCTTCATTTGAACCCTCATACAGCAGTTTCAGTGCATCCCATAGCTGTTTAGCGGTCTTGCACTTCTTGAAACCTCTATAGATGGAGTTTGGAAGAGTAGTTTGGAGGGCTGTTATGGCTTTCTAATCAATGTCAATTCTTTTCCAGTCTTCATCAGAAAAGTCAGCCCTCTCCTTTGGTATCATGCCACCACCAGCAGTAGCTGAAGAGGTGCATGGTACATGAGGTCCATCTACAATAGACTCCCACATCCTGGAATCTTGAGACTTGATAAAGCCTTCCATTCTTTGACACCAAGTGTCAAAATCCTCAGGAGTGATCAGTGTGGACTTTGTCATTGTTCTAGTTTTCATTTCAGCTTTGGAGATAGCTGCCATTTGAAGAGTTAAGTGATGTGTGTTACTAAGAGGTTTTGAAGATGGTGAGATCTTGCAAACAAGAGCCTGAAATGCTCTGATACCAAATGCAGGACCGTTAAAAGGGACTTTGCACTTAGTTAACACACTTAGGAGGATCTTTAGGATCACTTAACAATTCAAATGGGGAAGTTAGAACTTTAAACAGATGATACAATGCACAACACAAGTAAAGTAAGAGCAAGAACACAAGAAATAATTTTCAAGGAAGTAGTATATTGCTTCTTAGGTTCTATTACAGGTGTTTGCATTGATATTTGAAATACAAGAACCTTTTACTATTTATACTAAACCTACAACCGTTAATATGCAAAAAGACAGTTGGATATGACTAATCTAGACAACAAGATTAGCCTAAAGTCAAAAGGCAGATTGCCTTTTAACTAGTGACTATGACAGGCCATAGCTCACTGACTTTCCTATTACAAAAAGCCAAACAGGAAACAAATACAGAAACTTGCAGACAAAGATCTTATCTACTTTATCATAAAGTATGGAGGTTTCACCAACTTATGATAGTTGGTGAACCACCAGAGCATGCAGCGGACAGGAGGTTGCTTTATGATAAAGTTGACAGAAAAAGTGTCTTTTCTCTTTCTTCTAAAGTAATAAGTCTTATCTTTATTCAGCTTCGGAAGACTTTATCTTGAGAGCTTTGGAAGACTTCATCTTTAACCTTCGAAAGAGTTGAGTCTTTGGCTTCGGAAGACTTGACACTTAGTGTAAAGTTTCCTCAGTAGTTTCTTCTGAACATTGGCTTCGGAAGATTTTACACTTAGCATTTTACTTGAGTGTGTAAAACTTCCGAAGCTAGTTCTTCTTTGTTCCTTAGTACATGTTGGAAGACTTGGTTGTTTTGGTATCCTTTGGTTGCATCAGCCTCATAACCTCAGAGGTTCCTACACATATCTATGTTTAGACAATAGTGTATTGTTTTATGAGCAAATATGTGAGCTATACGTCATTAATATGTGAAATTTTGTGCTTAATTAATTAATTGTTTTGACTAGTAATAGTACAAATTAAATTTTGTAAGAATTTTTGTAGCTATGAGTACTTTTAATTCTAATAGCTACCATATTGAAACTGATAATCTAGTATAGGTTGGACTCGCTATTTTGATAGGTTTATTTTGTTATGTAATAGGATAAATGTTAGTTTTCTCTTGTATTTTGTATTTTTGAGTTCCAGCGAAACTATAGTTTCGCCCGGAGTAACCTGTTTCTGATCACCCGGCGAAACTGTTGTTCGCTGCCAAGTGAATCTAGTAGATAGTCAGGCAGTTTCACTGAAACTGCCAGCGAATCTAGGGTTGCTTATGTATTGTAATTTTTCTATCTTTGTAAGTAACTTTTGGCAAAAACCCTAATACGAAATATCATTGTTGCAATTGTGTGTGTGGCGCTGGAAGCTTATTATCTTATCATTGAGCCTTTTGGTTGATTATTATTGTTTGATTCAAAATAGTTCAATGTGTTATTATGTTTATTGTGCTAAATCAGTGGGAACCTTTGTTATACATCATGTGCACTGTTGAATTGATCATTAGGACCAACAATATGGTATCAGAGCCATTGTGCTCTTGATTAGTTGGTTTTTATGCCTATCGAAGACTAGTTACTGTACAATCGATTTTGACTACTAATTTGGTTGTTTTTGTTATGGAAATTGATTGAGGATTGAACATTTTGAATGTGCGAAGCTACTGTAATCATCAGATTTCAAATTCGTTATGTTTTGAATGAGATAGGGTTGATTTTGTTCTGAAAAGGCTTTTCAGATTCATCGGGCGAATTTACAATTCGTCCAGCGAATTTACCAGCGAATCTAAGGATTTGGCGATTTTTAATTTAGGTGTTATTGTTAGTGAAAGTAGCCCACTGTTAAACAAAAGTTCAACTTCCCGCTAGTCATTACAAGCGAAAGTGCTGGCGATTTCATTTTAGAACAAAAGTTCTACTAGTCTCAGCGAAAGTATCGCCGACACTAGAGTTTTCGATCATTGGTTTGGGCGAAACTGCTGCTTGTTTGCCAGCGAATCTAGGAGCGAATTTGTTAGCGAAGTTACCAGCGATTCTACAAGTGAATTTGCCAGTGAAACTGCCTTTTGTCGGCGAAACTATCTCCTTTTATCAAATGACATCCACTAATATCACTATATCTGACTTGGAGAGTGTTGCTCCTAATAGGCCACCGAGGCTTACAAAAGGTGATAACTTTGAGGACTGGAAAAGATGTTTGAAAACTTTCTTTTACTACACTGATCATAATTAATAGGAATCAATTGTAAATGGTCCTCACACTCCAACTGTCACTGTCGGTCAAGTTACTTCACCAAACACCGATCCATCTACCTTCATTAAAAGAGATCTCAAGCTAATTGATGGTGATCAGAAAGCTTTTGGAGCTTTAACTCTCTACTTATCCCAAGATATCTATAACCGCTTTGCTGAACACAAGAATGCAAAATCTTTGTATGACTCCTTGTGTGAATTCTATGATGGAAATGAGGATCTGAGGAAAGACAGGAAAGCTCAAGCTGAAAAGGAGTTTAATTCATCTGTAAGACACAAAAATGAAAGTCTTACTGACATAACAAATTGATTTTTGTCCATCTCAAGCACATTAAAGAAATATGATGAGCAGTTGGGAAATCATGAACAAGTCTCTAAACTCTTGGACTCACTCCCACCTCAATGGAGCCTGCAAGTTAGGATGTTGAAGCAGGAAAGAAAGTTTGCTGATTGCAAACTTATGGATGTAATCAACAAATTGAAATATTTTGATTTGGATTTAAAGAGGAGAGAATACAATCAATCTATGATGCCAACCACTGTATATCCACAAAATGCTGCATTAATGTCATCCGCTGCAAACTCGTCCATGTATGGTTCAGCTTATGGTGGTTCTACAGGATTTGGTGCTTCAAATATGTCCAGTGGGGGGTCTACAGTTGTTGGTTCAAGCTCAAAGCCATCTGTCACTGCTCAGATTCCATCAGATACTATGGCTTTATTTGGGATGTTTATGCAAAGTTATGAGGCTCTAGTTGCTAGGGAGTTAAAGGGAAAAGGAATGACCGTTGAAGACATGTATCAAGTCGATCCAGATGACTTAGAAGAAATAGACATCCAACGGCAAATGGTCATGCTCACACTACATGCAAGAAGATTCATGGAACGAACTGGTAGAAGGAGCTTTGGAAATCAGAATCAGAATTCTAAGCTTGGTTTTCATAAGTCAAAATTAAGATGCTTCAATTGCAAACAACCGGGGCACTTTAAAAGAGAATGTCCAAATCCTATCATTACTGAACCAGGAACTTCTGGAATTTCTAAAGTTATCCCAATCACTGACAAGGAAGAAGTCAAGTCAAAGAAGGAAACAGCTCTCATCTCAAACTTTGATTGGAGCGTTGAATTTAAGGAAACTGAAGAAGAAATCAGTCATGCACTAGTGGATAAGTTAGTGAACAGTGATGTGGATTCTATTGAGGACTTTGATCCTTTTAGAGAGTTCAAGAGTGAGACTCAAAAGGTTATTGGTGAAAGTAACGAGCAAAGGGTTCAGGTTGAAAGGATAAAGTTTGAGAAAGTGGAAGTTGAAGAGAGAGGATATGAGAAAGCTGGTGTTGCAGTTGAAAAGAAGGTAACAGTTGGTGAAGATTATGGAAAGAAGACAGGTGAATCAAAAGAAGAATCAAAGGAGGAAAGTGAAGCTAAGGAGATTTGCAAGAAAGCAATAGAGGATGAAGAAAACAAGAAGAACACTCCAGTTTGTCAGTGTGATAAGGCCCTGGCTGCTGAAAAGGTAGTTATGGGTCTCCCTTATGACGTAATTCAAGATATGTGCTCTCCTCCTTGCAAAATTCATTTATTTGGGGTTTATAAGGCAAATAGACTGTTATTGGATAATGAAAAAGAATGGAAACAAATTAATAAGGAACTTAAAACAAATGAGTCTAAATATTTTGTTAAGTTAAATGAAGAATTAAAAGAAAATGAACATTTAAAAAGAAATCTTTTGGAAAGAAACGTTAAAATAAATGCTTTAACTGAACGTGTAGCACTTGCTGAATTTGAAACAAGCAAATTAAAAACCGAACTTGAAAAATGGACAATCTCTGGGATAAAACTTGAGAAGCTTTGCATGAATCAAAGGGGAGCTAGAATTAAGACTGGTTTGGGAAGCAAAGAAACCACTCATGTTTATCCTCCACCTAGCACTTATTGTTATTCTCCTACGCCTACACCTCATCCAACTAATGAATTAATTCAAAAATATACTAACAGTTTGAATGCATGTTTAGAAGGAGTTAATCATAAGGAGATTCATGAGGAATATGATTATGGTACAAGTAGTGGTCTGGGTAGCTCTAGTTTTAACATTTTAGATTCCAAAAAGTCTTCCATACACAATAGTTTAAGTAGATTTGTTTCATAAACGTCTGTCATAGACAGTAGTTTATGTAGTTCTAGTTCTAATTCATCTTGTTTATCCTCAGATGTTGATGAATCAAATGATGATGTTGTAAATTCTATTGTTAATGGTAATGATAAGTGTTTAAGTAAAGGTTCAAACAAACATTCTCACCCAAATTATTTTGAAAAATTTCTTTCTCATCCTATCCCATCTTTTACACCAAGTCGGATTTCTAACCCTAAAGATATTGAGACAACTTCCTCAAACGTTAACAATATTAATGAAAATGAATCAGGATTTGCTAAATTAAAGGTCACAAAGGAAATATTAAAAGAATGATATAACTCGTGTAGCAATTCAGATTCTCACACGTCTAAATATGAGGAAGAAATCTTAACTAATCAAGCATCTATTTTAAAATGTAATAAGAAAGGTTTAAAGTCTCGATGTTTTAGATGTGGAAAGGATGATCATATTATTAAACTTGTCTTGCTTTTGTTAATAGAAATATAAATAATAGTTCCTTAGGAAGTAGATTAAATCATTTTGTAAATAATTTCTTTTGTAAAAAGTCTTCTTTTCCATGACCTAAGGAACATTCCAGAAGAGCTATCAATAGTTTTTGGCATGTTGACAGTGGTTGTTCAAGGCATATGACCGGGTTGAAGGACTTACTCACAAATTATCGAATAATTAATGGAGGATATGTCGCTTTTGTTGGAGATAAGAAGGGTGGAAAAATGATTGGTTAGGGAGAAGTCTCAACTGGTTCCTTAACTCTAGAGAAAGTAAACTATGTTCCCGAATTAGCATTCAATCTACTAAGCGTATCACAAATTTGTGATAAAGATATACCAGTGTTGTTTATGTCAAATGAATGCTTGTTTCTTAAACCAGAGTTCATTGTTCCAGAAGATTTAGTGATCATGCGTGCTCCAAGAAAGAATGATACTTTATCTTCTTGATATGGGATCATATCTTCGACTCATTCTGTGCAAGCAAGGGGATTCTTAGACAGTTCAGTGCTGCTAGGACACCTCAACAAAACGGTGTTGCTAAGCGGAAGAATCGGACACTCATCGAAGCAGCAAGAACTATGCTGATTGAGTCAAAGCTTCCAATAATTTACTCAGCTGAAGCTGTCAACTGTGCTTCTTATGTACTTAACAGGGTTCTCATTATGAAAGGAAAATTGAAGACTTCCTATGAGCGTCTTCATAAACGGAAACCCTTGATTAACTTCTTTCGCCCTTTTGGTTGCTCATGTACCTTGCTAAACACTCAAGCTCAGAAGTCAAAGTTTGATGCGGTTTCTGATGAATGTTTCTTCGTTGGCTATTCTTCCTCACAAAAAGCGTATCGGGTCTACAACAAAAGAACGCGTATTGTGCAGGAATCATTCTATGTTGATTGGTAAGAGTCAAATTCTCCTAACATGGGATCTGATCCTGCATGGTTCTATGACTCAAATACTGTCTTCAAATCTTTCAATGTTCTAGTTTTTAATGATGATGTTGTTCCTCAAACCAATGTACAAATCATACCTCAAACTGAACCCCTTCCACCTGCACCTGATCCACAACCACTAATCAACCATCACCCTCAACCTTTATTTGATGTTCCACCTACACCTCCACCACAACCACCTTCTCCTTCATAACCCACTTCCCCATCACAGCCTTCACAATCCACTTCCCCATCACAACCGTCACTAACCACCTCCTCATCTTCATCCAATCTGTTAACCCTTAACACTAATTTTAAAACCTTAAAAGATCACCCACACGATTACATCATTAGTTCCATTACTGATGGAGTGAGGACACGGAGTCAATCTGGATTGATAAGTGAATGTCTCTATGCATGTTTCTTGTCTTAACTATTCCCAAAAATGTTTTAGCAGCACTTCAAGACCCAAGTTGGGTTGAATCTATGCAAATGAGCTTAAGCAGTTCAGGAAACTAAAAGTTTGGCAATTAGTTGATTTTCCGCCAAACAAGTTTCCTATTGGTACTAAATGGGTATTCCGGAACAAACCAGATGACCGGGGAGTAATAGTTCGAAACAAATCCAGGTTGGTTCTTCAGGGTTTTGCTCAGGAGGAGGGAACTGACTATACTGAAGTGTTTGCTTCAGTTGCTCGCATTGAAGCCATCATAATCTTTCTTGCTCATGCGGATCACAAAAACATTAACGTTTTTCAGATGGATGTGAAATGCGTATTTCTCTATGGGAACATCAATGTGGAGATTTATGTTTGTCAACCTCCTGGTTTCGAGGATCCAGATTTTCCAGACAAAGTGTATAAACTTGACAAATCCTTATATGGATTACATCAAGCCCCTCGGATCTGGTATGAAACTTTGACACAGCATCTGCTTAGCAAAGGTTTCTCTCGTGGTTCGATAGACATGACTCTGTTCAAGAAAGAAGTTGATGGTGAAATGTTGATTGTTCAAGTGTACGTTGATGACATCATTTTCGGGTCAACAAATGAGAAACTATACAGAGAATTTGAAGAGGTCATGAAGGATCGTTTTGAAATAAGCATGATGGGGGAGTTATGCTTTTTCTTGGGATTACAAGTTGAACAAAAGCAGTCTGGTATTTTGATTCATCAAGAAAAGTATGTTCTGGAGATTCTCAAAAAGTTCAAAATGGATGATTCTTCTCCAGAACTTACTCTATTTACTGCTCAGACTTGTTTAACTCCAGATGATAATGGGAAATCCGTGGATGCTCATCGCTATCGTTCTATGATCGAATCCCTCATGTATCTTATGGTCAGTCATCCTGATATTACATATGATGTGTGCTATTGTGCTCGTTTTCAGACCAACCCAAAAGAATCTAATGAAAAAGCTGTTACAAGAATTTTTCGTTACTTAAAGGGTTCCTCCCGTTTGGGTCTTTGGTACCTAAAAGGAGGTAACTTTGACTTACATGCATATTCTGACAGTGATCATGGTGGTTGCAGGGTCAACCGAAAATCCGTCACTGGTGGATGTCAATATCTGGGAGATTGTCTCGTTTCTTGGCAAAGTAAGAAGCAAACTAAAGTATTTTTGTCTACGGGAGAAGCTGAATATGTTGCTGCCTCCGGTTGCTGTAGCCAAGTGCTGTAGATACAACCTCAAATGACGGATTATGGGATAAATTTTCTTCATACACCACTTTTCTGTGATAATGAAGCTGCTATTGGGATTGCCAAAAATCCAATTCATCATACTCGTACCAAGCACATTGAAACGAGAATTCATGCTATCCGGGACGTTCAGGAAAAGGGTTTTATAGATATTATTCCGATTGACACAAAAAATCAACGAGCGGATCTTATCACAAAAACATTTGATAAACCGCGTTTATATGAAATTGATCTCTATGTTGGGTCTAATATCTTTTTAAATAAAAAAATAAAAAAAAATAATAAATAAATAAACTCTCTTTTCTTATCATTATGTGTATAGTTCTGTAAATAACTCTTTTTTTGTTTATAAACTTTTACTGATAAACGTCTGAGTCCCATATGTCTTCACATCTTTACTTTATTTGTTTCAACTTACATTAAAAACACAAAAAAATAATAATATTAAGAGAAGAAAATTTCTTTTTGTTTCGTGGCTACTAAAAGAAATTTTGGGGGAGAATAAAGATTTACTTTTTATCTTTTCAGGAACTTCATGGAAAAGAAGTTTAAAGGAGAATCAATAGCATTGTTTGGGATATGCATGGTAGGCTCAGCCTGATATCAAAGTAAACAGTGATCGTGTAGCTTAATTAAAGTCTAAGAACTCAACGACAAGGATTATCCTCATGATATCTCAGCCTGCACAAAGCTACAACGTCTTGTCTAAAATGGGTTGAGTGTTTCAAATCTTTGCTTTGATGCAAAAACAAAATAATATTTTAAATGGGTGACATATCTCGTGCTTATCTCCTCTGCTATATGTGAACATTGATCTGGAGTGATGATCTCCTCTGTTATACGTGAGTATAGACCTGGAGCTCTCATCAGCACATTCTGATGATCTTCTCTGTTATACGTAAGTATAGACCTGAAGCTCTCATCAGCGAGACAAAATGATCATCTCCTCTGTTATACGTAAGTATAGACCTGGAGCTCTTATCATATGTCCCCAAAATAAGGACACAGCGATTCTTAAAATTAAGAATCATTGTTGAATTATTTAAAATTTCAAGCAAAGTGAATTATATTGCTTAATAAATCATGAAGAACAGGATTAGTACTTTGCTGAATATCTGCGAGAACCAAGTCATCTGAGTTTATTAAATGAATCCAAAACATGATAAAATAGCTGCAGATTACTTGTTGAAAAGAGGAAGGCATGGGTTTAAAAGGACAAACATATCAGCAATCTCGCAAATCTTTGACTCTCAGGATCAATGTCTTGAAAAAAAAAGTTTCTATATCCTTTTACTTTTCTTTTCTTTCTTATTTGTTTCATTTTTGTTTTGTGCTGATGTTATGGGATGAAAGATGTTTTTCATAAAGGTTTTATAAATAATAATTAATTTTTTTCAAATTTTATTTTATTTTTATTTTTCTTTAATTTTTTTATGTTTTAGGTTTCAGCGAAACTACAGTAACGCTGGTAGTTTTGCCAAGCGAATCTATAGATTCACCCGGTAGTATCGCCGTTTTCTGAACACATGATTTCTTTTGTGATGCCTAGCGAAACTATAGTTTGGCCGCTACCAGCGAAACTAGGACTTATATATTGCACAGTGTGAAACTCGTTTCACATAATTTTGTGCGAATCTAAACCCTAGTTTCTCTGTGAACGAAACTCCTTGATTTCATTTGCATGATTTCCGTCACGTGTGTTCAATTCTAAACTATCTGGTAGGCATTGCGACTCTGTTTCTATGGTTTAGTCGCGATTCGAATCCTTAATCTGTGGTTTTATATTGATTCGCTGGTTCGAAAGTTTGCCTGATTCGTTCAGCGAATCTATCAAACTTTCCAGCGAAACTGAACGAAAGTTCACTGTTGCGAGCGAATCTATCTTGTTATGCTATCCAAGCATATTTGACAGTTTCGCTTGAACAATGCCAGCGAAACTATACATTCACTCAGCACACAATTTGTTATGTTGGGCTCAGCAAACTTACAACTTCGCTGTCATATGAATCATAAGTTTATGCTCAGCGAAAGTGTAGAATCACTTAAACTAATGCTCTAGGGCTGAGTTATAGCGAATGTACACTTTTGATTGATCAAAACTTAGGTTCAATCAATAGCGAATCTATTAAGTTGTGCCTGGCGAAACTAGAGTTTCACCTGTCAGCGAAACTGTTGAACTTAATTTCAATCCATAGCGAAGCTGTCTTGCTGTGCATGGCGAAACTACTGCTTCGCCATGACAGCGAAACTATTTTTTGTTTTGTTTTTATTGTTTAATTGTCTTTATGTTATAACTAACTTACCTATGTTTATATTTTACAGTTCACATGGCAAACTTAAAGTTCCACGAGAAGACTAATCTTGTGGCATTATTAGACGACAACAATCCAAAGACTGTTGGATTTTGAGACTGTCTAAGATGGTTGAAGCAGTCTCCCATTCACTATGCCATATCTCATTTACCCACGATCTATGACATTCATATAAGAGACTTCTGGGTAAATGCAGAATGTGATCTGGGATCAACTCCACACAGAATTACTTCCAGAGTCCTTAGGGAGGATATAGTTGTTAGTACTGAGACTGTTGTGAGGGTTTTGAGGTTAGAAGAAGACTGTGGTGATGAGGTTGTCATGACAGATGTTGAAGTCCTTAACGCTTACAGAAGTATTGAGTATGAAGGACCTTCTTTTGGATCCAAGAAGGAAATCAAAAAGTCTTTTTTGTCCAAGGAGTGGAGATACATTGCTCATGTGTTTATTATGTGCTTGGATCATAGAAAGGGAGGATCAGATGGATTAAATGCACACTGGGCGAAGGCTATGATTGTATTCTGTATAGGACAAAAGGTTAACATTGCTAGATTAATCTTTGACTGTATGATTGAGAATGTTATGGCTTTAAAGAAGGACAAATGGCTGTTATATCCAAGGTTTATCCAGATGATCATTAATGATGAGAAACCCAATTTGCCAAGACATGGGCAGGTTAAGAGGCTGATGCAGATGAATACCAGAATATTTGTAGATTGCTCAGCAGTTAGCCACGACTTTAGTAGGAAAATAAATTATTTGCTGGAAAACATGTACCCAGCTGAGAGGTGGAACTATATTAAAAGGCTGATTGAAAATGAAAACAAGAATGCTAAAGAAAACCAAGAAAAACAAACTGAAGCAATAAAGAAGAGAAAGAGGTATGCAAAAGAGAAGGAATATGATCTAGAAGCTGAGATTGATGAGGTTGAAGAGGAGCTACAGTCTCAAAGAGAGTGAAGGTCCAAAAAGAGGTCTGATCAAGGGGAATCGCCCCATGAAACTGAAAGGAGAACCAACCATAAGCAGCCAGTGTTCGAAGAAAGGAGGGATTCCCGATCTAAATTAGACCAAGATATCATTAGAAATGTGAATGCATCATTGGCAAATGAATTGAGCATGATAAAGACTAAACTGATCAATCAAGAATTAAGAGAAAAAGAGAAAGATGAGCAAATAGAGAGCATGAAAAGAATGATGATTGACCAGCAGGAATTGATTAAAAGACTACTAAAGGAGGTTAATGAGCTCAAAGGCAAAGTTGGTCTACCAAACCAGTTATCATAAGAGGAGCTAGATGATCTGACCGACACATCTAAGTACTCATTCTTGAAAGTAGGAAAGTCATCTGGGATAGGGGGAGAAGCAAGTACAGCAGGAGGTAAATCAAGTGGTAGTGGTGATGGGGCCTAAAGGTTGTTGAAATAGAGATTGAGAAGAGAGTTGGTGAAGAAAGTAATTTGTGAGAGGAGCCTGTGATTGTTGAAGCTGAGTTTGTTGATTTGGGGTTGGATATAGAAACAGACTTGACTGGGGCTGAGGTGCTTAGAGAAGATACTACTGAAAGAAACAAGAAGGATACAGGGAAGAGCCTTATTGATGAAGAAGAAGAATACAAGGAACAGTTGGTTGACTATGATTCAGAACCCGAATATTATGAAGTAGATGAGCATCCAATGACTTACGTGGCACAAAGAGGTTCTGTTGAAGGAGATGTTTTTGAATTGAGTAAAGAAGACTGGTTCGAGAAAGGGAAAGAACCAGAATAGTTGACACCATTGTTCCAAAACATCAGCGAACCAAGCAAGAAGATAACTGATAAGAAAATTGTAAGTTGAAAATACAACCCCGAATTGAAAACATTCATGATTAAATGAAGGGGTGGGGATATCTCTTATATGCATAAAACGAAGGTGTTCAAGACCTTGCCTAGATGGGATTTTAGGAGATTATCTGAGATTCCACTGTTGGATGCACATTTGAGTGAACGTGCTATGATGTTGGATAAGGAAATCAAGGCAGAAATGAATGATAATTTTGAAGCTTTTGGGTTTATAAGGGCTGAAAGAAGAAGGTCGAAGAAAGACTTGGATTGGGCAACTGGCAAAGGAAAGATTGTTTTGAAACTAAAGCCAGCTAAAACTATGAACAGGATAAGAGTGCCCAATCCACTTCCCCCTAGACTACAAAAGTTTGAGAAATGGTTCTATGACAATAATACTGGGGAAGCAGTAATTAGACTGCAAGGTGGAGCTGTGATTAAACTTTTTGATACAATGGAGGTGTTTTCTTTTTGTGATGAGGACTTAGTGATTCTATGTTAGAATCACATCAAAGCGCGAGCTGGAGCTGAAACAAGGAAATAAGCCAGTTTGCTTATGAACGTAGCGAATAAAGCTCGTGGAGTCAGGGCAGAGGTCAGGGAGATAACTGAGAAAGTATCTAAGGCTGACGAGTTAAAGTTGGACATGCAGGATCTTACAAGATAGTTTGCAAGGGCAAGTGCATGGGCTGAAGAGGAGAGTACAGCAGGAGCAGATCAAGAAACATCTAATAAAGCTGAAGAGGAAGCAAGAGAGGAGCCAGAAGACCGAGAGTGAGGTCCAACATAGGGGGAGAATTGATAATCTAGTATAGGTTGGACTCACTATAGTTGATAGGTTTATTTTGTTATGTAATAGGATAAATGTTAGTTTTCTCTTGTATTTTGTATTTTTGATGTATTTTTGTGTTCCGGAGAATTTACGGGCGAAACTATAGTTTCGCCCGGAGTAAGCTGTTTCTGATCACCCGACGAAACTCTTGTTCGTTGCAGGGTGAATCTAGTAGATAGTCAGGAATATCGCTGCAAATGAGAATGAGAGGATTTCTCAAATAGTGACCCAACAATTGGAAGTTGCAATACCTACATTAGTAACTCAACTCCAATAGAACCTTAACTTTTGAAGAGTACCACCTGGGAACGATGAACCAGGAAATGCCAATGGATTAAAAAACCACGAGGAAGAAGCTGTAGACGGAATTAGAAAGGGATGTTCCTATAAGACTTTTATGTCTTGTAAACCCCAAGACATTGATGGAAAAGGTGGAGCAGTGCAAGCATTACGTTGGTTAGAGGAAATGGAGTCAATGTTAGATATCAGTGATTGTGCCTATAATTGTAAGACTAGGTTCGCTTCACATTCTCTTAAAGGAGAAGCACAGTCTTGGTGGAAGATGGAAGTCCAAACCAAAGGAAGAAATGCTATGAATGGATTAAGCTGGGAAGAATTTAGGAACCTGGTGATTGAGAACACTGTCCCTATAATGAAATAGAAAAGATAGAAGCGGAATTTTTGGCACTAGAAAAGAAGGGTGATGCATATCATGAGTATACAGATAGATATAATAAGCTATCTAGATTGGTGCCACATCAAGTGACGCCAGAAATAAAAAGGATAGGAAGATATATCTTGGGTTTAGTACCACAGATAAAAGGATTGGTCAAGTCCGCAATGCCCAAGACTTTTCATAATGTAGTGGCTGTAGTGGGAAGTTTGATTGATGAGATGATAAGGAACGGATCACTATCAACCATGGTGCAATGCCTGCAAGAGGTACCATGATCGGAAATGCATGCTGGTAAAAGCTTACAAAAATTTTGTTTGAGTTTAACATACATATAAACACTTGTGAAGATTCACTATCAAAATCTAATTACAAATTCTATAAAATTCTTTGATTTTCAATAAAAATCAGTAACAAAGTTTATGAAATAGGAAGTTTTGAAGGTTTTTATAGAAACAAGATTTTTATATTTTGGAACAATTAATAAGAAGAAAAATCAAAAGTGATAGCAAAACAGTAGCTAAAATCATGAAAATTTTACATAAATTATCGGACATTAAACTAAACAGTATATGTGATTTTCGGAATTTTTAGGGACAAATAGCTATATCTGCCATTAATTTGAAATATTATAAAAATTACAGAAAAATACCTGTAAGGATATATGAACTAAAAAATTTATACAATAGTCTTGGTATGAAGATACTGCTGTTGGTAAAATTTTATAATTTTTGGACACTGATAACGATAGTTTTAAGAATTAGAGCTTAATTAATAATATCGTTAAATATAGGTGAATATAAATTAAAAGAGTAAGTATTTATTCTAACAAATAATTGTTTTATAAGAAACATTTGATCAGTTTGCAGAAACAAAGGTGAGTTACATAGCCGTTTTTTTTTTATAAGTTTTGGGGGAAAAAACATACCGTTTAAGCTATTGTTTGATGCCAATATAAATGAGGATTTTGATTAGTTACTGTCATTGACTACCATAAGTCACAACCATTAATTCGTATAAGGAACCGTCAGATAATATAGGTAGCGCTACT
Organism: Flaveria sonorensis; assembly: GCA_025506505.1. Lineage (NCBI taxonomy): Eukaryota > Viridiplantae > Streptophyta > Magnoliopsida > Asterales > Asteraceae > Flaveria > Flaveria sonorensis. The sequence goes on from CM046433.1 coordinate 23,416,037, forward strand.
TAGGAACATATTTCCTGCACCGACTGGAATAAGAGTCGTGATGTTATATTATTTGATTCAGTAATTTATATGTGTGATAATTATGAATCACTTGGCATGTAAGTAGGTTTGGTTGTGGATTTGTTTATGTTGCATCAGTTAAGAAAATTATTGTTAAGTTACTAAACCTATGTTCTCACCAACTTTATGTTGACTGTTTGAGTATGATTTTTCAAGTAATCAGAATATTTTATAATCTTATGTATACTTTCACCTTGTTAAATGGATGGTATGAGTATGTATGGAGGCTATGTGTATGGATAACCGTGGACTTGATGGATCTCAGCATTTATGTGGACGTTCACGTCCATTACTAGCTAGGAGATTATATGAATTGGATAAGACAAATCTTTTGATGTTGGGTTACAAGTTCATATGTAAAAGTCCTATAGTGATAAGTTTTGTATGAAACTGAATATGTAACCTTATATATATAATTATCTAATGAAAGTTATCATTAGTTATTGGTTGTGAATGTGTGTTTTTTTGTAATCAATGTGTTGTGAGCCAAAAGTCACACCCAAGCATTTCACGCTTCCGTCGGGATGTGACATGTTCCGCACAGTAGATAGACACGGGTGTACAATATCATCATAGAATATGAATTCAAGTATTTCAGAATGAGTATCAGATAGTTGTATAAATCCCTGAGTAAATCAATGATTATGTGACCAAAGTTGATTTCTTCTTTTGTTTTGAATACTCAAAATGGATGTGTCTGTCGGTTGCAATCATCTGCATTCATGTTTTACTTTTTCTTTTTCCTTATCTGTTCATCCGTATTTCTATTTATAATAGCCGCATTGTATTCAGGTTGTATCGGCATTTTTTTGTCATCAAAAGTTATCCACATTTGTTTTGATGTCATCCACATTAGTACCGAAACTTAACCCGTATTTGAATAACAAAGCAGCCACATTTCTTTGAGTTTCATCCGAATTTCATCCTGAACAAGCTTGTGATTATTAAAAAATCACAGCAGCATTCATCATAGTACATCAACATGGACATTTGTCGGTTGTTTTGTCTTATTTGCATACATGATTAGCTTCATTCGTTGAATGAATCAAACAAGTATCTGCTTTAAATCGATTGGTAGCTTTGGTCTTTATATGCAACTTAAAAGTAGCAGCATCACATGCACATGGAGCATTTAAATGGAACACATTAAGCCGTAATAATTGACTTTGCACTACCATGCTTCAAGAAAGACAAAAACAGCCGCATTTCATGTTGTATACCATCTGCATTCGGTGCTCCATGCAAGGAATCCGCATTTATCATGCATGGCATGGATGTCACATTTGTCATGCATGATTCACATGGGCAGCCGTATTTGTTATTGCTTTTTCACATGGATCGGTTGGAATTTGCATTTCATGATACATGCACAGCCATGATGAATCATTCTCATTACTTACACTCTTTATCAAATGTAGCCGCATTTGTTTTGGATAATTCACATGTATCATCCGCATACCACCATGCCATTCGCATTTCTTGATTCATATGAATATCTTGCATTTCATCCATGGATATTCACATGGGCAGCCGCATTTCTTTAATAACGCACATGTAAATCCACATTAATAAAGTTCACAGCCGCATCAGCATTTAATGGTGAACAAATGCGGACATGGTTTTCAAAGCTGTCGAACAAACCTGATGCAATCTGACCTACAATTCATTTAATCGCTTGATGTCAATCATACATAATTGATGAATAATCGTTGATTATGAACCATCAATTTGATTTTAACACTGATTTGATTAAAACCCATTTGAATTGCTCCATTTTTTTGACGAACAGGAGCCTAAAACTCAGCAAAACTCAGCATTTTTTTGTTTTCTTCTTCTTTTTTAGTAGAATCTTGTTCCATTGCATCAATTTTTGAAGAAATAATCAGGGGAATGATAAAACATCTTCAAATCGTACCATATTAGAACAGATCTGATAATTTTCCTTCTTGATTTTGAGATGAACAGATATATTTTCTTCTTTTTGAAGAACAGTGACTTTGTTCTTCATTTTTCTGATTTTTTTCTTTGTTCTTGACATCATAAAGTTGAGACTAGATCTGAAACTTAGACGAATCCAGCAACCAATAGCTCTAATACCATTTTGCTAAATCAAAATTTCAGATTCATCGAGCCTGGATCTTAGGATTCATCGAGCCTGGATCTTAGGATTCATCATATAGATATCTAGAAATCAAAATTAAGACGGGTGGAGGTGTGTGATTCGTAGAACAAAGAGATGAATAATGTTAATGTTATGATTTCATTGATGTTGATGAACAAATTACAATGAGAATCATAGATGAAAGATGGAATCAAACCCACCCAAAGGAGGAATTCTCTTTGGATGGTGGTTCACACCATAAGAAACACACACACAAGAACCACACTTGCAAAAATACACTAGTGGGTCTATTTATACTATTGTTACATCGTGAACTAATTTTGACTTCTCTTTTTGTCTTGATGTTGACTTTGTCATTGTTGAATTGTCTTGTATTGTTATTGTTAGAGCCCTTAGAAGATTAACATTTGTCTTTTGCTTTTTGTCATAGTATAGGGACTTGTTTTGTAAATATATGTTCCTTGTTTATTTTGATAGTATAAATAGGATACTTTATGCATTGTGTAAAAAAAAAGGGGGAAGTGAACAACTGTAATTCACCCATACACTTTGTAATCACAGCTTTTGCTATCAATAAGATCTATGAATTTTTCAAGTAATTGCCTGTGTTTTGATTTGTTAGTGTTTTAATTGATCATTGCATTACAATATCATCACAGATCGATCCATTTGAACCTGTCAAATGGTATCAGAGCTTTGGGTTCAGTGATCAGAGCTTATTATCAGCGTGATTGAGCTCTTCGACTCACTTGAAATCTGTGTTGATTGTAATTTGATCGATTACTTGTTGTTTTTAGTTTTGTTTCATTCATAGAAACATGAATTGAATCATAATTTGTTGTTTAATCCATTTAGATTTGAGTATTGATCAGATTTGTGTATGAAAAGGTGTTCTTCATTTTTGGACCTTAATTCAATCCAAAAATAGATTTGTTGTTGTTGTTTGATCAAAATGATGATTGATGATTGTTAATCGATCTATATACTACCTAATTGAAAGTTTTAAGATCAATTGAACATGTTTTGAAGAATTTGATAAGTTCTGGTTCTGTTGAAGATGATGAATTAGGCACTTGTTGTATGAAAAACTTCTGAAATTTTGCTAAATGTTCAGACGCTTTACAACTATTTAGGTGTTTTATTAGTGTTGAGGCATTTTCAGAGTAGGCGTTTTTGAACTGTTTGGACGCATTATGACTATGGACTTTGTTGAAACTTTAAGCAAATCTAGGCATTTGGAGATTGTTTGAGCGTTTTAGGTTAAATTCAGAAATTGAACAGTGCCCAAGCACCAGAACAGTGCTCATGCATCTGAAGATGTTAATGATGTTGACGATTCAAATGATGTGAATAAAGATATTGATGAAGTAAATGAACAATAAAAAATGGAGTTTGATTTTCATAATGTTGATGTAATTGAGCCTGTAGTACAAGGTAGATCACCTGTTGTACAATCACCAAATTCGACAGCACAAGAGAATGTGATAGCCGAGGAGTCTTCCATCGAGGTCATCAAAGTTGTTGCTGGTTCACCTATTCATGTGTTAGATGAAGGTGGAAGCTCAACACAATATGCTACAGTCCTTTCTGAGAACCTGAACGTTAAGCAGATCATAGAATCTTTGAAAGAAGAGAATATCCATCAGCTTAAGATGATTGAGAAGCTGAAAGATGAAAATGATCAATTGAAAGCAGAAACATTAAAGAAAGACTTGAAGATTATAGAGTTTGAAGAAATTCAAGAGATGAGTTTAAAGAACTTTGATGTATTGCTCAGAGATTATGACTTGATGGATGAAAAATACAAAAAGTTGAAGGAAGAGTATGATAAGCTGAAAGAAGAGCATGAGATTATAAAAGATAACTTAAAATCTCAATCTACTCAACCACAAGACCAAGAACCTTTACCATCAGAGAAAGAGGTTGTTCCTGAAGTTTCAGTTATTGAAACTGAATCAAGAGAAATGTCTAGAGTGTATACTAGAGCAATAAGCCATGTTTCACAAGAAATCATTGTTGCACCTGAATTTCAATCTACTAAAGCTGAGAAATTATCTGAGGCTACGAAAGGCAAAAGAAAGATAGATGAGTCTGACTTTCAAGGATTGGCAGAATCATCCTCCAACCCTCCATCAAAAATGCATAAAATTGTTTCTGAAACTCGTAAATAGTTTAAATGACATTTTTGATTATTGGTGTTGTTTAATTTCTTATATGCTTGAATCTAATTTGTTTTTCTTATGCAGTGAATGTAGATAATCTTTCTATACAGGAAAGTGTAGAAGCAGATGTTCAAGAGCAAATTGGAGCATTGGATGATTTAGATCCAGAGTTCTCAAATGCTTGGTACGATAAGGTATTAGAGGAAGATGACATCGCTGAAGCTACAAATTCTCTGGTTGAAGCTGTTTCTGAAGACATCCCTATAGACATTGAGGACAGATATAACTATCTGGTCCAGAAGAAGTACAATCGTGTATTCTTGGATGGTCTCATAGTTTCTCAAATCAATGAGGAGTATGAAAAGTATATGATAGCAGAGACAACAGCTCCAGTTGTTCCGAATGAAATAGTTGTTCAACATGGGGAATGGGTTTCAATGCAAGAAAGTATCAATATTGAAGATCTTCCAGCATTAGAACTTCATCATCTAGATCTTAAGAATATGACTACTGTTGAGCTTAGATTGTGGTTACAGTCAAGAAATTATCCAAGGAAGAGATTGAACAGGTTGCAATCCGATTCTCTAAGAAATTTGTTAGAAGTTTTCAAGAGACGGAGAAGCAAAATAATATGATTGTGTTAGACATGGACAACCCACAGTATCTGGAGATTACCAAAAGAACTCTAACTTTAAAGCCTCAAGAGATAAAGAAAATGGAGTTGGTAAAAAGGGGTAATGAGAAAAGAAAAGAACTGATTGATATGTTCCTTGAGACCGAGAAGCAAGCGTATAAAGTCTCGAGTGAACAAAAACAAATGTGGAACAAAGCAAGATCTACAGGTGACATAGTTAGAAACGTATTGCAGAAAGGCCAATCAATATCTGAGTTGCTTAATGCAATGATTGTGCCTGAGAATACAAAGGAGGTTAAGATAATCGCCTAGAAATACGATGAGATCTTTGATGCTTTTCTGATTAAACGTGTAAACACAATTTGTGATGTTTATCACTTTTACACGAGCATCATCGCATTGCCAGTACAAGATCTAAAGGAGTTGAACAAGTTGCCTCTGATTAATCCTTCCAAGGCAGCTCGAGGTGAAAACTTTGTCAAACTTCTCAATCGTAGCATTACCAGGATGGATACTTATCTTAAAACTCGATGTGATCAAGAAGATAAAGAATATTTTGAGTCTTTAAAGAGCAAAAAAAAGGTGGCTGCTAATTCAGAGGAAGAAGAACAGTTTCTGGATGAGTATAGTGACCAGTATTTTGAGAAAATCACTCACGCAGGCTTAAAAGTGATAGATAATACACAAACATCTAAGCTGATTTTGAGGTAGTTTTATCACGCAGACTTATTTCAATTGAAGTTAGTTCGTAACTTGGATGTTTGGGATCAGGATATGATATCCTTACTTGTAGTTTTTAAGCTTAAGCTTCTCCATCCAAGTTATATCTTTTTCTTGTCCAACCAGAAGTTTGAGTATGTTGCTTCGAAAGCTGCTGATAATGACAAAAAATATTTCATGATGATCATTAAGGTAATGGATACTGTTATGGAGCGAATTTCATTACGGAAAGCTCTAGCATTTGCAAATATCATGAAGAAGGACATAAAGTATATTGATTTTATGAGAATATTCAGTAAAGGAGTGTTGGAAGTTCACTCTCACAATCATCCAAAACCTTATGAGTTCTATGCTAACATTGACATCATAGGTCTGTCAAAAGAAACTATGGAAGCAATGGACAAGATTGAGATAAAAACTAATGAGTCAAAGCCTGAGCAAGCCATCCTTGCCAAGAAGTTCAAGTCTGCGATCAAGAAAGCTTTGCGAGAGTTGGAACTCTATAAAGAGAAGCCAGTGTTAAAGATCAAAGATGAACCAGAAGAGTTCATGTTGGACTAAAGACAATGCCAATATTAGGGGGAGTATTGTTGGAGCCCATAGAAGATTAACATTTGTCTTTTACTTTTTGTCATAGTATGGGGACTTGTTTTGTAAATATATGTTCCTTGTTTCTTTTGATAGTATAAACAGAATACTTTATGTATTGTGTAAAAGAAGAAAAAAGGGGGAAGTGAACCACTGTAATTCACCTATACACTTTGTATCCACAGCTTTTGATGTTAATAAGATCTATGAATTTTTGAAGTAATTGCCTGTGTTTTGATTTCTTAGTGTTTGAGTTGATCATTGCATTACAATATCATTACAAATTGATCCATTTGAACCTGTTAGTTGTTCTTATTGTGATCAACTTGGTCTCTGAACTTGTATAATGAGATCTTTAGTCGACTATGATTATCATTTGGTAAGCTTCAGTTTATTTGTAAGGCCCCGATCCCGAAAGCCCCATAATTGGTCATTCATAGCATTATTCATATTAAAACTCATTTAGATTCATTAAAATAAGAAAACGTTGCAGAGAAATAATTTAACAAAAACCATAGCGTGCATTAACCATTACTTTTGCCAAGAAATAAATCGTTGTTACTAGTTACAAAAAGAACATCTAGCTGCATTTCAAAAAAAAAATAACTTTTCAGCGTGTCATGGATGTCAGTCCTTATTTGTCAGGTAGCTTCAACCTCATGCCATCCCTAGCAACACCATTACCTGCCAACTGATATGCATATAAAAAGTTAGCGTTGCTGAGTGAGATCTAGTTTGATAATATAAAAAATATACTTTTTGTAAATTTCACTTGGTGATCATTCAACATTATAGATAATCATTCGTTAAGAGGTTCATTATCTTTCTTTCCAAATATTATACTTTGACCTAGTTCTTCACTGTTCTGAAATATGGACAGTACATAAGGCTAGGTTCAGGTGTGATACAAGGTGATTGTGAGAAACGTATGTAGTCAAGATGAGATTTGTTCCTCTTATTCGTTGAGAGTAAGATGTCTAAGGCCTGATAAAGTTAAATCAACAGGGAATGATCATTCTATGTCTTTGGATTTAACATGACATTTGTAACACAAGGATAAATGATAGATTCACCTAAATCATTTTCAAGTAAGGGAATTGAAGACGATGATGTTATTGAATGGTACTTGGTCATGCCTATTAGGGGTAGTAAACCATTGTTAGGTGGTATTTGCTACTTGTATCAATCCTTTAAGTATCCTGTGCAAGTGGGAGATTGTTGGACATGGTCTGCCCAAGACACATATTGAATTGATGTGGCTAGTACATTATGATCCAAGTCGTGTCATACCAATAACAAGCTAGACAAACACCAACAATATTTATTTTATGATATGATCATGTATATAGATATTAACACTTAGAGTATTTATAAATTGGGTTTTCTAAATATTTTCACTTGTGTTGTAAATAAATTATATGAATAATTTATTTTAAACAGAGTATTCTATATTGTTATTCAAATGGTTGGACAATATCTGTGTCCTTGATCATGTTTGTTTCTTTTGGGCATGAGATCATGTTCATCATAAGAATTATAATTATGATTGTAATAATTTGATGGATGTGATCTTCTATATAACCATTATGTCAAGTATTATTTCTATATCTGTCATACTTATGTTATGTGTATTACCTAGGATAAAGTCTTGGTGTCCAATAATCATGAATATCATAATGTTTAAAATCATACCCATGCCGATGTGATCGAGAAGAAAAGTAGCTATGATGTCTGTTGTAGTACTCATATTCCGATCTCGGTGAGTACGACTCTGATGGATGATAAGATCTTTGACTTCTTATATGTCGTGATGTTGGAGAGTTGTTGTATGAACACTCTGAAGTGGTATGATTCCCCATGTCATTATTTAATCAGTAAGGAGAAGGTCTGGATCTTCTTCCCTTAGGCTTGGATGATGAAGTTGGATTTGATTGGTACTTCACAGCCTTTTGTTTTGGTTGTTTTGTTGCTTTCTCTTATGAGGACATATATATGTATCACTCTTAGTGTTTTTACACTCAGACGCGTTGTGTGAATCTGAATTTCATGTCATGTAGAGAATTGGTTGTTGTTTTGGAGTTTCTAATATAGCTTTTGAGGTTGATTGTGTTGGACATAGTCTGCCCAACACACATATTGAATTGATGTGGCTAGTACGTTATGATCATTGTTTGGTCATACCCAATAACAAGCTAGACAGACGCCTACAATATTTATTTTATGATATGATCATGTAAATAGATATTAGCACTTATATTATTTAGAAATTGGGTTTTCTAAATATGTGCACTTGTATTGTAAATAAATTATATGGATAATTTATTTTAGAGAGAGTATTCTATATTCTTATTCAAATGGTTGGACAATATAGTCTTTTGTCCGCAATTCTTATTACTCATCCGCATTTACTAATGCGGATGTGCTTTTGAGGAAATGTGGATGAAGATTACTCATCCGCATTTACTAATGCGGATGAGCATTTGAGGAAATGCTGATGAAACTACTCATCCGCATTTACTAATGCGGATGTGCATTTGGGAAATACTGATGGAATTTCTTTATCCGCATTTACAAATATGGAAGGAGACCATTCATCCGCATTTACTAACCCGAGTGAATGTTTGAGAAATGCGGATGGGATAAGGGGCTGGGCCCCGCCCGGTTTTCTCTTTCCTCGTCTGAAATTTCAGTATCCTAGGACATACAATATATGATTGCAATCAACCACTCTCTCTGATATATACAACATAACACTCGACGTTCACCTCTCGATCTTCCAGTTTTATTTCGATCGGTCGAAGAACAAAATGAAGAACGGAGGTATGTTCAAGTATAAAAATCCTAGCAACCAGGTGTCTGTTGGAGGCTTGGGGGTAGACTACCTTGAGGCGTCCTTCTTTGGAAGCAGACATTCAACTATCATCTTCCTTGAATTCCTTAAGAGGTAGTCTGCTAAACACCCTATGGTTGTTTGTAAGCATGTCTTTCATATATCGATCCATAACGGTTTTAACAGATATATAAAATGGTTTATATATATTAACTATAACACGTTTTGAATCCTTATTCTGCTGTGTTTTTCATTTTATTTGGATAAATGACTCTGATAAACTTGTTCAAAACCCAATAATGGCATCAAGAGCCGGTTATATGGATACATGCTTCATCTGGATAGAAATCTCGGTTTCTTGGTGTTGATTCACCAACAGACCGAGAGTTCTGGTCAATGTTCCCCTGATTTTTCAAGATTCTTCTTTACATGCATACTGTAATCTTGAAGAATTTAATTATTCGGATGATTTAGTTGTTTGAACAAGAATCATGATATTCGGTTTGTTTTTACCTTAATCGAAAATCAGTGGTTCAAGGGGAAGCTCTCGGGTTTTTGCTTGTATATCTGGATATGTATTTTAAATGTTCATACGAGTCCTTGTGTTTGGATGTGTTGTGATTTGTTTTTGATTATTCAAAAGAATTGTAATAATTAAATGTATTTGTTCATCCTCTTAGCTATGTAATTTATTTATTTTTCTATTTGGTATGTAAAATAAATAGGTTAGTTTCATTTTACTTTTACTAGAAAAATGTATTTAGGATATATTTTGTAAAAGAAGATGCAACAAGGCTATTTTTCGGTTTGGGCAAATTTTGAGCCCAAAGGGCCTTATAGCTCTTAATGGATTTAAGCTCAATAACCAAAAACATATTATCAAGGCCCAAAGGAGTTTGGTGCAAAAACTTAAGCCCATTTGGAAGCCGAATTGAATGGAAGAATCACAACACAAAGTGGACGCTTGAAGCATTTGGATGCGGGATCAAGTGGGAGTTCACCGACACAAGTGTTGTGTCAATTTTACCCTTAGGAAAGACCTAATTAACTCACTTGTTTCGGTCAACAAGTGATGTTAAATTAGTTGGCTATGGTTATGAAGTTGTTATTGTATGCGATGCTTGTGTGGTTGATTTAATTTTATTGTTTATGTAATATTTTGATATGCATTGTTAAACAATTAAAATCAACAACAAGCTTAAAACGGTTCTTTTGAAAACATTAACATGGGTAATCAAATGGTTTTATTAAAGGTTAATGTTTTTGCAATAAAATTGAGTTTTATTAAAAAAGCCTTGAAAGTTGGTTTCACTAAAGTATCACGCATTTGAATGCATACAAATGTAAGGTACAAAATGTTTTCAAAACTAGAATTAATGGAAACGACAATCCCTTTTAAACAAGTTTAACACCATCCTTTTATATAACACTCAAATCACTTGGGAACTCTTTGTGGGATAAAGGTCACCTAACCACATTTAGGGAACTTGTGTGTTTGAGGTGAGGTTAACATATTTGTGGGATAAAGGTCACCTAACCACTTGTAAGTGTAAACTCACACGTGTGTGTAAGCAGGACGACTTGACTTGGAAACCATGTGAATAGGGTCACCGAAGCATGGCATACAATGATGTTGATGGGATTAAACATGCCAACTAAATATAAAGATGTTTAACTGATCCCATAAAAGTAGAAGTAGCAAAGGGTTGTAATTGTCAAATGTTGACTACCTTATTAATTTAAATAATGAGATAAAGGTCACCTAATCAATATTTAAATAAAACATTGGATTCTAGTTTTTAATTATTAATTTTCTATGAGACATGAAAGGGTATTAATAATTAAAATTTCATTATCATAAATACTAAAATTGAACTTGGTTAAAATTGTAGAAATGGCTGCAAACAACAACCCTACCACCCCGACCGTCCATAACCTGTCACTAAGAACTATCCTGGTAAAGGATCATCTTAACCATAATAATTTTATTGGTTGGTTTTGAAACTTGAGAATTGTTCTCAAGAAAGAAAAGAAATCATATGTGTGGACAATCCTATTCCCGATAAACCCAACATTAATGATGTTGATGCCTACAACAATTGGGTTAAGCACACTGAGGATTCAGTGCAAGTTTCTTGCCTCATGTTGGGAACCATGATTCCCGAGCTTCAAAAGGATTTTGAACTTCATGGGGCATACGACATAATTACCCAGTTGAAGGAAATGTTCCTTCAACAAGCAAGGGTAGGGCGATTCGAAACGGTTCGAGCGCTTCATGCATGTCGAATGGAAGAAACCCAATCGGTGTCATCTTATGTGCTAAAGATGAAAAGCCATATTGATCGCCTCGAAAGGCTGAACTATCCCGTCTCAAAAAAGTTAGCCACGGATTTGATTCTCAATGGTCTAACCAAGAAGTTTGAGACATTTATCATGAATTATAACATGAATGGATGGGACAAGAGCATTGGGGAACTTCATGCAGTGCTCAAAACAGCCAAAGTGGGGATGGGTAAAAGGTTTTTATCAATTCTCACAATCAATGAGGGTGGCAACAAGAAAAGGCATCACCCCAAACTTAAGGAAAATGTTGCCAAAGGCAAGGGATACATCAAAGGGAAGGGTAAGGGAAAGGCTAAAGCGGAACCACCAAAACCGAAGCTTATGAAGCCAAAGGTTACGGAGAACGATCCATGCTTTGAGTGTGGTGAGATAGGACATTGGAAGCAGAATTGTCCAACCTATCTCAAAGAGTTGAGAAACAAGAGGGATGCTGGGTAGACCTCAGGTATGACTTTCATGATCCATATTGAACTTAATGTTATTTCGTCAAGCACATGGGTATAAGATACCGGATGTGGAACTCATATTTGCAATTTGTTGCAGGGGTTCAAAAGAAATAAACATTACAAGAAGGGAGACACTAGTCCTACATGGGAAATGGAGCAAAAGTTGAAGTCGAAGCCCAAGGAGACTATACTTTGAAGCTTCCACGTGGTTTGGAAGTTATCTTGAAGAATATTTTGCATGCTCCTAGTTTGACTAGGAATATAATTTTTGTTTCCCTTCTAAAATAATATGGTTATGTATTAAAGTTTGTAAACAATGGTATTTGTGCTTTTATGGATGATATACTTTATTTTAAGGCTATGCCTTCTAATGGTATTTATGAAGTGGTTCATGATGACACATCCTTTAATAACTCATTATACTAGTCAAGCACCAAGAAACTTAAAATAGGTTTAAGCAAATCATATCTTTGGCATTGTCATCTTGGTCACATAAATAAGAATCGCATTCAAACACTTCAAAAGAATGGTCTTTTGGAAGCAAATGAAGACGTTTCATTTGATAAGTGTGAATCTTGTTTACAAGGAAAGATGACCAAGGAACCCTTTAGTGGCACTAACGAATGGCAAAATATTTATTAGGAATCATACATTCGGATGTATGTGGTCCTTTTAAAGCAATGACAAGGAATGGTGAAAGATACTTCATTACCTTCATCGTCGATTGTAGTTGTTATGGTTATGTGTACTTGTGGAGACATAAAGATAAAGCTTTTGAAATGTTCAAAATCATCAAGAATGAAGTAGAGAATCAACTCAACAAAATAATCAAAGTTCTTCTTTCGAATAGAGGAGGTGAATACCTTAATGATGCCTTTCAAGATCAACTTAGTAGTTGTGGGATTGTCTCACAACCTGCTCCACCCGAAACACCACAACATAATGGTGTGTCTAAAAGGATAAACCAAACCCTATTAGATATGGTTCGATCTATGATGGCTAGAAGCACACTATCTCTGTCATTTTAGGGTTTCGCATTGCTCTCCACAGCCCGCATTCTGAATATGGCCCCAACCAAGAAAGTAGATAAAACACCTTTTGAAATATGGCATGAAAGAGTTCTATTGTTATCATATTTAAAAGTATGGGGTTGTGAAGCTTATGTTAAGCAGAACACCCTAAACAAGTTGGAAGCCTGATCCACTAAGTGTATCTTGTAGGATATCCCAAAGACTCAATGGGATATTACTTCTACAATCCAACAGAGCAAAAGGTATTTATTGCTCGAAAGGCTAAGTTCTTGGAAACTAAGTTCCTTATGGAAGGAACTACCAATAGAACTGTGGAACTTGATGAGGATCGAGAACCAAAAGCCGATAAATGTTTGGTTGATATTAGCAATCAACAAGAGGTTGTTGATAATGATCAAGTTGTTGATCAATACACACAAAACGTTAGCAGATCTGGTAGAACTAGCTATCCACCCGAAAGATATGGATTTTTCATGAATAGATGCTATATAGTTGACTCGGATGAACCAACCTCGTACCATATGCAATGTCTAATTGCGATTGTGACAAGTGGCTTGAAGCTATGAACGTAGAGATGCAATCCATGTATGACAACCAAGTATGGGAATTGGTTGTACCACCGCTTAACTCCAAACCGGTTGGATGTAAGTTGGTTTTCAAGAAGAAAACCGTTATGCATGGAAACTTGGATACTTATAAAGCATGACTTGTGGCGAAAGGTTTCACTCAAACTCAAGGGGTTGATTATGATAAGACCTTCTCGCCTGTGGCAATGCTAAAGTCAATTAGGATATTATTTGCCATAGCCGAATATTATGACTATGAGATTTGGCAAATGGATGTCAAAACTGCTTTCCTTAATGGACATCTCGAAGAGAATGTCTATATGGTTTAGCTGATGGTTTTGTCAATCCACAACATCCTAATAAAGTATACAAGTTAAAGAAATCAATCTATGGATTGAAACAAGCATCAGGAAGTTGGAATCAATGTTTTGATGAAGAGATCAAGAAATTTGGATTCATAAAGAACGCTGATGAAGCTTGTGTGTATAAGAAAGCTAATGGGAGCATCATCACATTCTTAGTATTGTATGTTGATGATATACTACTGTTTGGAAATGACATTCCAACCATGGAAGGTGTTAAAACCTAGCTTGGAAGTTGTTTTTCCATCAAAGATCTTGGTGAAGCCACCTACATTTTGGGAATAAAGATCTATAAGGATAGATCCAAGCGGTTGATAAGTTTAAACCAAAGTGCATACATAGATAAAATCTTGAAAATGTTCAAGATGGAGAACTCTAAGAAAGGTCTGGTACCTATTCAAAGAGGGACAATATTGAGTGCATCTCAATGGCCAAGCTTAAAGGATGAGCAAGAAAGGATGAAGGAAATCCCATATGCATCTGCTATAGGATCCATCATGTATGCAATGATATGCACTAGACCAGATATGTCATGCGCTTTAAGCATGACGAGTAGATATCAGCAGAATCCAGGAAATAGCCATTGGATGGTTGTTAAGAGTATATTAAAATACCTTAGGAGGACTAAGGATATGTTTCTAAAATACGGATCTGGTGAAGAGGGACTCATTGTAAAGGGTTACACGGACGCTAGTTTCCAAACTAATCGATATGATTCTCAATCACAATCGGGGTATGTCTTCATTATGAATGGATGGGCAGTGTCCTGGAAGAGCTCAAAGCAGGATGTGGTAGCATTGTCCACTATAGAATCGGAATACATCGCCGCTTCATTGGCAGCACAAGAAGCTGCATGGTTAAAGAAATTTATTGCCAACCTAGGGGTGGTCTCTACCATTCAAGATCCCCTAGAGATCTTTTGTGATAACGTGGGTGTGATTGCTCAAATCAAGGAACCGTTCATATCAAAAGACAAGGCACATTGAGCGGAGATTCAATTACATAAGGGATGAAGTTGAAAACGAAAATATATGTATTCGCAAAGTTCACACCAATCAAAATATTACGGATCCACTCACAAAGCTCCTTGAAAGGCCAAAGCATGTGAGTCATACTTGTGCCTTAGGACTTTGATATTCTAGTGATTGGATTTGATCTATTTAGTATTTAAAGAACTGAATAATTGTTATTTTGACTCATTTATATGATTATGATACTATGAGTTATGTTCCATTTTAGCATGTTTAGATCCATGAATATGTTTATTATTCTAAATGTTCGTAGTTGGTCATATTTGTGGGAACAAATATGAAGGTAAGACTATTATGAACTTGGATTAGTGGGTATTCATAAGGTAAGAATATAGAGCAAAAGGTTGTTACCAAAGTTCATAGATATTTGTAGGTTACAAATATTGGACTGACCTGCTCTCAAATGTTACTACATGGAATTATGTAATTGATCATAAGTAAATTTGAGTAATGGTGAATATCATAGTATCCTCTGACCTGAGATACATATTGGGTTTTGATATTCACCAAATATTATACTTTGACCTAGTTCTTCGCTGTTCTGAAATATGGACAGTACACAAGGCTAGGTTCAGGTGTGATACAAGGTGATTGTGAGAAACGTATGTAGTCAGGATGGGATTTGTTCCTCTTATTCGTTGAGAGTAAGATGTCTAAGGCCTAATAAAGTTAAATCAACAGGGAATGATCATTTTGTGTCTTTGGATTTAACATGACATCTGTAACAAAAGGATAAATGATAGATTCACCTAAATCATTTTTAAGTAAGGGACTTGAAGAAGATGATGTTATTGAATGACACTTTGTCATGCGTATTTGGGGTAGTAAACCATTGTTAGGTGGTATTTGCTACTTGCATCAATCCTCTAAGTATCTTATGCAAGTGGGAGATTGTTGGACATGGTCTGCCCAAGACACATATTGAATTGATGTGGCTAGTACATTATGATCCAAGTCGGGTCATACCCAATAACAAGCTAGACAAACACCAACAATATTTATTTTATGATATGATCATATAAATAGATATTAACACTTAGAGTGTTTAGAAATTAGGTTTTCTAAATATTTGCACTTGTGTTGTAAATAAATTATATGGATAATTTATTTTAAAGAGAGTATTATATATTGTTATTCAAATGGTTGGACAATATCTGTGTCCTTGATCATGTTTGTTTCTTTTGGGCATGAGATCATATTCATCATAAGAATTATAATCATGATTATAATAATTTGATGGATGTGATCTTCTATGATAGCCATTATGCCAAGTATTATTTCTAAATCTGTCATACTTATGTTATGTGTATGACCTAGGATAAAATCTTGGTGTCCAATAATCATAAATATCATAATGTTTAAAATCATACCCATGCTGATGTGATTGACTAGAAAAGTAGCTATGACGACTGTTGTAGTTCTCATATTCCAATCTTGGTGAGTACAACTCTGATGGATGATAAGATCTTTGACCTCTTCTGTGTTGTGATGTTGGAGAGTTGTTGTATGAACACTATGAGATGGTATGATTCTCCATGTCATAATTTACGCAGTAAGGAGAAGGTCTGGATCTTCTTCCCTTAGGCTTGGATGATGAAGTTGGATTTGATTGGTACTTCACAGCCTTTTGTCTTGGTTGTTTTTGTTGCTTTCTCTTATGAGGACATATATATGTATCACTCTTAGTGTTTTTACACTCAGACGTGTTGTGTGAATCTGAATTTCATGTCTTGTAGAGAATGTCGTTGTTTTGGAGTTTCTAATATAGCTTTTGAGGTTGAAGGTGTTGGACATGGTCTGCCCAAGACACATATTGAATTGATGTGGCTTGTACATTATGATCCAAGTCGGGTCATACCTAATAACAAGCTAGACAAACACCTATAATATTTATTTTATGATATAATCATGTAAATAGATATTAACACTTAGAGTATTTAGAAATTGGGTTTTCTAAATATTTGCACTTGTGTTGAAAATAAATTATATTGATAATTTATTTTAGAGAGAGTATTCTATATTGTTATTCAAATGGTTGGACAGTATAGTCTTTTGTCCGCATTTCTTATTACTCATCCGCATTTACTAATGCGGATGTGCTTTTGAGGAAATGCGGATGAAGATTACTCATCCGTATTTACTAATGCGGATATGCATTTAAGGAAATGCAGATGAAACTACTCATCCGCATTTACTAATGCGGATGTGCATTTGGGAAATACGGATGGAATTTCTTTATCTGCATTTAAAAATGTGGAAGGGGACCATTCATCCGCATTTACTAATGCGAGTGAATGTTTGAGAAATGCAGATGGGACAAGGGGCTAGGCCCCGCCCACTTTTCTCTTTCCTCGTCTAAAATTTTAGTATCCTAGGACATGCAATATATGATTGCAATCAACCACTCTCTCTAATATATACAACATAACACTCGAAGTGCACCTCTTGATCTTCCGATTTTATCTCGATCGGTCGAAGAACAAAACGAAGAATAGAGGTACGTTCAAGTGTAAAAATCCTAGTAACCGGGTGTCTGTTGGAGGCTTGGGGGTAGACTACCTTGAGGCGTCCTTCTTTGGAAGCAGCCATTCAACTATCATCTTCCTTGAATTCCTTGCGAGAGGTAGTCTGCTAAACACCCTATGGTTGTTTGTAAGCATGTCTTTCATATATCTATCCATAACGGTTTTAACAGATATATAAAATGGTTTATATATATTAACTGTAACAAGTTTTGAATCCTTATTCCCCTGTGTTTTTATTTTATTTGGATAAAATGACTCTGATAAACTTGTTCAAAACCCAACAGATGGTTGGCTTGGATCAGGTGTAGAAGACTTGGTCTGATTTTTCTTCTTTCTTTTAGATTTGGTTTTCTTCCTCTTGACCTGGTCTTTGATTTCTTGTACCTCAGGCTTCTGCTTGTTCTTTAACTGCATCTTAATCTTTGCCTTTACTTTGGCCTTTGTGAATACTGGTTCAAGAAATCCAGTTGGTTTGAATTTTCATAGAGAACCATAGCCTTTTGTTTGTTGCTTTGGATTTTTATGGCTGTGTTTGTTTTTGATTGATTTCTTCAATGACATGGTTAGTACATGTCAATTTTGCTTTGTTTGGTTGGTTGGTTTCTTCATCACTGTCATCACTTACAGGATCTCCATCTTGACCATCACAGGAATGAAAGGTTTCATTTTGTGGTGAGTCAGGTTTGAGGTACAGCTTTGATGTTATTTTAGGAGAAGTGATTTGATTGATAGTGGATGGTTTGTCTGTTGGAGGATGATCATGCATATTTGAATCTTCTTTGACTGGATTTGTCACTGAAGTTGGCATTTATATGTAGTTATCATTGTAAGGAGGAGGTACAACATGGTATGTAGTTCCAGCACTCTTCTTCTGATCTCTTTGTGTATTAAGTTGTTCTTCCAACTTGCTAGCAGTCAGCTTTAAATTATCAAGTTCAACTTCTGTTGATGCATGATCTGCTTTTGTCTTTGTTAAAGACTCAGTGAGGTTTGTAACTTGAGCTTGAAGACTAAATCTTTCTCCAAGGAGTTTTTCTACATCCTTCAGCAGAGAATTGATTTTATCTTCAAAGGCTTTATGTTGTGTCTTCAATTCTGCATTTGTAGCCTTTTCTGTATTGATTGCTTGATTTAGACGCTCAATGTAATGTAGCAAGTTATTGACTGTTTTGGTTGTACTTGCTTCTAATATTTTGGCTTCAGCTTCAGCCTTTGTGTTTGTTAACTTCATAGAGAGTTTAAATGCGTGAGCATTCAGCTTGTGGTTTTCTTTAAGCAAGTTATCAACTTCTTTCTCTGGTGAACTAATTTGATTAGTAGACGTTTGTAGTTCCTCTGCATGTGAAGCTCTTTCCTCCTTTATCATGTATGCTAGATTGTTGCAATATTTATGATATGCTTGTACTTCATCTATGCATGCTAATGAGCATAGATTTATCTTTCTGTCTTTAGGAATTTCAGGCAATGGAGGAATGTTTGTGTTGTTTTTGTTTGTGGTTTTTGCAAACTCAGCAGTTAACTCTTCAAGTTTGATTTGTTGTTGAACCATTTTGTCTTGCAACTTGTTCATCTCTTGAGCTAAACTGATGTTTTGTTGATTCAGTGTCATGATTTGTGCTTGATCATTGCTTTGAGAATGTTTCATCTTTGACCTGCATTTGATCAAATCATTAGACAATGTGTTGTTTGAGTTTGCAAGATCACATAAATGTAAGTGCATCATTTCTTTCTCAATAAGACAGATGTAAAGCTGAATGTTTGTCTTGTCAAACAATGAATTGTTGTTATTGTTTGATATGTTGCTATTGTTTGGTTAATTGCAACTTTTCTTTGATTTGCTGCTAATGTTTGGTTGATTAAAGTTTTTGTTTGTTTTGTTGTTGTTGTTTGGTTGGTTGCAGTAGCTTGGTTTGCTCTGTTTGAATTCCTGGAACCTCTTTCTACCTGCAGCAAGATAGATAGCTCAGTTTCTTGAAACACGAGTGTTAGTGAAAGATGTTAAAATTTTCATTTTGTTTAAAAACAAAAATGATTTGAAAATTGTTTTTGTGTTTAGATCTAAATCAAACTTACACTTTAATCGAATCTAGAGAGCGTCAAAACTCAATTTAATTAGATTGGTCAAATTAAAGAGTTAACTCGGTTCAATTACAATTTAGTTAAGCTGGACTAAGATTAATCTAGCTTATTTTAAAAATAATAATATTTGTATCTTTTCAATTAAAATTTAAATGATTTTGTGACATGATTAAAATTATTGTTAAATTGTTTGTTTGAATAAATATATATGCCGGATATGTGACATTCAAAATAAACAAATGATAGTCAAAGTGAAATTTCTTCCGAGAACACTTCAAATTTTGAGAACACTTCAACTACCAAGAACAAACCTTGGTGAAGTGATGTTTATAAGATCTGCTATGAACAAAGAACAGTTCAATGGGTCTTAACACATCAGCTGTGTATGTCCGCTGTGGACATTTTGAGTTGTGTATGTTCTTGTTATTTACTCGTCCGCTGTGGACATTTTGAATGTCCGCTGTGGACAATGTTGTGTATGCTCTTGTTCTTTAGTCGTCTGATGTGGACAGATGTAAAGGAGTGTGTCCGCTGTGAAGCTTTTTACTCGTCCGCTGTTTTCTTACTCGTCCGTTATGGACCGAGTTGTGTGTTTAATGTGCGCTGTGGACGTGATAAATGTCTTCTATGAGTGATTAATGAATCAGCTGTGGATGAGTTGTAATGTGGGTGGTGATGTTTACTCGTCCGCTATGGATCTGGGTGTTTGTTTCAATTTCCGCTGTGGATAGATGTAATGGATTGTGTCCGCTGTGGACGTGATGATTCAACGTTTGCTATGGATTTTCTTAAGCGTCCGCTGTGGACTTTCTTAAGCGTCCACTGTGGACTTTCTTAAGCGTCCACTGTGGATGTTTAATGTCTGTTGTGGACCTGGTGTTTGTTCAATGTCTGCTATGGAGTTACTTACACGTCCGCTATGGAGTTACTTACACATCCGCTGTGGACAGATGAATGTTCTCTTTGAAGTTACTTAACATCCGATGTGGACCTTATGTTTGATCCTGTCTACCGCAAATTTACACGTCCGCTGTGCATAGATAACTGTCTGCTGTGGAATTTAACACATCAGTTGTGGGTGTTTTTCTTCATCAGCTATGAACACATAGAAAAATGAATGTTTGTTAGTTGTGGACTTAAAACATCAGCTGTGGATTTAAAACATCAGTTGTGGATGTAACACTTGGTAAAAGATTTATGGTTCAAGATGTAATTTGTATACTTTGTAAAATTCGATTATGAATGGAATTTCACTTGCAATTACACAAATTGATGTTTGAATGATTGTTGAATGATACTTGAATGATTGAATGTTGAACAACCGAATCAAAATCCGGATTAAATCATGAATTTGACTGAATTTTGAGATTTCAAAATAGTTTGACTTTGAAAAAAGTCAAACTTCATGTTCTTGAATGAACAAACTTTTGATTCTTGGGTATCTGATGGAATTTGATAAAACCAAATGTTTTAATAGCTATAGATAAGTGATTCTAAGCTAAAACAACAATCAATTTCATATAATCATCACCTAAACTTGGATTTAGATGATGAACTCATGAAGAACACAATGAAAAACAAAAACCCATACATAAGAATCAATGTTCAAAAATGGATGATTTGGTTGTTGAAAATGATAAACGAACCTTAGAGTTGATGTTTCTAAGCTAAAAAACCACTATTAATTTCAGCTAAACAATATCAGATTCGTGATTTTTGATGATTTTTCCTTAAGAACAGTGAACTTTTCTCAAGAACATAAAAATCTTCAAATTCAAGAGTTGTTGATGTTCAATTGATATGAAACTTTGCAGATGTGTTAGTTATCACAAACTAAAGCTATTAGAAGCTTAAATTTGATCAAACAACAACAAAATCAAAATTTCATGTTCATTAGCATTTGAAGACTTTAAGAACAAGTTTGTTTAAATCTTCAAATTAATGGCTCAAATGAACTTCAATAGATGTGAAAACTGCAGATCTTCACAAAATAAAAAATCTAAGCTAATGGTAGCTTGATTTCATCAAAAACAAAAATAATTTGCAGATCAAACTTGTCGTTCAAATTTTTGAGAGAAATTTGAAGAACAAGGAGCCAATGCTCTGATACCAACTGTTGAAATTCGCTACTCGTGGGATCGAATATTGCAATCGTATTGTTGCCGTTTATCAGATCTATGATGTGGAATCTTATAGACCTGTTGATGATTTCAAGTGAAGATCTGTTGCAAGATTTAATGTATGATGATGAATGAATGATGAACAATTCAAGAACACATATTCATAAAAATTTCATACATTCATATGGATGATGATACTAGGAGATTACAAAGGGTTTTTGTAAGAAAATTCTCTCTCACACACACTCAACCTAATTGTTTCTCTTACTAGACTCATTCTCCCTTGTTTGTTTCTGTTAGTACTTACAATGCTTAGCAATGCTTAGAGTATAAAATGACTACACTTAGTCTATTTATACACTTAGTCTATTTATACACTTTACATAAATGAACAAAATTACATTTAAGCCCTATTAATTACACAAATATTATTCTAAGTCTGATAATATCTCTGTTGCTGATGCATGACTGCCGGGTGCTAACGTCATTCGGGACGAACGCTGATGTTGACTATTGACTTTGACCATGGTTGACCAAGTTTGACTTTGGTCAATTTTCTTCGTTTTGATCATAATTTTAGCATAGCTTCACCGTGTCGGAATAATTCATTAATTAAATAAAATATTGCAGGGAAATAATTCATCAAAAATCATTTCATGCATTAATAAATACATTTGACAAGTAATACATCATCATTCAAAAGATTACAAAATATCACTTAGTTGTATTACAAAACAACATCATTATCGTGCATGAAATGGATGCCAGTCTTTGCCCGCCAAGTAGCTTCAACCTCGTGCCATCCTCAGCAACAAGCTACCTGCCAACTGAAAATGCATATAAAGTCAGCGTTGCTGAGTGAGTTCTAGTTTTATAAGTAAAATACTTTACTTTGAAGGAAAACATTTCCTTTACTTTTGTTCGTGATTACATATCATACGTACAACTTGATAATATCATTATTACCTTTTAACATTCTTTTCATTCACTTCTAACTTTCATTATTATCTTTCACATTCATCTAGACCAATGTCATAAGCTATACCCCAAACATTGTGCACGAAGCTGGTACTGGGCCGAAGTCTATAAATAGACCCCTAACATTATGCATGAAGCTGACTCCAGTACTTGGGCAAGCGACAAGGGTCCCGTTTCGTACTTATTAATCAATCACAAAGATTGACCCCTTTGTGCATCCTCATGGGTTAGCTAAACCGCACACAGTTGAGCTAACAACCCCTCAATGAGTTGTGAACCTCCTTTCAGTTGCTTGCAAGACTTTACATTCTTTCATTATGTTCCACTTCGTTAACAATGTCTTTCACTTTCATTATATAATACTTTACGTACAAGGGCATTAACACACCACGTAAAGTCACGTAATAATACGTAATAAGGAACATCAATAACAGGCCACAACATGCTTAACATGAACAAACATAACCAACCAAAACATTCCAGAGCTCAATCCTTAATTTCTATTTCCCAAAATTTCAAAAAAATCATGTCAGTTTAGGCGCATGAGGACTATGTGGGCGTATGGGCACTATGAAGGCGTACGAACAGTTGGGCGCATGGCAACACTTGGGCGCATGGGAAAAACTTAGGTGCATGGGAAAATCTTAGGCGCATGGGTACTAAGTAGGTGCGTGAGTACTATGCAGGCGCATGGGTTCTTGGGCGCATGGGAAAACTTGGGCGCATGGGCAAACACTTAGGCGTATGGGCAAAAACTTAGGCGTATGAGTACTATGCAAGTGCATGGGTACTTGGGCACATGGGCAAACACTTAGGCGTATGGGAAAAAACTTAGGCGTATGAGTACTATGCAGGCGCATGGGCAAGTGTTAGGTGCATGAGCAAGTGTTAGGCGTAGGGGCAATTCACCTGTTCTAACTTATACTAATTTCAGTTCCTGATCATCATCCTAACGTATTCTTAGCCAAAATCTAGCATATTAAGCACTTAGAACAAGCATACAACCATAATATTCACTTAAAACCTTCATAAACACACACACCTACATAAAACAAGGAGTAACACATGGTTCAACACACTGGGAGTTGCAAAAATAATAATTTATATGCGTTTCAGCCCCAAAATAAGTTTAAAATAGAAAAAACAGGGATCTAGAACTCACCTACAGCAGCCTTCGAGTAAAACTCCTCCAAACTCGAGAGTACTTGGAGTTCAAACACCTAAACACACCAAAAACACACAACCGAACACAGAGAAACACATAAGACTTGGTCCAAAAGCTTAGAATCTAGCTGAAACCGAACAAAACACACAAAAACTCACCTACAAGCCGATTCTTCTTCTTCTTCTCTCTAAAACCCAATGGAAACTCTGCTTTTCTTCTTTTCTGCAGTCAAAGCAGTTGGTGAGCAGGGGAGTGGGCGGCCATGCCCACCTTTTAAATATAATTATAATAAAGTTTGCCTCTTGCACAACTTTAACTCTTCAACTTGGGTATTTCACCTTTCTTTCTTTATACTTCTCTTTTCTTTTCGTTTCTTCTCTCTTTTTTTGTAAATTTCCGGGTGTTACAACTCCACCCCCTTATATAGGTTTCTCCCTGAAACCTGTCACTCCTCAAACAGTTGTGGATAATGCTGTCTCATCTCTTCCTCCGTCTTCCATGTAGACTCGGATCCCTTCCTGTGCCTCCACTGTACTCGCACCAGTGGAACCACTTTATTCCGTAATCTCTTTTCTTTTCGGTCAATGTTTGCCACTGGTTGCTCTACGTAGTTCAGTCGTTCATCGACTTCAATGTACTCCAGTGGTACAATCATATCTTCATCAGCTAGGCATTTTCTCAGATGAGATACATGGAATGTTGGATGGATCCCACTTAACTCATCGGGTAGCTCCAACCTATAGGCCACCTCTCTTACTCGAGCAATGATTCGAAAAGGTCCTATATACCTTGGGCTCAGCTTACCCCGCTTTCTAAACTGAATGATCCCCTTCCAACATGAACCCTTTAGCATAACTATCACCCATATAGCATCGTACCCCCTTGCCGTGTGTGGTAACTTCGTAATGAAGTCCATGGTGATGTGCTCCCATTTCCACTCAAGTATATCCAAAGGTTAGATCTTTCCATGTGGCTTCTGATGCTCAGCCTTCACTTGCAAGCTAGTAAGGCACTTGCTCATAGACTCCGCTACATCGCACTTCATACCCGACCATTAGTAATCTTTCTTCGTATCATGATACATCTTTGTAGCACCAGGATGAATGGAGTATAGAGTCTTATGAGCTTCATCCATGATTTTCCCTCATAGGTCTCTATAACAAGAGATCCACATCCGCCCAAAGCAGATTCTAACTCCAAGAGTGTTTTCACCTAACTCCGTTACTAAACCTCTCATCCTTTCGGAGTTAAGGAGCTCTTCTTTCAACGCCTCATCTTGGAACCCCTTGACCTGTGTCATCACATCAGAGGTCATCACCAACTGGTAAGCTTTCACCCGGATTGGCTCGGGTCTCTCCTTTCGGCTAAGGGTATCCGCCACTACGTTGGCCTTGCCCGGATGGTAGTGGATCTCACAATTATAATCCTTGATCAACTCTAACAACCTCCTCTTCCTCATATTGAGATCCTTTTGCTCAAAGAAATACTTCAAGCTCTTGTGGTCAGTAAAGATAGTGAACTTCGTCCCGTACAAGTAGTGCCTCCAAATCTTCAATGCAAAGACCACAGCCGGTAGCTCTAAGCCATGAGTAGGATAATTAGCCTCATGGATTTTCAACTGTCGGGACGCATAGGCTATTACTCTTCCCCATTGCATCAGCATGCATTGCAACCCCAAATAAGAAGCATCCGAATAGACCATTAAGTCTTTGTTCCCCTCGGGCAATGTCAAAATAAGAGCCTGAGTCAATCTCATCTTCAGCTCTTCAAAAGTACTCTCCTGTTCTAAACCCCATACACACTTCACATCCTTGCGGGTCAGCTTGGTCAATGGTGAGGCTATCTTGGAAAAGTCTTGGATAAATCTTCTATAATAGCCCGCCAAACCCAAGAAACTACGGATCTTGGATGGCGTTTTTGGAGACTTCCATTGTATCACCGCCTCAACCTTTGCTGGGTCTACCATGATCCCTTCGAAATTTACCACATGACCCAAAAACTAAACCTCGCGCAACCAGAAAGCGCCCTTGGAGAACTTAGCATACAGCTTCTCTCTTTTAAGTGTCTCCAATACCTCACGAATATGACCGGCATGCTCTTCTTTGCTCTTCGAATAAATCAGGATATCATCGACAAACACAATCACTGATTTATCCAACATCGACCGACACAACCGGTTCATCAAATCCATAAAGGTAGCTAGCGCGTTAGTTAGACCAAAAGACATAACAAGAAACTCGTAGTGTCCATAATGCGTGCGAAAAGCTGTTTCTTGTATATCCTGCTCCTTCACCCTCAACTGATGGTAACCAGATCGGAGATCTATCCTTGAGAACCAACTGGCACCTTGGAGCTGATCAAATAAGTCATCAATCCTCAGTAATGGATACCGGTTCTTCACGGTCAACTTGTTTAACTCATGGTAGTAGATGCACATCCTCATACTATCGTCCTTCTTCTTTACAAACAAGACCGGAGCACCCAAGGGAGAGATACTCGGTTGAATGAACCCTTTGTCCAACAACTCTTGCAGCTGAACCATCAGTTCCTTCATCTCAGACGGAGCCAATCGATACGATGCCTTGGCAACAGGTTGAGCACCAGGTATCAAGTCGATTTGGAACTCAATCCCGCGGTCCGGTGGTACACCTAGTAAATCTTCTAGGAACACGTCTGCAAAAGTACAGAGGCACAAGTTTGGTTTACTAGGAAACTTAGCACAGAAGGCAGCAAAAATAAAACTCTTACTAGAACCAGAATCAAATAGTACAGAGGCACAAGTTTGGTTTACTAGAAACATACTTGACATGACATCGGGGTCCACCCTAGCCTCCTCCCGGGTCATCGTGAATGCTCTGGCTTTTGCTCTCTGCCCATCATTCTCGATCCCCTTCTTTGCCCCAGAACTCTCAGCCCTCGGCTTCCTGCAATCTCTACTCATATGCACAGCCTCACCACAATTGTAGCACCTCGTCACCCCACAATCCCTTATTATATGCCCTGCCTTCCAATATTTGAAACAAAGATTTGATCACCGCTTACATTCCCCCGCATGCTCCTTCCCACACCTATAACACATCCTTGACCCAGTACCTGCCATCACCACCCTCCTGTCATCCATTCTTGCCTTTTTGCTTTTGGGGGTGAAACCACCACTGCCAAATCTTTTCCTCTTCCAATTTCTATCACCATCACCTTTCTTATTCACCTTCACTACCGCCACCTCTCTCTCATCATATAGTCTCCCGGCCAGATCAACCACTGACCTAAAAGTACTCGGCCGGGAGGAGATCATGTGCCTACGGATATCTGCCGGCAAACCCTAGATAACCTCTTGATCTTCCTTGACATTGGCATCACCTGCTCCGACACCAGATGGCAGGATCGTCTGCATGACCTGGTGAACTTCCTCCACAACTGCCTCTTTCACAGAGGCTCTCAGATTAGCACTCTCATCACCGCCATCCTGGTGATGAAGCTCGGGGTCTGCAGGAGCCGTCTCAGCAGCCTTAGCCTTGTTCCCGGTGACACGTGGCCTACACCATGACCACCCTGCACACCACCTCGAGAAGCCTTCGAAGATCTACCACCCGCCATCCTCTAAACAATAAAAGATTCAAACACCAACACGATCATTCAAGGTAATAGCTCAGATTATGTCAAGTATAGTAAGTCCCTAATTACAGTGGCTAGTTGTGATTAACCACTTGCTTTACTCTTCATCCCCCAAACGTTTCCTACCCTGACTACATCAGTATCCAAATCTACTAAGAGCACATAAATCAGATAGCATGCGCATATAATACCGGTTAACCTTAAGAAAGTAAATTACCTGATGGCACGTAGCTACTTGGGTTGGCATCCCTTCATTCGGTCCCATTCTCAGTTTAAGTTCAGGTTTTGAAAATATTTACCCATTTCTCTTAAACTTTGGCTCTGATACCAACTTGTAAGGCCCCATTCCCGGGAACCCCACAGTTGGTCAATCACAACCTCTTTTATATCAAAACATATTAAGATTTATTAAGTAAATAAAATATTATAGCGGAATAATTCATCAAAAACCATTTCATGCTTTAATAAATACATTTGCCAAGTAATACATCGTCGTTCAAAAGATTACAAAATATCACTTAGTTGTATTACAAAACAACATCATTATCATGCATGAAATGGATGCCAGTCTTTGCCCGCCAAATAGTTTCACCCTCGTGCAATCCTCAGCAACAAGCTACCTGCCAACTAAAAATGCATAAAAAGTTAGCGTTGCTGAGTGAGTTCTAGTTTTATAAGTAAAATACTTTACTTTGAAGGAAAATATTTCTTTTACTTTCATTCGTGACACACATCATACGTACAACTTGATAATATCATCATTATCTTTCAACATTCTTTTCATTCTTTTCGTATGTTTTGAACTTTCATTATTATCTTTCACTTTCATCTAGATCAATGTCTTATGCTATACCCCAAACATGGTGTATGAAGCTAGTACTGGGCCGAAGTCTATAAATAGACCCTTAACATTGTGCATGAAGCTGACTCCAGTACCGGGGCAAGCGACAAGGGTCCCATTTCGTACTTATTGGTCAATCATAAAGATTGACCCCTGTGTGCATCCTCATGGGTTAGCTAAACAACACATAGTTGAGCTAACAAGCCCTTAATGAGTTGTGAACTTCCTTTCAGTTGCTTGCAAGGCTTTACATTCTTTAATTCTGTTCCACTTTGTTAATGATGTTTTTCACTTTCATTATATAATACTTTATGTACAAGGGCATTAACACATCACGTAAAGTCACGTAATAATACGTAATAAGGAACATCAATAATAGGCCTCAACATGCATAACATGAACAGACATAACCCACTAAAACATTCAAGAGCTCAATCATTAATTTCTATTTCCCAAAATTTTAGAAAAATCTTGTCAGTAAAGGCGCATTAGCACTATGTGGTCGCATGGGCACTTTGCAGGCGCACGGACAGTTGGGCGCATGGGAACACTTGGGCGCATGGGAAAAACTTAGGCGCATGGGAAAAACTTAGGCGCATGGGTACTAAGTAGGCGCATGAGTACTATGTAGGCGCATGGGTACTTGGGCGCATGGGAAAACTTGGGCGTAAGGGCAAACACTTAGGCGTATGGGCAAAAACATAGGCGTATGAGTACTATGCAGGCGCATGGGTACTTGGATGCATGGGAAAACTTGGGCGCATGGGCAAACACTTAGGCGTATGGGTAAAAACTTAGGTGTATGAGTACTATGCAGGCACATGGGCAAGTGTTTGGCGCATGGGCAGTTCACCTGTTCTAACTTTTACTAATTTTAGTTCCCGATCATGATCCTAACGTATTCTTAGCCTAAATCTAGCATATTAAGCACTTAGAACAAGCATACAACCACAATATTCAATCAAAACATTCACAAACACACACACCCACAAAAAACAGGGGGTAACACATGGTTCAACACACTGGGAGTTACAAAAATAATAATTTATACGCATTTCAGCCCCAAAACAAGTTTAAAACAGAAAAACCAGGATCTAGCTCTCGAGTACTCCTCCTCCTCTCAAACTCGAGAGTACTTGGAGTTCAAACACCTAAACACACCAAAACACACAACCGAACACAGAGAAACACATAAGATTCGGTCTAAAAGCTGAGAATCCAGCTGAAACCAAACAAAACACAAAAACTCACCTAAAAGCCGATTCTTCTTCTTCTTCTCTCTAAAAACCGATGGAAACTCTGCTTTTCTTCTACTCTGCAGTCGAAACAGATGGTGAGCAGGGGGAGTGGGCGGCCATGCCCACCTTTAAGCATAATGATAATAAAGTTTGCCTCTTGCACAACATTAACCCTTAACTTGGGTTATTTCACCTTTCTTACTTTATACTTCTCTTTTCTTTTCTTTTCTTTTCTCTTTTTTTTTTTGTAAATTTCCGGATGTTACATGAAAAAATGTGGATGAAGTCTTTAGAAAATATTCTAAGTGTCCAAAAGTATGCGGGTGAACCAAATGCGGATGAACAAGTCCAATGCGGATGAACAAAATACTTAACTATGGAACATAAAACCAATGTGGTTGAATGCTCAGCAAATGCGGATGAAGACCAGCAAATGCTGGTGAACAGTTAATAAATGCGGATGAACACTTAACAAATGCGGATGAACACTTAAAAAACGCGGATGAACACTTAACAAATATGGATGAACAAATGCCCACACCGGACAACCAAAGTCCACAACAAATAGTCTAAATGCCTAAGTGTCCATAGCGGACATGTAAAGTCCATAGCGGACAGTCTAAAGTCCCACAACGGATGACTTAAAACATTCTAAGTGTCCACAGTGGACACCTTATCCATGCATATGTGTCCACAGCGGACTGCTAAGTCCAGTACTTGTGACGCAACTTAAGAAATTTTCCAGTCCCAAACATCATTTTTACATGAACTTAGCTTAGATCTATCATGTCAAATACTAAAAACAGAGCTTACAACTACACAAAATCAAATAAGGCATGAAAAAACACACACATCGCATACACAGCAGATGCAAAAACGTAGAAAACTCATGCTTCAGTTGTAAAAATTCAGTTAATATGCATTTCAGCCCCAAACAAGTTTAAAACAAGTAAAATAGGGGAATCTAAAACTCACCTCTAACTGCTTTCGAGTAAAACTCCTCCAAACCCAAGAGCAACCTAGAGTTCCAGTACCTATACACATCAAAACAAGCAGCCAATACAAGAAACACGTTAGAATCGGTCCAGCAGCTCAAACACAGCTGAAAACCGAGTAGAAAACACAAGAAAACCTCACCTACAAGCAGATCTTCCACCTTCTCTCTCTAGAAACCGATTGCATATTCTTCTTTCTTCTGCAACCGAAAGCAAGATCTGTAAAAGAATAGGTGTGGGCTGCCATGCTTCTTTTAAATCCCATAATGGCAAGTTTACCACTTGCCCAACTTTAACCCCTTGACTTGTGATATTTCACCTTCCTTTCTTTTTTTTAAATTTCCGGGTGTTACAAGTCCACCCTCCTTATATAGGTTTCGTCCCTGAACCTGTCACTGCTCGAACAGTTTTGGGTAATGCTGCCTCATCTTTTCCTCAGTTTCCCACGTAGACCAGGATCTTTTCCTGTGCCTATACTGTATTCGCACCAGTGGAACCACTTTATTCTGCAGCCTCTTCTCTTTTCTGTCGATGATGGCCACTGGCTGCTCCATATAATTGAGCCGTTCATCTACCTCAATATCCTCCAGTGGCACAATCATATCCTCGTCGGCTTACACTTTCTCAATTAAGATATATGGCATGTCGGATGGATTCCATTTAACTCATCGGGTGGCTCTAACTTGTAAGCCACCTCTCCAACTCGAGCAACGATTTGGTTAGGCCCTATATACTTCGGGCTTAGGTTTCCTTGCTTCCTGAACTGAATGATCCCTTTCCAAGGTGAAACCTTCCGCATAACTCTATCGCCCAACTTGAATTCGATCAGCCTATGTCTCTTGCCGACATACGATTTTTGTCTATCCTTTGCTGCTTCCATAAAGGCCTTGATCTTCTCCAACTTTCCGGTCGTAGCCTCGTTCACCTCAATGCTCTCCAACTCCTTCTGCCCAAAGTCACTCCAACATACGGGCGTTCTACACTTCTTGCCGTATAGCATTTCGTAAAGAGGCATACCAATGCTGGCAGATAACTGTTGTTATATGAGAACTCGGCTAATGGTAAGTGTTCATCCCAACTTCCACAAAGTTCAATGACGTATGCTCGTAGCATATCCTCCAGTGTCTGAATCATCCTTTCCGACTGACCATCTGTCTGGGATGATAAGCCATTCTGATATGTAGCTTCATCCCTCTCGCATTCCTGGAATCTCTTCTAAAACTTAGATGTAAACTGAGTGTCACAGTCAGACACCATAGACACCGGCACACCATAATGAGTCACAATCTCTTTGGTGAACAGATCCGCCAACCTCTCAGGTGAATACGTCTCACTGATTGGTAGAAAGTGAGCACTCTTTGTCAGGCGGTCAACATATAACCTTCTCATCCTTACGGGTCGACTTAGTCAATGGTGAAACTATCTTGGAGAAGTTTTGGATGAATCTTCTGTAGTAACCCGCCAAACCCAAGAAACCACGAATCTCAGATGGCATCTTTGGAGACTTCAATTGCATCACCGCCTCAACTTTCACTGGGTCCTCCATGATCCCTTCAGGATTAACCACATGACCCAGAAACTGAACTTCGCGTAACCAAAACGCACACTTAGAGAACTTGGCGCATAGATTCTCCCTTCTAAGCGTCTCCAACAACTCCCGAATATTTCTAGCATGCTCTTCTTTGCTCTTCAATAATTCAGGATGTCATTGATAAAAACAACCACTAATTTATCTAGCATAGGCCGACATGCCCGATTCATTAGATCCATAAAAGCAGTTGGCCTGTTGGTTAAACCAGAAGACATAATGAGAAACTCGTAGTGTCCGTAACGCGTAGAAAATACTGTTTTGGGAATATCCTGCTCGCTCACCTTCAGTTGGTGGTAACCAAATCGGAGATCTATCCTCGAGAACCAACTGGCACATTGAAGCTAATCAAATAGGTTGTCAATCCTAGGTAACGGATACCGATTCTTCACAGTCAACTTATCCAGCTCAAGGTAGTCTATGCACACCCTCATGCTACCGTCCTTCTTCTTTGCAAACAAGACCGGAGCACCCTAGGGAGAGATACTCGATCGGATGAACCTCTTATCCAACAACTCTTGCAACTGGACCATCAGTTCCTTCATCTCGGAGGGAGCTAGTCGATACGGTGCCTCGGCAACAGGTCGGCCACCAGGTATCAAATCAATCTGGAACTAGATCTCGCAGTCCGGTGGCACACCAGGTAGGTCTTCAGGAATACGTCTGGGATGTCACACAGGACTGGTACATCGGTCAATCGTGGTACTGACGTATCCACATCTTTCACATAAGCCAAGTAGGCACTACATCCACGTCTCATGCACTTCTGGGCCACCACCATTGAAATTACCTTAGGAACCGTACTAACCCTATCGCCGTAAATAATTACCGAACTCCATCAGGCGCGGTCAATCGAATCATCTTCTTGCAACACACAACATTTGCCTCATAAGTTGCCAGCCAATCCATCCCCAAAACCACATCGAATCCTCCTAGGGGCATCACGAATAATTTAGCAAAGAACCTATGGCCTTCAAGCTCTATGCCACAATCCTCTATCAGATCAGAAATCCTGGTAGACTTACCAATGGGAGTTTCTACATCAAAGGGCTCATTAATACTTCTACTTCTAACGGGCAACTTATCACAGAAGACAGCAAAAGTAAAACTCCTACTAGCACTAGTATGAAAAGCATAGAGGCACAAGTTCAGTTTACTAGAAATGTACCTGACACCACGTCGGGTCCACCCTAGCCTCCACCCAAGTTATAGAGAATGCTCTGGCATTCGCCCTCCGCCCGCCTTCTCAGTCCCCTTCTTCACCCCTGAGCTCTCAGCCCTTGGCTTCTTGCAATCCTTGCTCATATGCCCCTTCTCGCCACAGTTGTAACATTTCACCACACGACAACTCCTTGCCATGTGGCCCTCCTTCCCACACCGAAAGCAGGCATTCAATCCCCACCTACACTCCTGCATGTGGCCTGTCCCACACTTATCACATAACTTCACCATGCGACAATCTCCTGTCATGTGGCCCTCCTTCCCACACTTCTCGCACACCTTCACTCTTAACTCGGTTGCAGCCACCTTGCGACCCTCTACCTTCGCCCTTTTGCCCTTGGGAGGGAAACCACCACTATCAGCACGTTTTCTACTCAAGTTCTCCCCCTTCCTCTCATCTTCCCTTACAGCCCTGATGACCCCAGTCACCACAGACGGCAAAATCATGTGCATGACTTGGTGAACTCCCTTAGCTACAGCCTCCCTTACTATGGCCATCAGGTTAATGCTCTCATCTCCACCTCCACATCCACCGCGACCTCCCCCTCTAGAAGCCCCTGAAGATCTACCACCAGCAATCCTCTAAACACTATAAGATTCAACACCAACACTGTCATTCAAGGTAATAGCTTAGATTATGTCAAGTATAGTAAGTCCCTAATTACAGTGGCCAGTTATGATTAGCCACTTACTTTACACTTCATCCCCCAAGCATTCCCTATCCAGACTACATCAGTATCCAAATCTACTAAGCATATAAATCAAATAGCATACGCACGTAATACCGATTAACTTTATGAAAATTACCTGATGGCA
Source organism: Flaveria sonorensis (assembly GCA_025506505.1). NCBI lineage: Eukaryota > Viridiplantae > Streptophyta > Magnoliopsida > Asterales > Asteraceae > Flaveria > Flaveria sonorensis. The sequence goes on from CM046433.1 coordinate 23,450,113, forward strand.
CATAGCTACTTGGGCTGGCATCCCTCCATTTGGTCCCATTTTCAGTTTAAGTTTAGGTTTTGAAAATAATTTATCCAATTCTCCTAAACTTTGGCTCTAATACCAACTTGAAAGGCCCCGTTCCCAGAGATCCCACAGTTGGTCAATCATAGCATCATTCATTATTAAAACTCATTTAAAATATATAAACATAAGAAAATATTGCAACGGAAGAATTATCAAAACCATTTCATGCATTTATAGTTACTTTTGCCAAGTAATACATCATTGATTAAAATCACAAAAGAATACTTAGTTGTATTACAAAACAACAACATTATTCTTGCATGAGATGGATGCCAGTCTTTGCTTGCCAAGTAGCTTTAACTTCATGCCACCCTCAGCAACCACATTACCTGCCAACTGAAAATGCATATAAAAAGTCCGCGTTGCTGAGTGAGTTCTAGTTTAATAATATAGAAAATATACTTTTGTAAACTTCACTTGGTGATCATTCATCATCATACATAATCAATCATTAGGAGATTCTTCATCTTTCTTTCTTTCATTATCTTTCACTTTCATTGTCTAGGTTTGCACAAAGCAAGAGCCTATATTGTTGGTTGGAAAAAAATGCCGAACCCCTATCGGCAAATGATTTTTTGGTAGCTAACCCATTCGACAGTTGACCCACACTACTAGGCATGAAGCCTGCTCATGAATATGGGTCCTATTGATTTGGTCAATCCCCAGGATTAGACCCCAGATGTGCATCCTGAATCAGCCACACATTAGTTGAGCTAAGGACTACAAGGTCGTGCACTCATTCCATTGTGCTTGCAAGGCTTTCCATTGTTTAAAAGGGTTCGGGGTAACATTAATTAAGTTCCACTGTCTTCTTTTTATTTCTTTGTGTCTACTTGGTGAGGAATAATACTTTTAAAATATTCATAACCTTATAATCATATAACATGAATCATAATAAATATTATTTATAACAGCAGGCCATAAAAAAAAATCAAACATAAGAAACATAAACAAGCATAATCTTTCCTTATACATAAGTACTTAACACTTCAATTCTATTACCAACATTTTAGAATAATTCTAATTCCCCAAAGAAATGCGGATGAACAATACTAAATGTGGATGAACAAATGCGGATGAAGTCTTCAGAAAATATTCTAAGTGTCCAAAAGTATGCGGGTGAACCAAATGCGGATGAACAAAATACTTAACTATGGAACATAAAACCAATGTGGTTGAATGCTCAGCAAATGCGGATGAAGACCAGTAAATGCAGGTGAACACTTAACAAATGCGGCTGAACACTTAACAAATGCGGATGAATACTTAACAAATGCGGATGAACACTTAACAAATGCGAATGAACACTTAACAAATGAGGATGAACACTTAACAAATGCGGATGAACACTTAACAAATATGGATGAACAAATGCTCACAGCGGACAGCCAAAGTCCACAACGGACAGTCTAAATGCCTAAGTGTCCACAGTGGACATGCAAAGTCCATAGTGGACAGTCTAAAGTCCACATCGGATGACTTAAAACATTCTAAGTGTCCAAAGCGGAAACCTTATCCATGCCCATGTGTCCACATGGGACTGCTAGTGTCCACAGCAGACCCTAAGTTTAGTACCTATGAGGCAACTTATGAAATTTCCAAGTCCCAAACATCATCTTAACATGAACTTAGCTTAGATCTATCATGTCAAATACTAAAAACAGAGCTTACAACTACACAACATCAAATAAGGCATATAAAAACACACACATCGCATACACAGCAGATGCAAAAACGTAGAAAACTCATGCTTCAGTTGTAAAAATTTAGTTAATATGCATTTCAGCCCCAAACAAGTTTAAAACAAGTAAAATAGGGGAATATAGAACTCACCTCTAACTGCTTTCGAGTAAAACTCCTCCAAACCCGAGAGCAACCTGGAGTTCTAGCACCTAAACACACCGAAACAAGCAGCCAACACAAGAAACACATAAGAATCAGTCCAGTAGCTCGAACACAGCTGAAAACCGGGTAAAAAACACAAGAAAACCTCACCTACAAGCAGATCTTCCACCTTCTCTCTCTAGAAACCGATTGCAGCTTCTTCTTTCTTCTGCAGCCGAAAGCAAAATCTGTAAAAGAAGAGGTGTGGGCTGCCATGCTTCTTTTAAATCCCATAATGGGCAAGTTTGCCACTTACACAACTTTAACCCCTTGACTTGGGATATTTCATCTTTCTTTCTTTTTCTTTTAAATTTTTAGGTGTTACATTTTCTTTCATTTTCTTTATGAAGGACCTTTTATTTTAATTTCTGTTTGTTTTAGACACATTTGAACAAGCATTTGTAGAAATGGAAACATCAGAATTTCATTGATAACAAGTGATGATTTACAAGAAGATTTTTCAATACAAGTTTTATTATCATTATCTGTAAAAACTATTTCATCATCACTTTCCCACTCTTCAACCAAACTGTCTATCTTCACACTTTTTTCAAAGAATGATCATCAATAAATTTACTGTCGGTTTTTATGATAAGGTCAACAGTCAATGAAATGTTAACTGAAGGTTTAAGTCATTAGTTGGTTGAAAACCTAATCCGTAGTTTAGTTACTCATATGTTGTGGTAATGGATGTAGGCAAACATGTATAATCATGATTAATTGGTGGTGCAATATTGGAATATCCAACATCACATTTACCACCACTAATTTTCTGAGTCATTTGAGACTTGATTATACCTTCAATCATGTTTGAAGATAACTCAAACTTTTCAACAGTTAATTTTGCAGACAAGAGTTTACTGTTAAGTTTGTTAATTTCCAAAGTTTGATCACTATTTCTTGAAGTCAAATCGTTGATTTTATAATCTTTACAATGAAGATTTAATTTTAATTGATAAATTGATTTGTTTAAACATTGTATCTTTTCATTAGAAATTTTCTCATCCTTTTTATATTTACGAGCTTCATATTGAAGTTTTTCAACTTTCAAAATCAAGTGCTAGTTGTAAACTCTATATCTTTGAATCTTTTCTATACATGCATTAGTACAAAGATTTATGTATACCTCAACTATTTCTTCAGTCTTATCAGGTTGTCCTGGTATAGCTTTCACCATAAACGGCTTTAGAACTTCTTTCTTTTTTGGTTCAGTTGCTAGAGTGATCTCAACATCATTGATAGGATCATAATGAGCAGGTGCTGGAGTTTCCTCAACAGCAATAACTTTCTCTTCAATCATAGTTGAAGTAGTCTATATAGCTTCTTCTTTGCTTCCTTCCTTTCCATTTTAGTTTCCATTGATTGTGTTGGAGTAGTCTCAATAGCAGATTCATTAAGTACCTTTCCATCCTTCTTAAATCTCCTCTTTAGCAAAAACACAAGCAAGTAAATCTTCAGAAACAAACTCAGCAAACAAATTTTCCTCAATACTTTCTTCATCATCATGAATTTCTACTAACAATGTTGTAGACAACTTAATGTCCAATATTTCCATCTTGTGGGGATTGAGCCTAGAGGGTCAGAAAATCAAATCAAGATGATGAAGAACAAGTCACGCGAGAACCTGAATTTGCCATGCAAGAAGTTCATATTGCAAGAGAACTTTGTAGTTTAGTATAAATAGTTGTTAGTTGATGTAATTTAGGGAGGTTTTTGTCATTTCCTGATTTCAAATGTACATGTAATCTTTCAAATCAGAGAGTATACACATCAAAGTTTATTTACACTTGTGTTCATTTCATTGCTTATTCTATCTTATTACCGTGATGATTATATTCTACGCTCTTATCACGAGATTGATCTAATTGTTAAGTGTTGATCCTTACAATTGGTATCAGAGCTTGATATGCTCTAGATCGATTGATTTGGATATTGAAGAGTGTGTTTAAAGTGTTCTTGAGCTCCAAATTGGATTTCTTTAAAGATCAACTTGATTTCTCCTGTTTTTGAGTACATTTGAAGATGTTGAAAACTGTTATGTTGGTGATTGAAGATTTGATGGTGTTCATATGATTAAACAACTTTAATTGAATCAATTTGAGACAGTTAGAATAAAAATTGAACCTAAATCGCTAATTGAAAGATTGAAGTCGGAATCTTCAAAATTGGGAAGAAAATTAATCAGGCGAAAACTTACTGATCGCAGGTGAAAAGATCCTATATGCACGAGAAGTGTGTGTTTCACAAAAGTTTGATGGAAACTTTGTTACAAAATATTCCTTTCGAACGAGAAGTTTCCTTTTTCACAAAATTCAGTTAGAAAACTAACTGCGCGAAAAGTTTGTGCTTGTTTGCTCGAGAACCCTCTTATTCGCACGAGAACTTTAAGTTTAAAACTTTCTGAAAAGATGGGAAATTTAAAGCACATCACTACTACCCTTAACCTTGACAATGAGATTGGAACTAGCACAAAACTCCTAGACTTCTCAACGAAGAAGATTATCCCAACTGGGTTTACGGATTTGAGAATCATGTTATTTACACCTAACCTCGGAGGATGCAGTCAATTAAACAAGGACCGTATATTCTTGTGTATAACAATGATAAAGGAGAGTTGGTACCCAAACCTAAACACCTTTGAGATGAGGAAGACATGAAGACACTTGAGCTTGATGACAAAGCATATGCTGCCATCACTATGGCACTCACTGCTGAAATTGATCAAAAGTTCAAGGAATTTAGAAAGGCTAAAGATTTGTGGGATGCAATGGAGGGGCAGATAATGGGCAATAAGGATATGAAGGAGAGCCGAAAGGACATGTTAAATCAAAATTTTAATATGTTTAACCATGTGCTAGGTGAAATACTAGAACTAAAATGTCTAGGTTTCTTAAGCTAATAACAAAGATGAAGAGTGCAGGAATTACTTTAGAGAATATTTCTGTAAACAAGAAGCTATTGAACTAATTACCCTACAGCTGGAACAATAACTGCACCATTATTAGAAGAACCAAAGATCTTTTCACATTGTCCCTAAGGGATCTCATTTCAACTATAAAGTCATATGAAATGGATTACAAGCAGAGACCTACAAATTATATCAACACAATGGGAGCTGAAGCATTTGCATAATATGCAAAAAAGGCTAGTAATCCCAATTACTATGTTAGCTATTCCCAGTTATGTCAACAACACGCAGCCAACTCTATTAATCCAAATGTCAAAGATCCATCCATACCTTAGTTTTAAGCCTCTCATCAAAACCATTACCATCCAATGCAATCTCAACCTCAACCTCAGATTTATCCGCAAAGTCATGTAAGGACCCGTTCCCGAAAACCTCATAGTTGGTCAACCACGGCATTATTTACATAAAATTACATACATTTAATTAAAACATCGCAGTGGATTAGATTACCAAAAAACCATTCATTGCATTAATATTTAATGTTGCCAAATAATACATCAATGTATAATAGGAGTTACAAAAGAAATGTTTAGTTGCATTACAAAACAACATAATTATCATGCACGAATGGATCCCAATCTTGCTCGCCAAGTAGCTTTCCCCCTCGTGCCATCCTCAGCGATGAGTTACCTGCCAACTGAAAATGCATAAAGTCAGCATTGCTGACTGAGTTCTAGCTTTAAAATATTAAAATACCTTGTTTAAATATATAAAATATCTTTTCTTAAATTACTTCCTTTAACATAAAAAAAACCTTCTTCCGTACGTGATCACACATCATACATACAACAGGATAATATTCATTATTGCCTTCATCATTCATTTCGTACTTTCTTTATTATCTTTCACTTTCATCCAGACCAATGTGCAATACCCCGAACATTATGCACGAAGCTGGTACTGGGCCTGAGGTCTATAAATAGACCATGAACATTGTGCTCGAAGCTGACCCAGTTACCTGGGGCAAGCACAAGGGTCCTGACAATCTCAAAGATTGACCCCGCATGCATCCTTATGGGGTAGCTAACCCCCACGTAGTTGATCTGACAACCCGTGGCTGTGAACCTCCTTTCATTTTGCTTGAAAGACTTTTCGTTCGTTCTTTATGTTCCACTTTTCATATCATTAATCTTTCCGGTTATTTATGATAATACTTCACGCATACGACTATAAACACACCACATAAAGCCACACAATAATGTGTAATATGGAACACAAGAACATGCCATAAACATGCATGGAATAAACAAATACAACCAACAAATCAATCTAGGGTCAAACCCTAAAATTTCTATTTTCCCAAAATTTCAGAAATTTTTCTAAGTGTTCTAGGCGCATGAACACTATATGGGCGCATGGGCCAACACTTAGGCGCCTAGGAACCAATCCTGGGCGCATGAGATACTGTTCAGGCGCATGACTAACACTTAGGTGGCTGGAATATTTCTAGGCGCATGAGGTACTGTTCAGGCGCATGACTAACACTTAGGCGCCTGGATATTTTCGGGGCGCATGAGGTACTGTTCAGGTGCATGGCTAACACTTAGGCGCCTGGAAATTTTCTGGGCGCATGAGGTATTGTTTGGGCGCATGAGCTTGGCACTTAGAATATTTGGCAAAAACGTCTTAGGCGCATGGATACTATTTGGGCACATGAACTACACTTGGGTTTTCTAAGTCAAATTTTCAGGCGTATGGGTACTATTTGGGCGCATGGCCAACGGTTATGCATATTTCTAAATCATTTTTAGACCCAATCTGCATTCTAACATGTTTACAACTTAAATCTAGCATTCTAAACATAAAAAACAACCATAAAACATAAAAAAAAATTCACATACATACATTCATACGGGCGGCATAAAACACAGCCAGCCCCAAAAAGTTTAAAACACAAAACCAGGGATTTAGAACTCACCAATTGTAGCCTTCAAGTAAAACTTCACCGAACTTGAGGGCTCAAAGAGTTCAAACACCTAAAACACCACAAAACACACACAACCGAGCACCGAGAACACACAAATATCAGTTCTAAGGTCGAAACCCAACAAAACCAAACCAAAAACACAAAGAAACACTAACCAAGAGCAAAACACATCTTCAACTTCCTTGAAACTAAGAGAAAACTCTGCTCTTCTTTCTTCTTCTTGTCCAGCAGAAGGCAAATGGTGTAAAAGGCAGATGCATGGGCTACCATACTTTAAATATAAAATAATAGTGTTTTGTACTTTTTACACATTGGCCCCCTCCACTTACTGCTCATTTTCCTTTCTTTCAAGATACTTTTCTTTTTCCTTTCTTTTTATTTAAATTTTTGGGTTTTACAAGTCCACCCCCCTTATAGAGGTTTCGTCCCCAAAACCTGTTATTCTTCAAACAGTTGTGGCTAATGTTGTCTCATCTCTTCTTTAGTTTCCCATGTGGATTCAGACCCCTTCTTGTACCTCCACTGTACACGCACCAGTGGAACCACTTTATTCCGCAGCCTTTTCTCCTTCCAGTCGATGATTGCCACTGGTTGTTCTACATAATTGAGTCGCTCGTCTACTTCGATGTCCTCCAGTAGTACAATCATATCTTCATCAGCTAGGCACTTTCTTAGATGGATACATGGAATGTTGGATGAATTCCACTTAACTCATCGGGTAACTTCAATCGATAGGCCACATCTCCTACTCGCGCAACAATTCAAAAAGGTCCTATGTACCTCGGACTGAGCTTACCCCGCTTTCTAAACCGGATGATCCCTTTCCATGGTGAGACCTTCAACATGACTCTATCGCCCATATTGGATTCAATCTGTCTTTGCCTTTTGTCGGCATACGACTTTTGTCTATCTCTCACCGCCTTCATGAAGGCTTTGATCTTCTCCAACTTCTCTATCGTAGCCTCGATCACCACAATACTTCCCAACTACTTCTATCAGATATCACCCCAACACACGGGCGTCCTACACCTTCTACCGTATAGCATCTCATATGGTGGCATGCCAATGTTGGCATGATAACTGTTGTTGTATGAGAATTCCGCTAACGGTAGGTGCTCATCCCAACTTTCTCCAAAGTCGATCACACATGCTTAGAGCATATCTTCAAGCGTCTGAATCGTCCTCTCAGACTGACCATTTGTCTTAGGATGATAAGTCATGCTAATGTGTAGCCTCGTCCCCATCGCATCGTGGAATCTCTTCCAAAATTTCGATGTGAACCGGGTGTCACGGTCCGACATGATAGACACCTGCACACCATGACGAGCTACAATCTCTTTAATGAATAGATCCACCAGCCTCTCGGATGAATATGTCTCGCGGATCGGCAAGAAGTGGGCACTCTTTGTCATACAATCAACTATTACCCATATCGCATCGTATCCTCTTGTCGTGCGACGTAACTTCGTGATGAAGTCCATGGTAATGTGCTTCCATTTCCACTCGGGTATATCCAAAGGTTGGATCTTCCCGTATGGCTTCTGATGCTCTGACTTAACTTGCAAGAAAGTAAAGCACTTACTCACATACTTCGCCACATGACGCTTCATACCCGGCCACCAGTAGTCTTTCTTCATATCCTGATACATCTTGGTAGCACTGGGATGAATGGAGTATCGAGTCTTATGAGTTTCGTCCATCATCCACCCCCGTAAGTCTCCGTAATGAGGGATCCACATCGGCCCGAAGCGTGTTCTAACTCCAAGAGTATTTTCACCCAACTCCGTGACTAGGCCTCTCATCCTTTCAGAGTTAAGGCGATCTTCTTTCAGTGCCTTATCTTGGAACTCTTTGATCTGTGTCATTACATCGGAGGTCATAATCAACTGGTAAGCTTTCACCCGGATTGGCTCGAGTCTCTCTTTTATGCTAAAGGCATCTGCCACTACGTTGGCTTTGCCCAGATGATAATGGATCTCGCAATCATAGTCCTTGATCAATTCCAGCGACCTTCTTTGCCTCATATTGAGGTCTTTCTACTCAAAGAAGTATTTCAAACTTTTATGGTCCATGAAGATAGTGCACTTCGTCCCGTACAAGTAGTGCCTCCAAATCTTCAACGCGAAGACCACAGCCGCTAGCTCCAAGTCATGAGTAGGGTAATTAGCCTCGTGGATTTTCAACTATCAGGACGTGTAGGCTATTACTATTCCCCTCTGCATTAGCACGCAACCCAATCCCAAATATGAAGCATCTGAATAGACCACTAAGTCTTCGTTCCCTTCGGGCAACGTCAAGACAGGAGCTTGATTCAATCTCGTCTTTAACTCCTCAAAAGCATTCTCCTATTCCAAACCCCATACAAACTTCACGTCCTTGCGGGTCAACTTGGTCAACGGTGAGGCTATCTTAGAAAAGTCTTGGATGAACCTCCTGTAGTAGTCCGCCAAACCCAAGAAACTATGGATCTCGGATGGCGTCTTTGGAGACTTCCATTGCATCACCGCCTCAACCTTTGCCGGGTCTACCATGACACCCTCGGAATTTACTACATGACCTAAAAATTGAACTTCATGCAACCAAAAAGCACACTTAGAAAACTTGGCATACAACTTCTCTCTTCTAAGTGTCTCCAATACTTCGCGTATGTGGCCGGCATGTTCTTCTTCACTTCTTGAATAAATCAGGATATCATCAATAAACACAATCACAGATTTATCCAACATTGGTCGACACACTCGGTTCATCAAATCCATAAAGGCAGCTGGCGCGTTAGTTAGACCGAAAGACATAACGAGAAACTTATAATGTCAATAACGCGTGCGAAAAGCTGTCTTAGGGATATCCTGCTCCTAGACCTTCAATTGATGGTAATCAAATCAGAGATCTATTCATGAGAACCAACTGGCACCTTGGAGTTGATTAAACAAGCCATCTATTTTGGGCAGGGGATATCGGTTCTTCACCGGTAACTTGTTCAACTCTCGGTAATCGATACACATCCTCATACTACCATTTTTCTTCTTGACAAACAAGACCTGAGCACCCTAGGGAGAGATGCTCGGTCAACTGAACCCCTTATCCATCAACTCCTGCAGTTGAACCATCAGTTCCTTCATCTCCGTTCGAGCCAATAGATACGGTGCTTTAGCAACGGGTTGAGCACCGGGTATCAAATCAATCTAAAACTCGATCTCGTGGTCTGGTGGTACACCTGGTAAATCTTTTGGGAACACGTCCGGAAAGTCACACATAACTAGTACATTAGACAATTGTGGTACTGACGCATCCACATCCTTCACATAAGCCAGGTAGGCACTACATCCGCGTTTCATGCACTTCTCTGCCACCGCCATTGAGATCACCTTAGGAACCGTTGTCACTCGATCACCATAGACCATCACCGAACTTCCATCGGACGCAATTAATCGAATCATCTTCTTGCGACACATAATATTTGCCTCATAGGGTGCTAACCAATACATCCCTAGAACCACATCAAATCCGCCTAGGGGCATCACAAATAGTTTAGCAGAGAACCTATGGCCTTCTAATTCTATGTCATAATCTTCTATCATATCAGAAATTCTGGTAGACTTGCCAATAGCAGTTTCTACATCAAATGGCTCATCAATATACCTACTACTAACAGGCAACTTAGCATAGAAAGCAACAGAAATAAAACTCCTACTAGCACCAGAATCAAATAATACAGAGGCACGAATTTGGTTTACTAGAAACATACCTGACATGACGTCGAGTTCCACTCTGGCCTCCTCCCGAGTCATCGTGAAGGCTCTAGCACTTGCCCTCTGTCCTCCATCCTCCATCCGCTTCTTCCCCCCAGAACTCTCTGCTCTTAGCTTCTTGCAATCCCTACTTAAATGGCACTCTTCGCTACAGTTATAACATCTTATAGCCCCACATACTTTTGCCACATGGCCAGGCTTGCCACATTTGAAGCAGACGTTCAATCCCAACCTACATTCCCCAGTATGCTCCTTTACACACTTACCACACCTCTTCGTCCCCGAGCCTGCCGCAACTACCCATCGGTCATCCACCCTTGACTTCTTGTTATTTGGGGTGAAACCACCATGTGACATCCGGTACTTTTCCGTTACCAAACTCCGTTAGTTCCGTTAGGTCTTGCATACACGTGTCGTGAGCACACACTAGTTGTCGCTGAACGTTGGTGACTTAATAACAATTATCTATGATAAACAGATAATAATTTAACTAATAATATGATTATTAAGTTGTGCTTATTTGCTTACGCGATTTAAATATTATTTGTGAATAAAGCTTGTAACGTGGCAACGTGATATATTTATTTTGAGCATTTCATGACTAATGAAAATTATGCATGATTATTATTATTAGTTTATAATGTTTGTATTTTGTAGTTAAAACCTTTTAAAAAGTGTTAAAAGATTAGTTTTATAAAATATAAACAATAAGGGCTAAAAAGGAAGATTTCTAAACATAAAACTTACCAAAAATCCAACCCTAATCCCCCCCTAACCCTTGTTCTACCGTGACCTCATCTACACACACACACATTCGTGATTTCAAGCAAAGAACAAGCATTCAGGCATCGATTTTGAGTGATTTCAAGGATTACAACACGTTAGCAACTTCAATTCTTGGCTATTACATGATTAAAGGTTGGATTTTTATAAGTTTTTCATGGTTTTTACTTTGGCCGAAACCCTAGTTTGATTTTGTTCTAAATGTCGAATATTTTGATTGTTTAATGATTGTATGATGTTAGTTAGATAGTATTGATGATAGCTTACATGGATTGTACAAGAAATTCATGATTTTGATGCGTGGATCATACCTTACTACTAATAGTAACTTTTGTGCATGAACTTGATGAATTGATGATGTTAGGATGTTAATGATGTTGTATGAAGGTTGGGATTATGATAATTATGCTAAAAATCCATGAATTGATCATGTAGTTCGTACCTTGCTAAAAGTAGAAACTTTTGGATATGAGATTGGTGAATTATGATGATTTGATGATGTTGACCATGTTTAAATGATAGTTATGAACATGAATAAGTATTGTGTTGTTGAATTCATGATTGAATTGAGTGTTAGATTGATTTTGGGATACTACTTTCCCAAAAGGGAAACTTTATTTGTGTAGAACTTTGGATATTGTGAGTTGGACATGTTTGTGATGTTAGGGTCATGCTAAAATGTTTATTGATGATGTTTAATGTGGTGGAATGTGTTAAATGGGTTTTATGGATACTTGATTTGGTCATTTAGGAAATTGTACTCTTATTGATTATACATGATGATGAATTATGTTAGGAGATTATTGGATCATGTTTGGGTTTGTAATAGATCATTGTTGGGTATGTTGGTTGGCATGAATCTTATTGAATAATGTGATGATGTTCGTCATACACGGGTGCGAATCTGAGGCCCCTACTTAGTAGGATTGGCAGGGTTTAGGGTGTGAAGTCGTGAGTGGCTTCACATGGCATGTTGTGCATGATTAGACTTTATGTATGATATACTAGTTGTGATGTAATGGTAATTGTGTTAAGTATGTTGACTATTTGAGATTCGCATGAGTTGTATGATAATCAAGTTGTATGATGATCTTGGTAGAACAAGTGGTTGATGAAGTGATATATGTGAACAACTTGTATGATAACTGTGTTTGATGAGTTGCTATGCTTCATTAAATGGGATTTCAACAATAACGTCACCAACTGGTCAAACGGGTCAACTGGGACAAATGTGTCTTGTTTTTCCAAAACCTTTGGTCAATGTGTTTATTGGGCCAATAGGGTTGTTAATGATTCTGTGTGCTCGTACTCATGTACTTGCATGTTCTAGGTAACCTCTGAAGGTTGTCTTTCCTCTCTCTCAACTTAGCCTTAATATCATTCGTGTGCATACCAGGTGAGTTCATGCCCCGTTTTATTTTACACTCTCTTTTGGGGGAGATATCATACTCGTTCTGAAACGCTTTAATGTTTATAAGTTGTGTAAAGTGTAATGTAGTGCGATATATACTATGAAAGTCCTCACACTTTTGGATCGTTAATATTGGAACTAGCGGGAAATCTTGGGTAGTACTACTGGGTTTGACAAGCCCCACCTGTGCGACTCGAGGTCAAATGGGTGCAATATTGTCCTAACACATGGTGTCACGACCTAGTAAGACATGACGGGAGGCAATCAAACGAAACGCTATCAGCTTCGATCGCGAAATCACTATGATTATTATTTGTGAACTTAGACTAGCTATCTAATTCAATGCACTCTTATGTTTTATAATTGTTACTGTTATGTTTTACGCAAACTCTTGAACTCACCAACCATTGTGTTGACTCTTTTAGTATGCTTTTCTCTGGTCGTGGTTAATGAAAAGCCTAGGAGCACTCACGGGTTAGCATTTGTGGGTCAGCATTGTTGGGAACACTTATTGGTTTTGCTATTGGAATTGTTGTGTATTTTGTTTTGAACAACGGTTGGCACGTCTTTGCACATTTTACATTACATTACATTACTTTGGTTTGTCTTGGTTACTGAATGCTTCCAAACTGTTTTAAAGTTTTAAACTCTGATTTTGCTTGAATGTTTCATATAGACTCGTTCTGAGTAACTAGTGACTGAGATCCTGGTTTGTCACACACCTCGCGGTAAAACCCCGCACGTGGATTTTAAGGGTGTGACACACCACGCCCAAACCGCTTCCCGCTCCAGTTCTTATCACCACCACCCTTCTTGTTTGCTTCCACCACAGTCACCTCCCTCTCATCATACGACCTACCCGCTAGGTCTACCACCGATCGAAAGGTACCCGGCCTGGTAGCAATTAAATGCCTGCGGATATCCATCGGCAACCCCTGAATGTACCTTTTGATTTTCCTTGATGCTGGCGTCACCTGATCCGACACCAGTCTCTCCATTTCGTTGAACTTGGTAGTGTATTGCTGGTGAGTCATGGTTCCCGCCCCTAGCTGTAGGAACTCCCTCTCAATCATATCAAGCTCTTTGTAAGGACAGAACTCCTCGATTACCATATTTTTCAACTCTCCCCATCTCATCTTCCCGATAGCTCTGCTGCTTTCGGCTTGGACAATGTTGTCCCACCAATACAAAGCCGAGTCTACAAATGACTGAGTGGCAAACTTCACCTTCTGGTCCTCCCTACACTCGCTGATCTCTAGGACAGCCTCCATCCCTCTCACCGATCGATGAGTAGCAGCAGCATTACCATTACCGTTGAAAGTTGGGGGTTTGCATCGCTAGAATGCCCCGTAGCTGTACCCCTTCACGGTCTCCCGCACTACCACCTCCTCCTCATCACTAGAGGCAGCCATCTCAGCGTTCAGTTCCTCCTCCTCATCACTGGAGGCCGCCATCTACCTCATTCTCCCTTCTCCCAGTCATCTTCCTTCTCTCCTCCTCCTTCTCCTTCTTCTCATCCTCTCTCACAGCACGGATGACTTTAGTCACTACAGACAGTAGGATCGTCTGCATGACTTGATGCACCTCCTCCACAAATGCCTCCTTTACTGAGGCTCTTAAGTTAGCACTTTCATCCACACCCTCTGGATGATGAAGCCAAGGCTCAGCAGGAGTCGTCTCTACAGTCCTTGTCTTGTTCCTTGTGGCACGTGGCCCACCACCACGAACAACTCGTACTCCTCCTCGGGAAGCTTTCGACGATCTGCAGTCCTTGTCTTGTTCCTTGGGCTGGCATCTCTCCATTCGGTCCCATTCTCAGTTTAAGTTTAGGTTTTGAAAATATTTTACCCATTTCTCTTAAACTTTGGCTCTAATACCAACTTGTAAGGCCCCGTTCCCGGAAACCTCACAGTTGGTCAACCACAACATTATTTACATAATTAAAACATCACAGCGGATTAGATTACCAAAAACCATTCATTGCATTAATATTTAATGTTGCCAAATAATACATTAATGTATAATAGGAGTTACAAAAGAAACATTTAGTTGCAATACAAAACAACATAATTATCATGCACGAATGGATGCCAGTCTTGCTCGCCAAGTAGATTTCACCCGCGTGCCATCCTCAGCGATGAGTTACATGCCAACTGAAAATGCATAAAGTCAGCGTTGCTGAGTGAGTTCTAGCTTTAAAATATTAAAATACATTGTTTAAATATATAAAATATCTTTTTCTTAAAATACTTCCTTTAACATAAAAAAACCCTTCTTCCGTACGTGATCACACATCATACGTACAACAAGATAATATTCATTATTGCCTTCATCATTCATTTCATAGTTTCTTTATTATCTTTCACTTTCATCCAGACCAATATGCAATACCTCAAACATTATGCATGAAGCTGGTTCTCGGCCTGAGGACTATAAATAGACCCCGAATATTGTGCATGAAGCTGACCTAGTTACCTGGGGCAAGCACAAGGGTCCCGTCAATCTCAAAGATTGACCTCACATGCACCCTCATGGGGTAGCTAACCCGCACGCAGTTGAGCTGACAACCCGTGACTGTGAACCTCCTTTCATTTTGCTTATAAAACTTTTCATTCGTTCTTTATGTTCCACTTTTAATATCATTAATCTTTTCGGTTATTTATGATAATACTTTACGCATACGAGTATAAACACACAACGTAAAGCCACATAATAATACGTAATATGGAACACAAGAATAGGCCATAAACATGCATGGAATAAACAAATACAACCATCAAATCAAGTCAAACCCTAAAATTTCTATTTTTCTAAAATTTCATAAATTTTTCTAAGTGTTCTAGGCGCATGAACACTATATCGGTGCATGGGCCAACACTTAGGCGCCTGGGAACCAATCCTGGGCTCATGAGGTACTGTTCAGGCGCATGACTAACACTTAGGCGCCTAGAAATTTTCTGGGCGCACGAGGTACTGTTCAGACGCATGACTAACACTTAGGCGCCTGGAAATTTTCTGGGCGCATGAGTTACTGTTTGGGCGTATGAGCTTGGCAATTAGAATATTTGGCAAAAACGTCTAGGCACATGGATACTAAGCACATGAACTACACTTTGTTTTCTAAGTCAAATTTTCAGGCATGGGTACTATTTGGGCACGTGGCCAACGGTTATGCATAAAATCATTTTAGACCCAATCTGCATTATAACATGTTTACAACTTAAATCTAGGGTTCATATATAAACCATTAAAAACATTTTAACATGCATTTTTCAGCCCCAAAAAGTTTAAAAACACAAAACCGGGGATCTAGAACTCACCAATTACAGCCTTCAAGTAAAACTCCACCAAACTTGAGGGCTCAAAGAGTTCAAACACCTAAAACACCACAAAACACACACAACCGAGCACCGAGAACACATAAATATCGGTTCTAAGGTCGAAAACCCAACAAAACCGAACCAAAAACACAAAGAAACACTAACCAAGAGCAAAACACAGCTTCAACTTCCTTGAAACTGAGAGAAAACTCTGCTCTTCTTTCTTATTCTTGTCCAGCTGAAAGCAAATGGTGTAAAAGGCAGATGCATGGGTGACAATACCCATTTAAATATAAAATAATAGTGTTTTGTACTTTTTACACTTTGGCCCCCTCCACTTGTTGCTCCTTCTTCTTTCTTTCAAGATACTTTTCTTTTTCCTTTCTTTTTATTTAAATTTTTGGGTGTTACAAGTCAATCCACTCAACCCATACAACAAACATTTGTTGTAACTTCCCACCTAAACAAGCAAACCATTTAAATAGTTGAAGAGCATCTGGCTCTATTCACTACCTTCATGAATAGCTATAAAGCTTTCACAGCTAAAAGACTCAATGCACCCAACATCTTAGTTGATGACGTGCAATAAGTTAATCATGATGATGTTGAAGAAAATAATATCAAGTATCAGATGGCTATGATGGTTCGAGGCAAAATATTTTGCAAGAAGAACGGGGAGGAAGATGTTTGGTTTAAACAACTCTAAAAAGATTGGGTTTAATAAAACAAGTTTGAGATGTTATAACTATGACAAACCTCTTCATTTTGCTAGACAATGTACAGAAGGAAAAATATATCAATCTATTAATGGAAAGAAGATGGTGACTGTGGAGGTAAAGTTAAAGGGAGATAAAGCAAGCTCATCAAACAACAAAGCTATGGTGTCTCAGACCAATGAAGCATATGATTGGTCAGACCAGATGGAGATTTTGGATATCAAACTGTCTACTGCTTTGTTAGCTGAAATTCAAACTGATGAAGAAAATGTTGATGAGAATATACTTGCTGAGTTATGATTTGATAAAAGGGTTCTTTGCTAATGAAATTTGTGAGAGTATTGAAAGGGTGCATAAAGAAAAAGCTATTGTGATTACTCCAGCTCGATCAAAGATGCCTAAAGAGGGAAAGGAAGAAGTTGAAGAAAAGGCTGTTGAGTTTACTCCAGCTAAAGATGAAAAGGCTAAGGTGTCACACCCTCAAAATCCGCGAGCGGGGTTTTACCGCGAGGCGCGTGACATACCAGGATCTCAGTCATTAGTTACCAAGAACGACTCTATATGATAATAAACAAAACCAGAGTCAACGTTTAAAATACTGCGGAAGCGTTTTTAAAACAGAAAACCCAAAACAAGTAATATGTAACGAGAATGCGCAAAACAAACGCGCCCCAAACACAAATGTATAAAATGAAAATAATCCCAATTTGTAAACAATGCAAATGTAGACAACTCAACAATGCTGACGTGCGTGCTCCTAGGCAACTGGCAACCTTAACCTGAGAATAGCATACTAAACAAGTCAACACATGGTTGGTGAGTTCAAGAGTTTGCGTTAAAATATAAACCAATCAATAGTTTTCAGAGCATAAGTAGTGTATTGCAATAGATAGCTAGTCTATTAACATAAAAATATTAATCATAGTGATCTCGCGATTGAAGCTGACTGTGATACGTTTGTTGCCTCCCGTCACGACTTACCAGGTCGTGACGAATATGTGATAGGACAAAATTGCACCCGTTTGACCTCGAGTCGCACAGGTGGGGCTCGTCAGACCCAGTAGTACTACCCAAATTTCCCCGCTAGTCAATATTAACAATCCGAAAGTGTGAGGACTTTCCATGGTAAACAACACTATATCAATATTATACACACTCATAAATAAAAGCGTTTGTAAACAGTATGCCATCTCCCCCAAAAGAGATTTATGTAAAAAGAGTGGGGCAAGAACTCACCTGGTATGCGCAAGAATTAACTTAGAGTTTAACTTGAAAGAAAGAAGGAAAGACAACCTTCAAAGGTCACCTAGAATACAAGAGTACATAAGTACGTGTGCACAAAAACAACACGAAACCCTAAGTGCTCTACAAACCAAGGAACTCAAGGTTTAAGAATACAAGACACATTTGACCCAGTTGACCCGTTGGACCCGTTGGTGACATTATAGGTGATAATTCATTAAACTAACACAACAGCATATCATACATGATCAACATACCACTTGATTACATATAGCACATCACCACCACATGTACTACCTAGATCATCATATAACTAGATATCATACAAATCATGCAAATCACAACAGGCCAAAACAGATAACAACCCAAATCAACATTCATACAACATAAACAACACATTTAGTCACCTTAGAACCCATCCATGAACACACTAGCATGATCCTAATATCCCAAACATGCTCAAATCATCCAATTCAAGGATTTGCACAATTAAAGTTTCCCTTTTGGGAAAGTTCATCCCAAATTCATCAAACTCACACAACATTCATGAATTCATCAATTATATACCATTTCAAGTCCATGACAACATCTAAACATGATCAACAACACCTAATCATCATGATTCATCAACTTTCATACCCAAAAGTTACTATCTTTAGTAAGGTATGAACTACAACATGCATTCTTGAATTCCTAACATTCATATCAACCATCTAGCATCTAATCATCATCACAAACACATCCATAACATTCACATCATCCAATCACCAATTCATGCAAAATAAAGTTACTATTATTAGTAACCTATGAACAATGTACCAAAATCATAGCTTTCTTGCATAATCGACGTTAACTAGCATCAATCTAACCTAACTAACATAATAACATCAACAAACAACCAAAAATCGACTTTCAATTGCAATATTCGAACTAGGGTTTCGGCCTTAATGTAAATCCCATAAAACTTGTAAAAATCCAACCTTTATTGCATACTTGACGTTAATTAACATGTAATCTATCTAACAAACACATTAACATCAACCATTAGGCATCATTCGACCATCAATTGAAGATTTCGATCCCCAAACCCTCGGCTAACTACAAACATCCAAAGAACACGAAATTACCCTTAATTCGAAGAAAGAATGGAACTTGATGCTTCTAACTTGTGTATGCTTGAATCGAACCCAAATCGTGGTATTTGCTTGTTCTTGGTCGATGATCGAAGTGTGTGTGTGTTTGAAGGTGAAGTCGCGGCCGAAGAGGGTACTTAGGGTTTGGTTTTTGATTTTTATTTTATTAATAATCCATAATTACCCTTTTAACCCTTATAATTTGTATTTTATAAAAATTAAGCTTTTTGAATAGATTTTAAATAGTTTTTAACTACTAAACACAATTATTATTAATCACAAATAACAATCATGCATAATTCCCATTTATCACAAAACACACGAATAAATATGCACGTTTTCACGTTACGCGATAACATTACAGTTAACATTCAAATCACATAAGCATAACTTAATAATCACATTGTTAACTTAATTATCATCAATTTAACATTACTGATTATTGTTAAGTCACCAACGTTCAACGACAACCAGTGTGTGCTCCCGACACGTGTATGCAAGACTTAACGGAACAAACGGAGTTTGGTAACGGAAAATTACCGGATGTCACATTATCCCCATGTTGAAAGAATTTTCGTCCCGAAAATTGCGTTACATGGTGAGTGTTCCATCACTGGTCTACTGCATTGGCACAAGGAAATCGAAATCGTGTGAGTTTTGGATGAGTTGTCACATCATCCCCATGTTGAAAGAAATTTCGTCCCGAAATTTAATCAATACCTTCGCCGGCTGGCATCGTCCTTTCAAATAGCTGAGGATACTTAAGCTTCATTTGATCTTCACGTTCCCACGTGAATTCTGGTCCACGTCTCGAGTTCCAACGAACTTTGACGATGGGTATCTTGCTTTGCTTAAGCGTTTTCACCTCACGATCCATCACTCGACCGGTTCCTCAATGAAGCGTAGTTGTTCATCTACTTGAACTTCTTCCAGTGGTACGACCATCGTTTCATCCGTTAAACATTTCTTTAGGTTTGAAACATGGAATACATCATGGATTCCACTCAATGAATCAGGTAAGGCTAGTCGATAAGCCACTGGACCAATTCTTTCCACTATCTCAAATGGTCCAACGTATCTCGGATTTAGCTTTCCTCGCTTACCAAACCGAACTACGCCTTTCCATGGTGAGACTTTCAATAAAACTTTGTCACCAACTTGAAATTCCAAGGGTTTTCGTCGCTTGTCAGCATAGCTTTTCTGTCTGTCTCGCGCTGCTGCCATGCGGTTTCTTATCTGAACAATCTTCTCAGTTGTCTCGTGTACTAACTCGGGACCCGTTAATTGACTATCACCAATTTCAGCCCAGCAAACTGGTGATCTACACTTTCTCCCATATAAAGCTTCAAAAGGTGCTGCCTTTATACTAGTGTGATAACTGTTGTTGTAAGAAAATTCCACCAACGGTAGGTGAACTTCCCAGTTATTCCCGAAATCAATCACACAAGCACGTAACATGTCCTCCAAAGTCTGTATAGTACGCTCGCTTTGACCATCAGTCTGTGGATGATAAGCAGTACTCATATCCAATCGTGTACCTAAAGCTTTCTGCAACGACTGCCAGAAGTGTGATGTGAAACGAGAATCGCGATCAGAAATAATTGAGATTGGTACTCCATGCCTCGAAACGATCTCCTTCAGATAAAGTCGGGTTAACTTCTCCATCTTATCTGTTTCCTTTATCGCTAGGAAATGAGCAGATTTTGTCAATCGATCCACGATAACCCATATTGTATCGCAACCCGTAGAAGTACGAGGTAACTTAGTAATAAAATCCATTGATATTTGATCCCACTTCCACATAGGGATCTCGGGTTGTTGTAGTAGACCAGATGGTTTCTGATACTCCACTTTAACCTTCGAGCAGGTCAGACACTTGCTCACATAAGTAGCTACATCTGCTTTCATGTTAGGCCACCAATAGTGCGCCTTCAAATCGTGGTACATCTTGTCAGATCCAGGATGTATAGAATACTTGGACTTGTGAGCCTCACTCATCACCAAGTCTCTCAGATTTCCGTGTAGAGGTACCCATAGTCTATCCATGAAGTAACGAATTCCATCCGCTTTACTTCTAATTGCTTTTCCATTCCTCGTAACCCTTCTAAACTCATATTTTCTACTTTCAGAGCTTCAGTTTGAGCATCACGGATTTGTTCAGGTAATTGCGTACTAATCGTTAGTTGCAGAGCTCGCACTCGTCGAGGCTTAGCAGTCTCTTTTCTACTCAGCGCATCAGCAACTACATTTGCCTTCCCCGGGTGGTATTTAATAGCACAATCATAGTCGTTTAACAATTCCACCCAGCGTCTTTGCCTCATATTCAACTCCTTTTGCTCAAAGATATGCTGAAGACTCTTGTGATCGGTGTAAATGGTGCATTTGGTACCGTACAAGTAATGTCTCCAGATCTTCAAGGCAAACACTACCGCACCCAGTTCCAAATCATGGGTGGTATAGTTCTTCTCATGAATCTTCAACTGTCTAGAGGCGTATGCTATCACTTTATCCCGCTGCATCAGGACGCATCCAAGTCCTTGAATAGAAGCGTCACAATAGACTACGAAATCATCACTACCATCCGGTAACGCTAATATTGGTGCGCTACACAATTTATGTTTCAGCAACTGAAAAGCAGATTCCTGACTCTCACCCCATTTGTACGTCGTTCCTTTGTGAGTCAAAGCTGTGAGAGGTTGTGCAATCTTAGAGAATCCTTCAATGAATCGTCGATAATATCCCGCTAATCCAAGGAATTGTCGTATCTCACTCGGTGTCTTAGGAACAGACCAATTCTTTATCGCTTCAATCTTAGCAGGATCAACATGTATTCCCTTCTCGTTGACAATATGACCCAAGAATTGTACCTCACGTATCCAGAAATCACACTTAGAAAACTTTGCATACAGTTGTTCCTTTCTAAGTAATTCCAAGATTAAACGTAAGTGCTTCTCATGTTCTTCCTCGGTCCTTGAGTATATCAGTATGTCATCAATAAAGACGATAACAAACTGATCAAGATAGGGTTTGCACACGCGATTCATGAGGTCCATGAATACTGCTGGTGCATTCGTCAACCCAAATGGCATGACCAAAAATTCATAGTGACCATATCGTGTACGGAAAGCAGTCTTCGAGATGTCCTCTTCTCGAACTCTCAGCTGATGATACCCAGACCTCAGATCAATCTTGGAGTAATAGCTTGATCCTTGCAGTTGATCAAACAAATCATCGATACGAGGTAAGGGATATCTATTCTTGATAGTAACCTTGTTCAGTTCCCTATAGTCGATACACATTCTAAATGTACCATCCTTCTTCTTCACAAATAGAACTGGCGCTCCCCAGGGCGACGAACTCGGTCGGATGAACCCTTTATCCAACAACTCTTGTAGTTGAGCGGATAATTCCTGCAGTTCGTTCGGAGCTAACCGGTACGGTGCTCTCGCAATTGGAGCGGCTCCTGGAGTCAACTCAATCTGGAATTCAACTTGACGATGAGGCGGTAATCCAGGAAGGTCTTCCGGAAACACCTCGAGAAACTCACGAACTACGGGAATATCCTCTATCTTCTTTTCCTCAGTCTGTTTATCCGTGACTAGTGCCAATATGGCCAGTCGACCCTTTCGTAACAACTTCTGCGCCTTCATGAATGAGATGATGCCTATCACCGCACCACTCCTATCACCTCTGACCGTAAGGACTTCTTCACCAAGGGAATCCGTATGATCTTCTCGTGGCATATGACTTCCGCTTGTTTATCGGAAAGCCAATCCATGCCTACTACCACATCAAAGCTTCCTAACGTAACAGGCATGAGATCTATGGTGAATGTATGACCAGCAAGCTCTATCTTGCAGTCTCTAAGAATATGCGTTACGTGAATCTGTGTACCGTCAGCTAACTCTACGGTGTATTTAGATTCTAAGGCTGAGGGCATATCACTTAAAAGACTACAGAACCTAGTGGACACGAAACTTCTATCGGCTCCGGTATCGAATAATACAGTAGCAAAACAACCATTAACCGAAAATTTACCAGTTACTGTTGTAGGGTCGTTTAGAGCCTCACCTGAGCCAATGACGAAGGCTCTTCCTTTGGCTCCATTGTTGTTTCCTCCATTGTTGTTGCCATTACCATTGTTGTTGTTATTGTTGTTGCCATTGTTATTATTGTTGTTGTTCCCATTGTTGTTGTTACCATTACCATTCCTCTTAAGCTGGGGACAGTTGCGTTTGTAATGGCCTTCTTTCCCGCATTCAAAACAACCTTCGGAGTTTCTTGTGATTGTTGTGGCTTTCTCATCAGTTCACCCCGACAGTCTTTGGCTGCATGACCAATCTTCCCACAACGTTGACACTTGAAGTTATCACATCGACCCACATGGTGGTAGTTACACCGGTTGCACTTCGGCAGTCTTCCACCATACCCGCCGGGTCCTTGATTTGAGTGCGCCTGGTTGAAGCTTCGGTTGTTATCAAACTTCCGTTGCTGTTGCTGACTTGGCTGCTGTTGTTGAGGTTGAGATTGGCTACTGGATGACGATCCCTTGTTGCTTGAACCATCCCACTTGCGTTTCTGGTCGGGCACGCTTGCCACCGCACCCCGTTTAGGTAACCGACCTTGCTCAACTGCCTGGTCAGTCAGCCTGTGGGCTGTTCGGATAGCTTGTTGTATGGTAGTGGGGTTAGAAGCAGTTACCATACTTTGAATTTCAGGCACCAATCCCCGTATATAATGCTCCACCCTCTTGTGCATTTCATTCACCATCCCTGGACATAAAGTGGCTAACTCATGAGTACGAGTCGTGTAGGCTTCAATTTCTGAGCCTTGCATTTTGAGTTGCCAGAACTCAATCTCCAGTTTCTGCACTTCATTCCGGGGGCAATATTCTTCAGTCATGATTTCTTTGAATTCATCCCAAGGTAGTTCATTGGCCATGGCTTGACCCAACATTTGTACCTGGGCATTCCACCAAGAGAGTGCTGCGCCTTCCAACGTCCCTGTGGCATACTTCACCTGATCAGCAGGCGGGCAGTTGCATTTCGCAAAAACCGACTCTGTCTTCTCAAACCACCTTACAAGCCCTACAGCCCCTTCCGTCCCGCTGTAGGTATGAGGTTTACAGTCCATGAAGGACTTGTAGGTACATGGTGGTGGTCCTGTTTTGACAATCCCAACATTAGTCAGATATCCTAGACAAATAACTAGGATAATCAGTTTAACCTCTTGCTATCATTTACCTGCTGGTTGTCCAGGTTGGGCAGCAGCCACTGCCGCCTGAACGTGTTCATTAATCAATGCCGCCAATTCCGCAGGCGTCATGTTTATGGCTCCGGCTCCACGGCCTCCGGCGCCACGTCCACGACCACGCCCACGTCCTCTTCCACGTGCGTCCATATTTCACTTTAAAATTCACAATTACAATAATGAGTAACATCCAACACATTAATCTCATCAAAGTACAGTAAACAATAAGAAATAACGAATTTACCACAACCACAACGTTTATAACAGAAATAATAATCAAAGATAAATAAATTGTAATTGAGTCACAAAATATTCCATCAATGTCAAAATTTAAGTTTGTCAGTTGGGTGGGAAACAACCCTTCCCACATAGGTTTCAAAGAAAAGAAACACTACATAGTCTAAGTCATTTAAAAGTAGGATCAGTCCAGTATCAGATCCGTCACTGTCCTCATCCATCTCTACTGGTTCTTCTTCGGGGGCTTCCTCGGGTTCTTCTTCTGGGTCTTCCTCATCAGGGTCCACCAAAGGTGCAGGAGCTTCAGCAATCTGAAGTGCTGCTAGTGTGCCTCTAAACCAACGAACCTATTATCAATCTCCATGTTATGGTGATCCTGTGCATCCATGCGCTCACCAAGTGCTACCACGTTACCTGCCAGAGTATGATGTCCACCAATGGCCATCGAAAGTCGCTCCTGAAGCGTATCTACTGGTAACGCAGCTGACGCATCTCAGATCGTATCGCAGAGTTCTCGTCAGTGAGTCCTCTAATCCGCTGTCGCTCTGTGTCCAGTGTGGCTACTAGGGCTGCAAATGCCTGCTCCAGAGGGATGCTCAAGGTAGGAAGTGTAGGCAAAGTAGAGGCGGTTGATGACCTAGTCCTAGGTCGTGTAGGTGCTACTGGTGGTACGCGTTCTCTATAAGCCATACGGTTAATGTAAGTGGGGTAGAAATCCCAGTTACGCGGAGGATCGAGCTCAGGAGGTACGAAAGGCTGATCCCAGTCTATCTCGCCGCGAGGATAAGGATGTCGTGGCCAGTTAGATCCCCTATCAGGTACGGGAGATGTAGGAGGTGATTCAGATCGTGCAGGTCTCTTGCCTAAATTCCTGGACGACGATGCCATGCTGCGAAGTACGTGTTGCGTATGCCAATGAGTATACAGTAAGGAGAGTAAACGATAAGTAACTAACAACTGTGCGGTTATAGTCTAGTGTGTGTATGCAACCTAGTTCCCTATAACCAATGGCTCTGATACCAATCTGTCACACCCTCAAAATCCGCGAGCGGGGTTTTACCGCGAGGCGCGTGACATACCAGGATCTCAGTCATTAGTTACCAAGAACGACTCTATATGATAATAAACAAAACCAGAGTCAACGTTTAAAATACTGCGGAAGCGTTTTTAAAACTAGAAAACCCAAAACAAGTAATATGTAACGAGAATGCGCAAAACAAACGCGCCCCAAACACAAATGTATAAAATGAAAATAATCCCAATTTGTAAACAATGCAAATGTAGACAACTCAACAATGCTGACGTGCGTGCTCCTAGGCAACTGGCAACCTTAACCTGAGAATAGCATACTAAACAAGTCAACACATGGTTGGTGAGTTCAAGAGTTTGCGTTAAAATATAAACCAATCAATAGTTTTCAGAGCATAAGTAGTGTATTGCAATAGATAGCTAGTCTATTAACATAAAAATATTAATCATAGTGATCTCGCGATTGAAGCTGACTGTGATACGTTTGTTGCCTCCCGTCACGACTTACCAGGTCGTGACGAATATGTGATAGGACAAAATTGCACCCGTTTGACCTCGAGTCGCACAGGTGGGGCTCGTCAGACCCAGTAGTACTACCCAAAATTTCCCCGCTAGTCAATATTAACAATCCGAAAGTGTGAGGACTTTCCATGGTAAACAACACTATATCAATATTATACACACTCATAAATAAAAGCGTTTGTAAACAGTATGCCATCTCCCCCAAAAGAGATTTATGTAAAAAGAGTGGGGCAAGAACTCACCTGGTATGCGCAAGAATTAACTTAGAGTTTAACTTGAAAGAAAGAAGGAAAGACAACCTTCAAAGGTCACCTAGAATACAAGAGTACATAAGTACGTGTGCACAAAAACAACACGAAACCCTAAGTGCTCTACAAACCAAGGAACTCAAGGTTTAAGAATACAAGACACATTTGACCCAGTTGACCCGTTGGACCCGTTGGTGACATTATAGGTGATAATTCATTAAACTAACACAACAGCATATCATACATGATCAACATACCACTTGATTACATATAGCACATCACCACCACATGTACTACCTAGATCATCATATAACTAGATATCATACAAATCATGCAAATCACAACAGGCCAAAACAGATAACAACCCAAATCAACATTCATACAACATAAACAACACATTTAGTCACCTTAGAACCCATCCATGAACACACTAGCATGATCCTAATATCCCAAACATGCTCAAATCATCCAATTCAAGGATTTGCACAATTAAAGTTTCCCTTTTGGGAAAGTTCATCCCAAATTCATCAAACTCACACAACATTCATGAATTCATCAATTATATACCATTTCAAGTCCATGACAACATCTAAACATGATCAACAACACCTAATCATCATGATTCATCAACTTTCATACCCAAAAGTTACTATCTTTAGTAAGGTATGAACTACAACATGCATTCTTGAATTCCTAACATTCATATCAACCATCTAGCATCTAATCATCATCACAAACACATCCATAACATTCACACATCATCCAATCACCAATTCATGCAAAATAAAGTTACTATTATTAGTAACCTATGAACAATGTACCAAAATCATAGCTTTCTTGCATAATCGACGTTAACTAGCATCAATCTAACCTAACTAACATAATAACATCAACAAACAACCAAAAATCGACTTTCAATTGCAATATTCGAACTAGGGTTTCGGCCTTAATGTAAATCCCATAAAACTTGTAAAAATCCAACCTTTATTGCATACTTGACGTTAATTAACATGTAATCTATCTAACAAACACATTAACATCAACCATTAGGCATCATTCGACCATCAATTGAAGATTTCGATCCCCAAACCCTCGGCTAACTACAAACATCCAAAGAAACGAAATTACCCTTAATTCGAAGAAAGAATGGAACTTTGATGCTTCTAACTTGATGTATTGCTTGAATCGAACCCAAATCGTGGTATTTGCTTGTTCTTGGTCGATGATCGAAGTGTGTGTGTGTTTGAAGGTGAAGTCGCGGCCGAAGAGGATACTTAGGGTTTGGTTTTTGATTTTTATTTTATTAAATAATCCATAATTACCCTTTTAACCCTTATAATTTGTATTTTATAAAAATTAAGCTTTTTGAATAGATTTTAAATAGTTTTTAACTACTAAACACAATTATTATTAATCACAAATAACAATCATGCATAATTCCCATTTATGACAAAACACACGAACAAATATGCACGTTTTCACGTTACGCGATAACATTACAGTTAACATTCAAATCACATAAGCATAACTTAATAATCACATTGTTAACTTAATTATCATCAATTTAACATTACTGATTATTGTTAAGTCACCAACGTTCAACGACAACCAGTGTGTGCTCCCGACACGTGTATGCAAGACTTAACGGAAACTAACGGAGTTTGGTAACGGAAAATTACCGGATGTCACATAAGGAGAAGAACAAGCAAGAAGAATCTGATGAGTTACATACTAATCTTTGTTCAAACACATGTTTAGAAAAGGTTCAAAGATACAGAGTTCACAACGAACTCTTGATTCTAGAAGTTGAAAAACTTCAATATCAAGCGCGTAAATATAAAAATGATAAGAAAATTTTTAAATAAAAGGTAGAAGGATTAAACAAATTGATTTATCAATCAAAATTGAATCTTCATGATAAAGATTGTAACATAAATGATTTGACAACACGTAACAATGAACTATCTTTAGAAATCAATAAACTTAACAGTGAACTCTTATCTGCAAAATTAACTGTTGAAAAATTTGAGCTGTCCTCAAACATGGTTTAATGTATAATCAAGTCTCAAATGACTCACAAAAATTAAAGATGCTAAAAATGGAGTTGGATATCTAATATAGCACCAGCAATTAATCATGATTATGCATGTTTACTTTCATTAATTACTATATTAGAAGAAGAGACCTATGGATTAGGTTTTCAACCCTAAATCAAACTTAATAACTACAGTCAATGTTTCACTAACTGTGGACCCTGTCATAAAAATTGAAATTAAAATTAATCATGACATTCTTTTTCAGAAAGTGTGAAGAAAGAAGGTTGGTTAAAGAATGGGAAAGTGATGATGAAATATATTTTAAGGAAAATAAAAGTTGTAATGAAAGATCTTCATGTAAATCATCACTAGATATCAAGGAAATTTCAGATTTTTTTATTTCTACAAATGATTGTTCAAATATGTCTAACAAACAACAGAAATTAAAATCAAAAATAGATTTTAAGGATAATGAAAGAAAACATGTCATAGCATCAGTATCTGACTTAAAAACTGATTTCAAGAACAGATTTGTGTCAAAAGACAACATTAATAAGGAAGATCATATCTTTAAAGAAACAAATGTTAGTTTCTTTAAAAATAAATCTCCTATTATTGTTAACTCTGTGAAATAAGATGTTTGTAGATTAGGTATCAAAGAAACTGATCCTATTGCAGTACCTACGACTCAAAAGGTTAAAGACAGTTCATGCCTCATCGGCTTCAAAATTAATCAAATTGTTAGGATAATACCTCAACTCTTTCGGAATCATCTAGAAAAGTTATTAATGAAAGAGAGAAAAGAGAGACTGTTAAAGAATCACAAGGCCAAAGAAATACTAAAGCCAAATTTCATAATAACTATGGAAGTTATCATCAATAGTTTATAGAATATGCGCTACGTGAATCTGTGTACCGTCAACATGCCAAACAACGGTTGTTCTTGGCACTGACTGGTAATATATCTCTGTTAAACAACATACAACTGTACAACAGAGGATATGTTATATTTGCAGGAGATAGAGGTGGTAAGATTAGAAAGAGAGGTACAGTGTCAAACGGTGTGTTAAGGTTTGAAGAAGTTAATTTTGTTGAGGAAGTTAAACATAATTTGCAAAGCGTTTCTCAAATCTATGACAAAAAGTATTCAACACACTTCATAATACCTTATTCTAAAACCTAGATTTGTAATTCCTAATGATTGGTTTTTGTTAAGAACACCGAGAGACAAAGACACATACTTACATGACATGAATGGTTCACATTCATTTTTAACTGCGTCTTGTTTGTTGTCTAAAGCATCGAAAAGCGATTCAATGTTATGGCATTGCCATCTTGGCCATGTAAACATAAAAAATATGAACAAGTTGGTTAGAGGAAATCATGTTATGAACTTACCATTGAAAGAATTTCAACTTACTGAACATTGTCTGCCATGTTCAAAAGGCAAACAACATAAACTTCCTCATAAATCAGTTGCTCATACTAAAATTGAATCAATTCTTCAACTATTACACATGGATTATTTGATTCAATTAGCGTTTTAAGTTTGGGACGTCATGCATACTGTTTGGTTATTACTGATTATTTTTTCAGATTTACATGGCTTTTCTTTTTAGCAACTAAGGATGAGACACCTCATTTGCTGATAAAGTTCATGACTCTAGTGGAGAATCAGATTAACAAAACCATTAAATGCATTCGAAGTGATAATAGAATAGAGTTTTGCAATCATACTCTGAATGAATTTTGAGATTTTAAAGGGATAGCTAGACAATTTAGTTCTGCAGGAACTCCACAACAAAATGGAGTTGCTGAAAGACGAAGCAAAAATTTAATTGAAGCTGCCAGAACAATGTTATCAGCAGCCAAATTACCGTCTTTATTTTGGGCTGAAGTTGTTAACACTACATGTTACGTTCAAATCGTGTTTTAATCAACAAACAACAAAACATGACTCCTTATGAAATCTGTTTCAAACATAAACCTACAGTCAAATCTTTCAAGATATTTGGATGTTGTGGTAATTTGTTACATTCTAAATCAAAATTTGATGAAAAAGCTGATGAATGTTATTTTGTTGGATATTCAACCAACAAAGTTGTATACAGAGTTTATAATAAAAGTTCTAAACAAATAATTAAGTCATTTGATATAAATTGGCATTGATCTAAAAACATATGCAGTTTCTGCTCCTTTAGGTACACGATTTTGCTTCATTATTTGAAACTTTTAATCAATCTTCTGTTGTTTCTACATCTAATCCACCTTTGACATCATCCATTCAATACATTTTTACTGATGATGTTGGATCTATGTCATCTTCAGCTACAGGAAGATCTTCAGATGTACCTTCTTCTTCAAATGTCTTAGGTGTTCAACAATCTATTTCTAAATCTGAATTGCCTCATTTTGATCCAGTCATTGAACAAGGTCCACAGGTTTCAGATCAGAGTTCCTTTTCTACTCAAAATGATCCGATTAATACCATTGAAGTTCTATTTAAAGATTTATTGGTTGATAATGATATTCATCAAGAGGAAGATATTATGTATCAATCCGAAGGTGGAAACACTGTTGAAGAACTAGTTGGTCATATGTCTAATTTAGATGAAGTTATTTCTGAAGATACCATTCCTCAGTTGAGAATTTATAAAGACCATCCAACTAAAGCAATCATTGGTCCTTTATCATAAGGTGTCTAAACTCAAAGTCAATCTGGAGCTATAAATACATGCTTGTATTCATGCTTTATTTCTCAAATTGTGCCAAAGAATAGTGAGATGGCATTAAAGGAAAACAGTTGGGTTAAGGCTATGCAAAATAAGCTAATGCAATTCAAGAAGCTAAATGTTTGGCATCTGTGTGAACTTCCAAAGGGTAAGCTGTCGATTGGAACTAAATGGATATTCAGAAACAAAACGGATGAAAAGGATGTCATTGTTCAAAACAAGGCCAGACTTGGTGTTCAAGGATTCTATCAAGTTTAGGGTCTTGATTATGAAGAAGTATATGCTCCAGTTGCAAAACTTGAAGCTATACATATCTTTATGGCTTATGCTTCATATAAGAACTTCACGGTCTATCAGATGGATGCAAAACTGCATTCTTGTATGACAAGATGAAAGAAGAAACTTATGCTTGTCAACCACCTAGTTTTGAAGATCCAGATCATCCTAACTATGTTTATAAGGTAAACAAAGCACTCTATGGCTTACATCAAGCACCTCGTGCTTGGTATGTCACCTTTACTGAACACTTGCTTGCAAATGGTTATACACAGGGTGTTATTGATCAACTTTATTCCTACAGAAGACTAGTGATTATATCATTCTTATTCAAGTATATGTCGATGACATTATCTTTGGATCTACCAATGATGATTTGTGCAAGGAATTTGAAGCAGTGATGTAAAAGAAATTTAAGATGAGTTCTCTTGGAGAAATGTCATTTTTCTTGGGTATACATGTTAAACAAGATGATAAGGGTATACTCATACATCAAGAAAAGTATGCTCACAGTATTCTGAAAAAATACAAATTTCAACTCTACAAGGTTGCCCCAACTCCAATGTCTTCTCGTCCTACTTTAACTCCTGATCTCATGGGTGAAAAAGTTGATCAACGTTTGTATCGATTAATGATTGGATCTCTGATGTATCTCACTGCTAGCAGACTAGACATCATGCTTCCTGTTTGTCAGTGTGCACTATATCAAAGTAATCCAAAGGAGTCACACATGAAAGTTGTCAAGCGGATTTTCAAATACCTCAAGGGTCAACCAAAAGTTGGGGTTTGGTATCCTAAAATTTCGATTTCAATTTATACCCTTATATTGACAGTGATTATGCAGGGTGTAATTTGGACAACAAAATCAACAACAGGTGGATGTCAATTTCTTGGAAATAGATTGATTTCTTGGCAATGCAAGACGCAGCAGAAGGTATCCACATCCACTGTAGAAGCTGAATATGTGGCTGCATTAAGTTGTTATTCTCAGATCGTT
This sequence comes from Flaveria sonorensis, assembly GCA_025506505.1. NCBI lineage: Eukaryota > Viridiplantae > Streptophyta > Magnoliopsida > Asterales > Asteraceae > Flaveria > Flaveria sonorensis. The sequence goes on from CM046433.1 coordinate 23,482,639, forward strand.
TGAATTTAGCAATAACTTCTTGATTATGGTCTTAACCTTTATAACACAAAGATTTGGTATGACAATACTGTAATGTTGAACATAGTGAAGAATCCTATCCAACATTCCAAAACAAAACACATCGACATCCGAATGCATTTTATCCGTGATTGTTTTGATCGAAAGCTTATTCATCTGGAACCAATCAAATCAGATGACAACATTGCTGATTTGTTTACTAAGGCGTATGATCATTTCTGATTTTTCTATTCGCTTTTGTTAATATTGTTATTTTCTTTCAAGATAATCACAATTTTAGAGGGAGAAAATATGAAAATATCACGAAAAAGATTTTGAAAATATGAAAATGTCACGAAAAAGATTTTTGTTCTTAGGGGGACTAAAATTTAAAAAAATTACAAAAAGATTTTGTTTTAAAAATACAAAAAAATTCAAATTTTCAAGGCTATATAGGAAATGATAGTACATTTCTTTATTTTGATATATTACATAATAAGGATTAAAAGAAACTGACTTGGATCATGTTTGATATGTTGATAGGCTTGACTTTCAAGATTGAAAAGCACTATGAACTTTGATGCATTGAAAGAAAATTATATATGACTGAAGTGGGTTATTCATCAAGGTTTTATGGTAACATTGATTCCATGCTTAAACAAACTAAGAGTTATAATCTAGTCATACTCAAGTCCGTTACTTTCTGATTCAGTATCTTTTATATATATATATATATTATATATATATATATATATATATTATATATATATATATAATATATATATATATATATATATATATATATATATATATATATATATATATATATATATATACAAATCTCAAAAGTTGAAAAAGTTATGAAAGACAAAAACAAAAGAAAAGTAATCAAAAGGAGCAAAAAGATGCTATAAGGCCATATAGGAATAAAAGATGCTAATGCGCACAATAATAAAAGATATGTCATAGAGATATATACTATATGATAAATATTTTCTTTTTGAGAATATGTAATAACACATGAGGAAAAATCAAAAGATGGGGCACGTAAGTCCGAATTGGCATGTAAGTCCTAAACGTCTTGTGAGTGCAAAACATAAGTCTGGCTGGCTGTTAATAAGCCCTCAAACTTGTTAATATTCTATGTTTGGAAACGTTTCTCAGGCTAGTTATGCTCTTAATAGATATTATAATAGAGAAAAATAATTCTGGAAATGCTAATCAGATGTAAAAGGTTTGAGTCAAATTGGGAGGACTTGAAATCTCAAAAGTGTCTTGCAGCTGGATAAGGGTTCTACAGGATTTTGATTTTGGGATCCACTGAATTCATATAACTTAATCAAAACATGATAAATATCACTGAATATGTGTCCAAGTTAAAATTGAAGTCTAAGTTTAAAGTGGATACAACATATTGACAATCAGCATAACCAGTCTTAGTTCAAAATAAAGCTAGACAATGTTAATAATTGACTTCACAAAAATATAATCCTATACAAGAAAATTTATCAAAAATATTTTAAGTTATAAGTATAATTTGAATATCAATTTGTTTTGTTTTAGTTTTGTTAAACTTTATGTTTGTTTACCGTTGTTTTTGTTTACCAAAAGTATTAAAAATCGTGGGTTTTTGGTTAATTGTAAACACTTAGTTAAACATATTTTTAATCACAACAAATAATAAAAATAAATAAAATGGTTAAAAAGTTATAAAGTTCAAAAGAAATTGAACTTCTCACGTGCGAGAAGTTCAACAGATGCTAAATGTTGGCAAATGCGACTAGTTGAACTAGTCGCACGCGATAAGTCAAACATGTATAGAATAAATAGGTGTGTGATAAGTCAATCATTCACACGAGAACCTTCTGATTCATTTCTCTAAAAATTTTCTTAGTGTTAAACTTGTTTGTTGTTGATATTTGTGTTCATTATGGTCGCAAGTTGATTGTTAAAGGATTGATAAGGTAGATTTCATGTTGTTGATTAAGTTTATGTGTGTTCGAACATTAACCGAACTATTATGGACTAATAGACTTAAAATTGATTGAAATTAACCATATTAAACCTTAAAGTTGACCTAATCGACTCCTAATAAATATGTTTTAATTGTTAAAACACACTGAGAATGCTCAATTTGAAAATCTAAAATTTCAGACTTGTCGCGTGCAAAAAGCAGTTAGAACATGAAAAAACGCGATAAGTTTTCAAATTGCTTAGACCTTCCTCTTGACTTTTTGACTTGTCGTGCAAACAGCTGACCTATGGTCAAACTTTTTTTCATGCGAACAGTTGACTTTGTCGCATGAAAAGTTAGTCTTTAAAATAACTATTCGCATGCGAGTAGTTATAGTCAAGTGAAAAGTACAAAACTTCAATTTCAAAATTTTTCTAAGTCTAGAATTACTATGTATGAGTAACTAATCATTCTTTGTCTATAATAATTTTTTAGATGGCTCAACAAATGGTTTTTAATAAAATCCATAATGTTGTTGCTTTTCTTGGAGACGTACCTGATGAGAAGTTATTCAGATCTCTGATTGATGCCCTCAAGACTTCTCGGATACACCATTCTATTACTGCTAATCCCACTGTCTACGCTTATATGGTTGACCAGTTCTGGATTACTGCAGCAAATGAGAGAGATACTCAGGGAGAACCTTGTATTTAGCTACGGTCAAGGCGAAGAGGATCGTTATTACTGCAGAGGTTATAAATAGTGTATTACTGTTGGAAGATCAGCCAAATGCGTCAGTAAAGATCGTGATGACATAGTGAGAGACTGTCTTAAGAGGATGGCTTATGATCACCGGAATCCATCATTGGAGAAGAAATACTTACCTCCATTCTGGAAGTATTTATTTCATATGCTAATTCACTGTCTGAGCAACCTAAAGGCTGGGATGGATAGCCTAAGTTCTATATTTGAATCCCCGCTGGTAACACTTGTCGATGATTTACCATATAGCATATCCAAGGCTAGTTTGCTGAGATGCAGAAGAATGTTTGTTACTACAAGGAAGAAGTTTATCATGTACCCCAGATTTATACAGATGATAATGAATGCTACTCATGCTGAGCTAGTAGTGTCTGATTCATCCACTTATGTTGCTATGGTGATGAAGAAAGACATATTCACCTATTTGATGGGAGCATATAGTAATGCCTGGGATGGTAGTCACTTTGCCAAGCTTGGTAGATTTGTTGAAGGATATTAGGAAGATGCTCAACAACAAGAGGCTGAAGCTCACTAAGCTGATCAAGCTGGTCCATCTTCGAGTACTCATGAAGATGCTACAGAAAGTTCCCAAGGAGCTGGGATGTCAGCTGAAGATGAGGTGAACACATGGTTCATAGATTGTGAGAGTGAGACTGATAGTGATCAGATCAGGAATGCCTCGTATGTGCTACAAGAACGACCCAGAGTGCAAGAAACTCCTACCAAACGCACTACTGAGGAAAGAAACACTGATATTTTTCCTAAGTATTCTCCGTCTAATCAGAGGAGAAAGAAGAGGATGGCCAGGAAACATGCAGATACTGATAGTCCACATGGGAGGGGTAGAGGACGAGGTGTGTTGCGTAAGCGTCGAACTCCAATGACCACTGTGTTTACCAGTTCTAATATTCCTGTGTTTGAGACTCCAGTCATAGCTAGTAAAGCTAATACATTAGAGACAACAGTGATTGTTACAGAATCAACAATTATAACATCATCTGCTATGCCTGCTGCCGATGATGTGTTGAGCAATCCACTAAGAACTCAGGGTCATAATGACATGTTTGGGACGGAGGATTTTATTTACACTATTCTTGATCCAAGATGACATACTGAGTCTACACCTGATTCACCCATGAGGTATCTCTTGAGTAGAGAGTTATAGTGTTAAAGAGGGAGATGATGGAGAAAACACAACAGATCTCCGATTTACATGCTCTAAATCAAGAGAAGGATGAAAGGATTAAGAGTTTGGAGCATCAACAATAGTTTATGTTTAGTTATTATAGATCATGGAGCAGAATATCAGAGACCTCACTTCTCGTGTTCCATTCTCGATTGCTCATTAATCAACCACAAAAGTTGGAGAATCAAGTGGACAATAATTTGCTGGTCCTGAAGTTGCTAGTGATCCTACTACTACAGAGCATATCGTTGATCCTGTTGTGCCTGAAGGACAACTGAGACTGCTAATGTTGATCAAGAGCCATCTACTACTGTTCCTACTTCGTCTACTAAGGATCGACCAGTAGTATTTACTGAGAGCGTTTGTAGAGCCTGAGCATGACATACCTATCCCTAACCTACTTCATGATGATGATGACTTAGAGATGGTGGATTTTAGTTGTGATAAGGAAGATGACATTGATGATGAAGATGATGATGATGATGGTGATGATGTTGATGATAATGAGAAGGATGGTAATGGAGACAAGAAAGATGATGATGATAATCAGAGCAGTGATATGGGTTCAGCTACTGGTGCTTCTGGATCATCGGGTTCTACCAATGTCTCCGGACCAAGTTTTGATGATACATTTGACTATACTCCTTCAAATCCCGCTACTGAAGGGACCTATGAGAAGGAGTTCTATACATTCTAGCAACATATTCTTGCTAAGGAATCTAATGAATACTTCGGTCCATTGATGATCTGGAGGAGACTGTAGATTACACAAACATGTTTGGAAATAGTCTTAAGGACTTATTTTTAGATATCTTGATTGAAAAAAGGGAGATAGTTGGTGAATCTAGTGCTAAAGAGATGACTGACAAGGCAGCAGATCCAACTGGTCAAAGTGTTGTACGTCAGGTCGAAAATCTTACTGTTGATGTTCCTCCTCTGGCAGCTTATGTACACATGCTGAGACCAAACCTTTCACTAGGTACAGAAACTCGAAACTTATTATTAGTTGGGTATATGATGCTAAGAAGAAGATGTACCTGGTGAAGAGAATGGCCAGTGCTATAGAGTATTATCAGGACGAGCATGACTTTCATACACTCAGAGCTTCTGATTTATATGCTATGGGTCGTGTTTTGTTTATCAATCAAACCAATTATGGAAAGGGGAATCGGATCAGAAATATGGTATAGAGACAGACTAAGACCAACTTCATGGACTTTAAAACTGCTAAATCTAGAGTCATTAAAGATAAGAGGCGTAAAGACCCAAACACTAACAAGCCAATGAAGATATGGATTTTTAAGCATTCAAGATATGCTAGGAGATCCCTATACATACTCTTGTGCTAGTTAACAGCTTATCTGAGCTCATGTGGTGGAGTTGTGAGAAGGAGACGGGACACACGTTGATATACTGTATAGATAAAGATACCGTATCATCAACCCTATGGATCGTCTTAAGTTTGGAAGGGGCGATTTGATGAGGTTGCAGGCTTGTCCGATTGCAGCTGATGAGTTTGTTCACTATCTGGAGGCACAGTTCGTTTGGTTGATTATGAAGGCCCTAAACAATAAGATGTACGCTTATGGGGGCAGTTACAAGGTTGTAGACGTGGACTTCTAAAGCATTGATTCACCGAGCCTAGGGGGATATTGTAGGGACTGAACCTAGAGGCTCAGAAAATCAAATCAAGATGATGAATATGAAGTCACGCGAGAACTTGAAATTGTCGTGCAAGAAGTTCATCTCGCGCGTGAACTATGCGAGAACTTTGTAGTTTAGTATAAATAGTTGTTAGTTGATGTAATTTAGGGAGCTTTTTTGTCATTTCTTGAGTTCGAATGTACTTGTAATTTTTCAAATTAGTGAGCGATACACATCAAAGTTTATTTACACTTGTGTTCATTTCATTGCTTATTCTATCTTCTTACCGTGATGATCGTATTCCACGTTCTTGTTACGAGATCAATCTGATTGTTAAGTGTTGATCCTTACACATGTGTTCTGACCAATCATACTCTCCATTAGTCTGAGAAACTAATGCTTTGTAATTTTAAGAACTTGCGTTATCTTCCTTTGTTTCAACCTCGACTGTCACCATCTTCTTGCCACAGTCATTTTGGTTACTCTTTCCTTCTATACATTCCCTTGCAAAGTGGCCTGGTTTATCACAATTGTAACATCTTAAGTTTGTCTTGTCAAACCCAATCTTGCTTGAGTTGTTTACACCAAATATTTTTCTCCCCGTTCTCCTAGCAAAATTTTTAGCCCTGTACACCACCATTTCCATCTGGTACTTAATGTTGCTATCTTTAACAACATCAGGATTTTCTTGCTGCAAGTCATCAACCAAGATGTTAGGTGCACTCAGTTTTCCAGCCATGAATGCTTTATAGCTATTCATAAAAGTTGTGAATAGAGCCAGATTCTCTTCAGCAATTTGGACTGTTTGCTTGGATGGGTTGGAGTTGACAACAAAAGCTTGTTGAGTGGGTTGTGAGGATTGACTGTGGGGTCTTGGAGAAATTGGTTTGAATTAGGAACATGGAACTAAGGAGTCAATGCCTTTTTAACTGAGGGTTGACTGTAGGTATTGAACCTATAGGCTCTGGAAATCAAATCAAGATAAAGACGATCAAGTCGCGCGATAAGATAGAGTTGTCGCACGATAACTTGCTTCTTGCACGAGAATTTGGAAGTCGCTTGAGAACCTGTTAGTCATGTGAGAACTTCATAGTTTAGTATAAATAGATGTTTTGTAATGTATCTAAGTAGCTTTTTCTCATTTCCTAATTTCGCACGCATTGTAAGTGTTTCATGTCACACCCTCAATTTCCACAAACGGGGTATTACCGTTAGGCGTTTTGTAATTGTGACATACCAGGATCTCAGCCACTAGTTACACCAAACGACACACCAGTTACATAACATAATTGCTCATTAACATTAGTGTTTCCTAAAAATAGAGTTAAATACATAAACATAAGAGTAATTACGGAAGCTTAATAATTTTGTAAATCAATTGGCACACACGCGCAAACCAAATAAAGTTTACTGGTTAGAAAGTTATAAATCGTTCATTAGACCCCAACGATGATGAATGCATTAGTGAGATGCTCCTAATCGTGCACACCTTAAGAACCTGAAAGAAACAAGCTAAAGTGTCAACATAGGGTTGGTGAGTTCAAACGTTTTGATAAACAGAACATAATAGTAACAAATACAGTAAATAAAGTAATATCAGTAGATAGCTAGTATACTTAACAAGTTACTAAGTGTATGAAGTTCGCAACCAAAGCTGACAATGTAAATGAAGGCCTCGGCTGTGGTTACCTTGCCACAGCAACAGAAATTAGGTCAATTAAACACCCATTTGACATGCAATCGTGCTAGCGTGACTAGCCCAGATGGGGTTTGTCAAACCCAGTAGATCTACTCAGAATTACCTCGTTAAAGTACATAAATTAAGAGTTCGAAAGTGAGGGCTTAATTTGGTACAACACTAGTAAACATGTGATAATACAGTAATACTGATCAAACGAAGAACATTTTGAAAAGAAAATGTTTCTTTTCTCCAAAAGGGATATAAGTAAAGTGGGGCCGTACACTCACCTCGAATGCACAGCAAATCAGTAAATGCAAGCACAAGCGTTTAGGTTTCTGAATGACCTGGATTTACATTTGATATCTTATTAATATAAGATATTAACATTTGAACTTTACGGTTTTGCATTCCCGACTAATCTCCACACCCAAAAATACTCATTACGCAACCATGCATAAACCAAAAGCACTCACATCTAAGCGAGCACACAATCATTTACGGTTTCACTCCTACACCCCATACGAAATAGAAATACACACAGAAAGCACAAACACTTCATGCACAATGCACATCACACACACAATGCACATACACACACACAGCGCACATCACACAAAAAGCACACATCACACACACAACGCACATACACACACAGCGCACAACACACACACACAGCGCACGGAAACAACCATGAAACAAACACATATGACGAGCACACAATCACCAAAGCATAAGCACGCACCCACGAGCCCCCACAGAAACCGATTTACCCGAAACAACTACCGAGTACCCTCATTCCCGACTAGCCCTAACCAAGGACAACATGGAAGCTAAACTCAGTTGACTATCGAAACCCAGCCAAAACTACCGAAACTGCGACGAAACGAACGCAATAACTAAAGGAGAATTCATACCGAATAGGATGCGAAGAAGAGAGAATTCCACCAACGTTGCCCACTCCTTAGCCATGCCTGTTGGATGATAGAGGCAGTTGTTAGTTACGACAATCAATAGGATCGACGAGGTTGCAGTATGACGATGGCAGTGTTTGTTGATGGGTTCACAATGGTTGACGGCTGCGCGTAGGTAGGAACATCCGCTAGAGCCAGCCGTCACAATGGTGATGAGGGGGAGAAGTTTAGGGTTTCTGTGAGAATGGAGGTGTTTTCGAATGAAAGAAACCGTGGGTGAGGAGTTATATATAACAAGAATATAATATAGTAATAATAAACTAAGTAATTACCATTATTTAATTAGTTAGTTTTTTTTGGCTTTAATAGTTAATTTAAATAATTATCGATAGAAAGATACCAAGATTACTATAATGAGTTGATGGTGTTGACCTGAAAATACGGGGTGTCACATTTCAAATCAAAGAGCAATACACTGAATATTATTTGCATTTGTGTTCAAGTTCATTTGATCATGTCTTCTACTTATTCAATATTATAACTGTGAGCAATTACATTCCGCATTCTCCTCACGAGATCGATCTTGTAATATTTTTGATCCTTACAAATGGTATCAAAGCTTGGTATGCTCTAGATCGATTGAATCAAAGATTGATAAGTATTTGTTGAAGTGTTCTTGAGATCCGATTTAAAGTTCCTTGAAAATTTACTGGATTTATGTTATATTTGATCAATTTTGAAGATCTTAAGAGTTGTTATGCTTTTAAATGAAGATATGACTTGTTTATGTGATTAATTGAGCTTAAGTCAATCAATTAGAGACAATTAGGATCATAACCGAACCTAAAATCACTAATTGAAAGATTAATCAGTAAAGTTTGAACAAATTGGTGGTTGATTGGAGGCTAGAATCATCAAAGTTGATTGAGTTTAATCAGGCGAAATCTTGAGTTTCACACGCGAAAAGTAACTGTTCGAGCAAAAAGTGTGATTTTTGCAAAAGTTTGTTGAAAATATTTTACAGAAAGATTCCTTTCGCGTGAAAAGTTGAACATTTCACAAAAATCAGTTATAAAAGTTTCCACCGAAAAGTTTGTGCAAGAACTTGTGCAAATTAGTTTTGCTTAAGACTATTCACGCTAGAACTCCAACTTTGAAGATTTTTGAAAAAGTTTGAATTCAAGATTTCTCAATTAAAACTTAAAGCACATCACTGCTACTCTTAATCTCGACAATAAGATCGACATGAGCACAAAGCCTCCTCAACTTCTTAGTGAAAAAGACTATCCCAATTGGGTATATCGCTTTGAGAACCATGTTATATACACTGAACCAAGGATGATGAGATCTATCAAACAAGGCTCGTATATCTTGATATATACCAATGAGAAGGGAAACTTGGTGGCTAAGCCTGAACAACTCTGGGATGAGGAGGATATGAAGAAAATAGAGCTCGATGATAAGGCGTATCATGCCATCACTATGGCACTTACCACCGAAATTGCTTAGAAGTTCAAAGATTTCAGGAAGGCCAAAGATTTATGGGATGCCATGGAGGAGCAGATAACCAAGATGAAAAGTGCAGGAATCACATTAGAGAACATCTCAAGGTTTGTGAAGCTGATAACCAAAATGAAGGAGCAGATAATCAAAGGATATGAGGGAAAGCCGAAAACACATGTTGAACCAAGAGTTTAATATATTTAAACATATACTGGGTGAAACCTTGGAGGCTTAAATCTCAAGGTTTGTGAAGCTGATAACCAAGATGAAAAGTGCAGGAATCACATTAGAGAACATCTCAGTTAATAAGAAGCTGTTAAACTCACTACCTTACAGCTGGAACAACAATTGCATAACTATTTAGAGAACCGAGGATTTGTTTACCCTATCCCATAGTGATCTGATCTCCACCATCAAATCTTATGATATGGATGACAAGTAGAGAGCTGCTAACTACATAAACATGATGGAAGCTGAAGCATCAGCATTATATGCTAAGATGGCTAGTAATCCAAATTTTTATGTCAGCTACTCCCAGTTGTGTCAAAAACAACAATCAACAACTCCTGCTCATCCAAATGTCAAAGATCCCTCCTTGTCTCGATTCCAACCTTCTCATCAGAATCTTTATAGTCAAGCTCAAACTTAACCACAACCCCCAATCTACCCATAAAGTCAATCCACTCAACCTTCACACACAAGCATTTGTTGTAAACTCTCAACCTAACAGGCAAACCATTCAGATAGCTGAAGAGCATCTGGCTCTATTTACATCATTTATGAACCACTATAAGCTTTCTCTTCTGGAAGACTCAGTGCACCCAACATCTTGGTTGATAACTTGCAACAAGTCAATCCCGATGATGTAGAAGAAAATGATATTAAATATCGAATGGCTACGGTGGTGTACCCGGGCAAATAATTTCATGAGAAGAACAGGGAGAAAAGTGTTTGGCCAGAACAACTCAAGCAAGATTGGGTTTGAAAAATCAAGCTTGAGATGTTATAACTATGACAAACTTGGTCATTTTGTTAGAGAATGTACTGAAGGTAGATCTAATCAAGCAAAAAATGGAAAGAAAATGGTACAGTGGAGGTACAATCAAAAGGAGACAAAGCTAGTTCATCAAACAACAAAGCCCTAGTTTCTTAGACTGATGAAGAGTACGATTGTTAGATCAGATGGAGATTCTATATCAAGCTTTCCATTGCTTTGTTGGCAGAATTTCAAACCGTTGATGACAGTTTACTAGCTGAGTTTGTATCTGATGACCGATAAATGGTGTGTTTGACAAAGAGAAAAGGGTTGAAGAGGAGAATGTTGAAGAAATGGAGGATGATAAGGAGCTTAATGAAATAGCTGTTGCGACTACTCCAGCTCAATCAAACAACAATGAAGGGAAGAAGAATGAAGAAACATAAGTAAAGGCTATTGAGTTCACTCCGGCCAAGATTGAGGAAACTGAAAATCCTTTTGAGTTTACTCAGGCATCTGCTTGTGATGAAAGTGAAAATGTTGTTAAGACCACTCAGGCAACAAAAGTAGAAGAAAAAGTTGTTTTGAAAGCCTTCATGGTAAATATCTTACCTGAAGAGAAGAAAATGAAGAAGAAATTGAAGAGGTACTTTCTAATCTTTGTTCAAATACATGTTTAGAAAAGTTACAAAGATATAGAGTTCACCACAAACGCTTGATTTTAGAAGTTGAAAAACTTCAATATCAAGCTCGTAAATATGAAACTAATGAGAAAATTTTTAAAGAAAAGATAGATGGATTAAACCAATCGATTTATCAATCAAAATTGAATCTTTATGATAAAGATTGTAACATAAAAGATTTGACAACCCATAACTATGAACTATCTTTAGAAATTAATAAACTTAACGGGTGAACTTTTATTTGCTAAATTGATTGTTGAAAAATTTAAGTTATCCTTAAACATGCTTGAAGGTATAATCAAGTCTCAAATAACACAAAAAATTAATGATGGAAAAGGTGGTGCTGGTTATTCTAACATTGCACCACCTATTAATCATGATTACACATGCTTGCTTTCATCAATTACCACTCCTGAAGAAGAGACCTATGAATTAGGTTTTCAACCAAAGTCAGACTTAATACCTCCAGTCAATGTTTCACTGACTGTTGACCCTGCCATAAAAACTAAAATTAAAATTAATCATGAAATTTTTTTTTGTAGAAAGTGTGAAGAAGGACGGGTTGGTTGAAGATTGGAAAAGTGATGAAGAATTAGATTTTCAGGAAAATAAAAATTGTAATAAAAAACCTTCATGTAATTCATCATTAGTTGTTAATGAAATTTAGACGTTTTTAGTGCTACAAATATTTTTTCAAAAATGTCTAACAAAGCAAAGAAACTGAAATCAAAAATAGATTTTAAGGCCAATGAAAGAAAACGAGTCACAACATCCGTATCTGACTTGAAAACCGATTTCAAGAACATATTTGTTTCAAAAGGCAACATTGATAAGAATGATCATATTTTTAAAGAAACCAATGTTAGTTTCTTTAAAAATAAATCTCCTATTATTGCTAACTCTATGAAACAAGATATTTGTAGATTAGGTATCAAAGACACTGGTCCTATTCTAGTAACTACGACTCAAAAGGCTAAAGCTACAGTTCATGCCTCATCGGCTTCAGATAAGAATCAAAAAGCTAGAAAAGATACCTCAATTCTTCTGGAATCATCTCGAACAATTCATAATGAAAGAAAGAAAAGAGAGACTGTTAAAGAATCACAAGGCCAAATAAATACTAAGGCCAATTTCTATGATAGCTATGGAAGTTATCTTAAACAGTTTGTGTAAAATACACAAGCATCAAATACATATCATAAAATGTGTTGTTATACATGTGGCAAGCCAAATCATAAGGCTAGAAATTGTCATCATCAACATCAATCGTCAAGCAAACAAAGATTTCACAACTCAATTTCAAATAATAGAAAACATTTCTTTTTAAATGTCATATTCAAAGGAATTCAAATTAGTCAAACTCTTTTGTTAATAAAAGTACTGATTTGAATAAAGAAAAGTTAAATGTGAAATCTATATAAGTTGATGATAGCACTAATTCAATTTAGACCACTTTAAAGAAAATGGTTACACATCTGATCAAACCAATTCAAAAGTGGAAAATTAAAGAAAAACTATCTAAGCCTTATATTGTTGAATAATGTGCTTTCGATAACAAAAGAGATATGATATTAAAGTTTGTATCATATTTGGATAAAAACAAAGTACTCAACTCAACCATGGCTTGGATTCCTAAAAATGAATAAACTCATTCATATGTGCAGGTACAACCAAGGCAAGTAATCAACAGTGTTTGGCATGTTGATAGTGGTTGTTCAAGGCACATGACCGGTAATATATCTTTGTTAAACAACATACAACCTTATAATAGAGGATATGTTATATTTGCAGGAGATAAAGGTGGTAAGATTACAAAGAAAGGTACAGTGTCTAATGATGTCTTAAGTTTTGAAGATGTCAATTTTATAGAAGAACTTAAACATAATTTTCTAAGTGTCTCAAATGTGTGACAAAAACTATTCAAAACATTTCACTGATAAAGAATGTCTTATTTTTAAACCTTAATTTGTAATTTCTGATGAATGGATTTTTTTAAGAACACCGAGAGACAAAGATACGTATTTACTTGACATGAATGGTTCACATTCATTTGTAACTACGTCGTGTTTGTTATCTAAAGCCTCGGAAAGTGATTCATTGTTATGGCATCATCGTATTGGCCATGTAAACATTAAAAATATAAACAAGTTGATTAGAGAAAATCATGTTGTAGGCCTACCTTTGAAAAGTTTTCAACTTACTAAACATTGTTTGACATGTTCAAAAGGCAAACAACACAAACTTCCCCATAAACTAGTTACCCATACCAAAATTGACTCTGTTCTACAACTGTTACACATGGATTTATTTGGTCTAGTTACTGTTTTGAGTTTAGGACTTCGTGTATATTGTTTGGTTATTATTGATAATTTTCCAGATTTACATGGCTTTTCTTTTTTTAGCAACCAAAGATGAGATACCTCACTTGCTGATAAAATTCATGACCCTAGTGGAGAATCAAACTGACATAACCATCAAGTGCATTTGAAGTGATAATGGAACCGAATTTTGCAATCACACACTAAATGATTTTGTGATTCAAAGGGGATAGCAAGACAAGTTAGTTTTGCAGGAACTCCATATCAAAATGGAGTTGCTAAAAAACATAACAGAAATTTTATTGAAGCTACCAGAAAAATGTTATCAGCAGCCAAATTACCGTCTTTCTTTTGGGCTGAAGCTGTTAACACCGCATGTTATGTTCAGAATTGTGTATTAATCAACAAACAACAAAATATGACTCCCTATGAAATCTTTTTTAAACATAAGCCCAAAGTCAAATATTTCAAAAGTTTTGGATGTTGTTGTACTTTGTTAAACACATCTGATTCTAAATCACAATTTGATGAAAAAGCTGATGAATGTTATTTTGTTGGATATTCAACCAACAAAGTCACATACTGGGTTTATAATAAAAGGTCAAAATAAATAATTGTTCATTTGATATTGATTGGCACGAATCTAACAAAACAGATGCGGGTTCAGCACCTTCATGGGTATATGATTATGCTTCATTATTTGAAACATTTAATCGATCATCTGTTATTTCTACAGCTAATCCACCTTTGACATCATCAATTCAAGATATTTTCGCAGATGATGTTGGATCTATCTCATCTTTAGCAACAGGAAAATCTTCAGATATACCTTCTTCTTCAAATGTCATAACTTGGTCATATATCTAATTTAGAAGAAGTTATTTCTAACGATACCATTTCTCAGCTGAGAATTCATAAAAACCATCCAACTGAAGCAATCATTGGTCTGTGATCACATGGTGTCCGAACTCAAAGTCAATCGGGCACAATAAATGAAAGAAAATAGTTAGGTTGAGGCTATGCAAGACGAACTGATGCAATTTAAGAAGCTAAATGTGTGCATCTATGTGACCTACCAAAGGGTAAGTTGCCGATTGGTACTAAATGGATTTTCAAGAACAAACGGTTTGAAAAAAATTTATTCACAACAAGGCCAGACTTGTTGTTAAAGGATTCTATCAAATTAAAGGTCTTGATTATGAAGAAGTATACATTCCCGTTGCATGACAGAAGCTATACACATTTTCCTGGCATATGCTTCATACAAGAACTTCAAAGTGTAGCAAATGGATGTCAAAACTGCTTTCTTGTATTATGAGATGAAAGAAATAACTTATGTTTGTCAACCACCTGGTTTGAAGATCCGTTTCATCTAGAATTTGTTTATAAGTTAGACAAAGCACTATATGGCTTACATCAAGCACCTCAAGCTTGGTATGCCACCCTCACTAAACATTTGCTTGCAAATGGTTATACACGGGGTGCAATTGATCAAACTTTATTCTTAGGAAAAACTGGTGATGATCTTATTCTTGTTCAAGTTTATGTCGACAACATTATCTTTGGGTCTACCAATGATGATTCATGCAAAGAATTTGAAACAGTTATGAAAAAGAAATTTGAGATGAGTTCCCTTGGGGAAATGTCATTTTTCTTGGGTATCCAAGTTAAACAAGATGATAAGGGAATACTGATTTATCAAGAAAAATATAATTATGTATCATTGACAAACACAAATTTTAGGACTCCATGACAGCTCCCACTCCAATGACTTCTCATCCTACTTTATTTCTAGATCTCATGGTGATGACGTTGATCAGCATCTGTATCAATCAATGATCGGATCTCTGATGTATCTCACTGCTAGCAGGCTTGACATCATGTTTTCTATCTGTCAATGTGCACATTATCAAAGTAATCCGAAAGAATCTCACATGAAACATGTCAAACAGATTTTCAAATATCTCAAGGGTCAACCAACCCTCAATCTTTTGTATCCTAAAAATTCTGATTTCAATTTATATGCTTATACTAATAGTGATTATACAGGATGTAACTTGGACAGGAAATCAACCACCGATGGCTGTCAATTTCTTGGAAACAGATTGATTTCTTGGCATGCAAGAAGTAGCAGATGTATCACATCCACTGTAGAGGTTTAATATGTGGCTGTATCAAGTTGTTGTTCCCAAATTGTTTGGATTCAGCAACAACTTTGTGATTATGGCCTTAATCTTTATGATACCAAAATTTTGTGTGACAACATTAAAGTGTTAAATATTGTGAAGAATCTGATCCAACATTCAAAGATAAAACACATCGACATCCGCATGCACTTTATCCGTGATTGTTTTGATCGAAAATTTATCCATTTAGAATCAGTTTCATCAGATGACAACATTGCTGATTTGTTTACTAAGCCATTTGATCATTCCAGATTTGACTTTTTAGTCCAATCTTTGGGAATGATTAACTTTGGTTAACGATTATCCATACACACTTTTCAAAAATTGTTTTCATTTTAGGTAAATTATTATTTTCTTATAGATAATCATAATTTTAAGGGAGAAAATTTGAAAATGTCTCGAAATAGATTTTGTTCTTAGGTGGAGTATAAGAGAGTTTACAAACATATTTGTTTTATTTTTTGAGAAAGTTAAATTTTCAAGGATTTGTAGGAAATGATAATAAATCTCTTGATTTTTTTTCATTACATTTTAAAGCTTAAAAGAAACTAACTTGGATGATGTTTGATATGTTGGTAGCCTTGACTTTCAGACTGAAAAGCACTATAATCTGTGATACACTGGAAGTAAATTCTTTATATTTGAAGCGGATTACTCATCAAGGTTTTGTGGATTCTGACTCCATGCTAAAACACCCTGAGAGTAAAGTCTACTCATACTCAAGCCCGTTATCATTTGAATCTGTTTCTTTCAGAAGAATATCTACAAATTATATTATATAATATATATATATATATATATATATATATATATATATATATATATACATATATTATATATATACATATATATATATATATACAATATATATAATATATATATATAATAATATATATATATCCAAAGATGAAAAGTGTAATGCCCCGAATTCTTTTTTGAATGAAGGTAGAAGTTCTCGCGTGAGAGGTGGAGTTCTCGAGCGAGTCAGCAAGTTCTAGCGTGGAGGCGGTTCTCGTGCGAACAGAAGTTCTTCGCACGAAAAAGCTGCGAGAAGAGAGAGACACTATAATAGGCTCATGCACCCAATCTTCTCTACTTCATGTGAAAAGTCCTGCTGTTGTGCTTGTGAAAAAGAGAAGTTGGTGCTAGGTGTTGTCTAAGGTATGTATTTGTCAATATTTATGTATTTAGGCATGTATGAAACCGTATGTAATGATATTGAACAATGATTATGTAGCTTTTGGCTTGAATCACTCTTGGTTTCGTGGTGTTCATGTGAAAGGATATCATTAGGTGAGTTCTAGACCCCCTTTACGTGTTTTATCATGTTTGGGACTAATATGCATACCTAAATGAATATTTTGTAAAAGAATGATGTTTATAAATGTTATAGCATGTTTTGGCTTAAAAGAGGCTAAAGGACGATACTTAGTGAGCAAGTCATGTACAGCAGAAAAGTTATCGCGTGAAAAGCGAGTCCTTGCTCGAAAAGTAGTTATCACGGCTAACGGTACTTTTTGAAAGTGATCGCGTGAATGATTAAGTTCTCACGCGAATGATGATGAGCGTGGAGGCGGTTCTCGTGCGAACAGAAGTTCTCGCACGAAAAAGCTGCGAGAAGAGAGAGACACTAAAATAGGCTCATGCACCCAATCTTCTCTACTTCATGTGAAAAAGTCCTGCTGTTGTGCTTGTGAAAAGAGAAGTTGGTGCTAGGTGGTGTCTAAGGTATGTATTTGTCAATATTTGATGTATTTAGGCATGTATGAACCGTATGTAATGATATTGAACAATGATTATGTAGCTTTTGGCTTGAATCACTCTTGGTTTCGTGGTGTTCATGTGAAAGGATATCATAGGTGAGTTCTAGACCCCTCTTTACGTGTTATCATGTTTGGGACTAATATGCATACCTAAATGAATATTTTGTAAAAGAATGATTGATGTTATAAATGTTATAGCTGTTTTGGGCTTAAAAGAGGCTAAAGGAGCGATAACTTAGTGAGCAAGTCATGTACAGCAGAAAAGTATCGCGTGAAAAGCGAGTCCTTGCTCGAAAAGTAGTTATCACGGCTAACGGTTACTTTTTGAAAGTGATCGCGTGAATGATTAAGTTCTCACGCGAATGATGATGTTCACGCGCGAAGGAGAAGTTGTTGCTTGAAGGAGACGTTCTCGTGCGAATGTGGGTTGTCACGCAAAAACTTTGGACTGTTACGTGTTATGTTACCCCGTAAACGTGCGTTAATAATGACTTATGATGAACTTAATGCTAAAGAATTAAAGTTTGTATGTAGATATATATATATATAATTATATATATATATATTATTTATATATATATTATATATATATATATAATATATATATATCATGATAGTTAAAGGCTAAAGAACGATGTTAATTCACATATGAAATGCGAAAGAATAGTTACCTGTTACCCTGTATAGCACAGCTGTGAAAACATTAAAGCACTAAGAAGTCTTGCAAGCGCTTGATAGAAGTTACACTTCAATGTGCTCAACTGATAGGAGATATGCTTCGTGCACTCTCACCCGATAGGAGTTACACTTCGGTGTGCTCAACTGATAAGAGATATGCTTTGTGCATTCTCACTTGATAGGAGTTACACTTTGGTGTGCTCAACTGATAGAAGAGATGCTTTGTGCACTCTCACCCGATAGGAGTTACACTTCGGTGTGCTCAACTGACAGGAGATATGCTTCGTGCATTCTCACCTGATAGGAGTTACGCTTCGGTGTGCTCAACTGATAGGAGATATGCTTCGTGCATTCTTACCAGATAGGAGTTACACTTCGGTGTGCTCAACTGATAGGGATATGCTTCATGCATTCTCACCTGATAGGAGTTTACACTTTGGTGTGCTCAAATTGATAGGAGACATGCTTTGTGCATTCTCACCCGATAGGAACTAAGCTTCGTGCTAAGTTCAAATGTTAAAGCAAAGTAAACGTATGGGTAACGTAACGGTAAAGTGTAAAGTAAAGCAAAGTAAAGTAATGTATGGGTAATGTAATGGTAAGGTGGATGGTAAAGTAAAAGTTAAAGTATAATTATCAAACAGGTTCGGTAAGTTGATGTGTACAGTTAATGTTTTATGAAACGTAAAAGATGATAAGGTGTACGATTATGTCAGAGTTTTGTTATAGTAAACCTAGAGCTCACTCAGCATCGCTGACTATGTATGCATATTAGATTGACAGGTATGCTATACATTTTTAGGGATGAGCTGGCATGGATGGGAGAGAGCTATCTGCACCTGTTCGAGACTGGCTCCCGGCAACTTGGTTTCTGATGTCCCAATCCAACTGTGGGGTTTCCCTCCCTGACGTGGCCTTACAAAAGGATCAACTAAGGGATGCCAGTGCCAGAAGCTGCATTCCAGGATGTTAAACTGGCCACTGTTATTAGAAACTTACCTTACTTACATGATCTAAACTATTACCTGGAATGATATGTTAGCCTTTCGTATCTTATAGCAAGCTACGGCTAGCTACTCGAGGAGGTGCTCGAAGGATCAACTAAGGGATGCCAGTGCCAGAAGCTGCATTCCAGGAATGTTACAACTGGCCACTGTTATTAGAAACTTACCTTACTTAACATGATCTAAACTATTACCTGGAATGATAATGTTAGCCTTTCGTATCTTATAGCAAGCTACGGCTAGCTACTCGAGGAGGTGCTCGTGGTGACAGTGGTAGACCACCAGTCACCGGAAACTAAGGGCAGATGACTGAGGAGGTGCATGTGGACTTTGTTCACACTGCTAGTGACGAAAACTCTCATCATTCTGAGGAGAGGATTACCTTGGAGCCTATTGTTAGGGAGGCTATGACCGAAGAGGTCCACAAGATCCTTCAGAGCATCATGCCTTCGATCATGACTGAGACCATGAAGGAGGTAACAGAAGAGTGGACGTTGGAGGCAAAGAACAAAGCTAGCAAGAAAGACAGTGAAGGTATCAAGGAAGGCTCCAGGAAGAATGAAAGGGATGAAGCTGATGGGGATTTAGCGAAAGGGTGTTCGTATTGCATCTTCAAGGGATGCAATCCTCCATCCCTGGATGGCAAGGGTGATGCTATTGCCACTCTCTAGTGGGTGTCTGAAATGGAGGCGGTGATTGAGATTAGTGAGTGCAAGGCTGACCAAGCCATGAAGTTCGCAGCTCTCTCATTTGTGGATGAAGATATTCATTGGTGAAGTGATTTCAAGAATTTGAAGTGGGATGACCTGAATGAGATGGTAATGAGGAAGTTCTACCCTCAGAATGAGATCGACAAGGTGGAAAGGGAATTCATGGGATTTAAAGCTGGAAGTATGACCCACCAGCAGTACACATCTCACTTCAACGAGATGGCCAGGTTGGTGCCTCACCTGGGAAGTACCAAGGAGATAAGGATGAAGTGTTTTGTACAGGGTTTGCCTTCAAAGGTTAGGATGTATGTGAAGGCAAGCGGGACGAATACCTTCGAGTCTTTGGTGGAACTGAGTGGGATAGTGTATGATGATGTGGTGGCTGATGAGCCCGTTGACGAGGCGAAGAAGAAGAGTTGGTCGAGGAACGTGAAGCGAGAGAGAAATGAGAGGTCTGCTGCTCAGGCTAAAAAGATGAAGGTGGAGTCGTCCGGTGATTGCCAGAAATGGGAGAGAAAACATGCTGGTGAATGCAAGCTCGGTTCAAGCCTGTGTATCAGATGTGGGAAGACGGGGCATTTCTCTAAGGATTGCCGTAGTGCGGGAAAGTGCTACAACTGTGGCAAGTTGGAGCACTACAGCTGAGATTGTAAAGAGGCACGAGTGGTTGACTCGGCCAAGGGAAAGGAGTCTGAGAAGGAAAAGAAAGCTGCTGATAAGCCAAGGGCCAAGGCTAGGGCTTTCACGATGACCAGAGAGGAGGCCAGAGCTGAACCTGATGTTGTATCAAGTATGTTCCCAGTTAACAACATACTTGCTTCTATTCTATTTGATTCTGGTGCAAGTAAGTGTTTTATAGCTTCCAGCTTCTGTGATGTGATGAATGCTAAGGCTAAAGAAATAAATTTTGTGTTTGAGGTAGAGACTGCCATTGGAAAGACTACTAAGATAACTGAGGCCTTAGAGGAATATAGCATAGAATTAGAAGGTCATAGATTCCCCGCTAGGTTGTTTGTTATGACCCTAGGAGGATTTGACGTCATGTTGGGTATGGACTGGTTAGCCACCTACGAGGCTAACATAGTTTGTCAAAGGAAGATGATTCAGATGAAAGCGGCCGACGGTAGCTTAGTCACAATTTACGGCGACAGAATCTGTGAAGTTTCTAAGATGATTTCTATGATAAAGGCAGAGAAATTTATGAGACAAGGGTGCGGAGCATTCTTGGCATATGTTAAAGATGCTAAAGCTGAAACTGTAAAGTTGATAGATTTGCCTGTGGTGTGTGCCTTCCCGGATGTGTTCCCTGATGACTTGACAGAGATACCACCCGATCGGGAGATAGAGTTTCAGATTGATCTTGTGCCAGGAGCTCAGCCCGTCACTAAAGCATCGTATCATCTAGCTCCATCAGAGTTGAATGAGTTGTTAGCCCAACTACAGGACCTTCTCGATAAAGGATTTATCAGACCGAGCATTTCTCCTTGGGGTGCTCCGGTGTTGTTCGTGAAGAAGAAGGATGGTAGCATGTGAATGTGTATAGACTACATGGACTGAATAAGCTCACGATGAAGAATAGATACCCGTTTCCTCAGATAGATGATATGTTCGACTAGTTGCAAGGTGCGAGTTGCTTCTCGAGGATCGATCTTCGGTCGGGTTATCACCAGCTAAAGGTTAAGGAACATGATATCCCAAAGACTGCGTTTCGGACACGATATGGGCACTATGAATTTCTCATGATGTCGTTTGGTCTAACCAATGCTCCTCAGCATTCATGGACTAGATGAATAGGGTTTGTCGACCAATGCTTGATAAATCAGTGATAGTGTTCATAGATGATATCCTGATCCACTCGAATAATGAGGGAGACCACACCTATCACCTCCGCGAGGTGCTGAAAACTCTAAGAAGGGAGAAATTGTATGCGAAATTCTCCAAGTGTGCATTTTGGTTACGCGAGGTGCAGTTTCTAGGTCATGTGATTAACCCAGAGGGAATCATGGTTGATCCTGCTAATGTGGAAGCGGTGATGAAGTGGAATTTGCCTAAAACGCCATCTGAAATCCGAAGCTTCCTTGGATTGGCCGGGTTATTACCGGAGATTCATCTAGGATTTTTCCAAGATTGCCTCACCGTTGACCAAGTTGACGAGAAAGGATGTGAAGTTTGAATGGGGCGACAGACAAGAGAATGCGTTCATGGAGTTAAAGAAAAGATTGACACAAGCTCCAGCGCTAACATTACCGGAAGGGAATGAGGACTTGGTTGTCTATTCTGATGCTTCTTATCAGGGGTTAGGGTGCGTGCTAATGCAGCGAGGTAAAGTCATAGAGTACACATCTCGACAGTTAAAGGTTCACGAGGTGAACTACCCTACCCACGATCTGGAGCTGGCTGTTTTGGTATTCGCGTTAAAGATATGGAGACACTACTTCTATGGTGTCAAATGTACGCTTTTCATGGACCACAAAAGCTTAAAGTATTTCTTCGAGCAGAAGGATCTTAATATGAGGCAGAGACGATGGTTGGAGCTCATAAAGGATTATGACTATGAGATTCATTATCACCCGGGTAAGGCTAATGTGGTAGCTGATGCTTGAGCCGGAAGGAGGACTGGGAACCAATTTGGGTGAGATCTTACCAGTTGATTATGACTCTTGATGTGATAAGGCAAATCTGCAAAGCTCAGAAAGAAGCTCTAAAGCCTGAGCACGTTAATGAAGAAAGGATGAAGGGGCAGATCGCGAACCTGGAAGAAAACGCCAATGGTGTCAAAACTAGGTTTGGGCGTATGTGGATTCCTAGACATGGAGGTCTGTGAGAGGAAGTGTTGGATGAAGCCCACAAGACTCGCTACTCTATTCACCTGGGAACCAACAAGATGTACCATGATCTAAAGAAGAATTATTACTGGTGGTCGGGAATAAAAGCTGATGTAGCAAGGTATGTAGAAAGGTGCTTGACCTGTCTCCAGGTTAAGGCCGAGCATCAAAAGCCATAAGGGAAAATCCAACCCTTGGAAATTCCCGAATGGAAGTGGGAGCATATTACTATGGATTCATAATGAAGCTACCTCGTACAGCTAAAGGCTATGATGCCATATGGGTCATAGTGGATAGACTGACAAAGAGTACTCACTTTCTACCCATCCGAAGTTGGACACTGAGTTAGGGAGCATTGAGGTCATCGAGATGACCAATGAGAAGTTGGGTAGGATTAAAGCCTACATGAAAACCGCTAAAGATAGACAGAAATCCTACGCTGACAAACGTCGAAGACCAATTGAGTTTAACTTTGGTAATAGGGTGATGCTAAAGGTGTCACCTTGGAGAGGAAGCATTCGATGCCAAAAGAGAGGAAAGTTGAGCCCTCTATTTATTGGGCCTTTCAAGGTCGTAGCCCGTGTGGGGGAAGTGGCGTATAGGTTGGAACTACCAGATGCATTGAGTGGAATACATCCCACCTTCCATGTATCATATCTGCGTAAGTGTCTAGCAGACGAAGACGCTCATGTTCCACTGGAAGATGTGGAGATTGATGAAAGACTAAACTACGTGGAACAACCCGTAGCAATAATAGACAGAAAGGAGAAACGACTGAGGAATAAAGTAGTTCCACTCGTATGAGTACAGTGGAAGCATAGAAATAGGTCAGAGTCCACTTGGGAATCTAAAGATGAGAAGAGGCAACATTACCCTCAGTTGTTTGAGGAATGACTGGTTTTAGGGACGAAACCCAAATAAGGGGGTGGAATTGTAACGTCCCGTATTCTTTTTTTGAATGAAGGGAAAAGTTCTCGCGCGAGAGGTGGAGTTCTCGAGTGGAGGCGGTTCTCGTGCGAATAGAAGTTCTGCGAAAATAGCTGCGAGGAGAGAGAGACACTATAAATAGGCCCATGCACCCAATCTTCTCTACTTCATGCGAAAAGTCCTGCTGTTGTGCTTGTGAAAAGAGAAGTTGGTGCTAGGTGGTGTCTAAGGTATGTATTCATCGATATTTGATGTATTTAGGCATGTATGAACCGTATGTAATGATATTGCATAATGATTATGTAGCTTTTGGCTCGAAACACTCGTGGTTTTGTGGTGTTCCCGTGCTACGATATCATTAGGTGAGTTCTAGAACTCTCTTTTACTTGTTTTATCATGTTTTAGGGCTAATATGCATACCTAAATGAATGTTTTGTAAAAGAATGATCTTTATAACTGTTATAGCATGTTTTGGGCGTAAAAGGGGCTAAAGGAGCGATAACTTGGTGAGCAAGTCGTGTACAGCAGAAAAAGTTATCGCGTGAAAAGAGAGTTCTCACGTTAAAAGTAGTTTTCGCGGCTAACGGTTTCTTTTTGAAACTACTCGTGTGAATGATGAAGTTCTCGCGTGAATGATGATATTCAAGAACGATGTTAATTCACATGTGAAACGCGAAAGAATAGTTTACCCTGTTACCATGTATAGCACAGCTGTGAAAACATTAAAGCGCTAAAGAAGTCATGCAACCACTTGATAGGATTACACTTCAGTGTGCTCAACTGATAGGAGATATGCTTCGTGCACTCTCATAGGAGTTACACTTCGGTGTGCTCAACTGTAGGAGATACTTTGTGCATTCTCACATGATAGGAGTTACACTTTGGTGTGCTCAATTGATAGGAGATATGCTTCATGCACTCTCACCCGATAGGAGTTACACTTTGGTGTGCTCAACTGATAGGAGATATGCTTTGTGCATTCTCACCTGATAGGAGTTACACTTCGGTGTGCTCAACTGATAGGAGATATGCTTCGTGCATTCTCACCCGATAGGAGTTACACTTCGGTGTGCTCAACTGATAGGAGATATGCTTCGTGCATTCTCATCTAATAGGAGTTACACTTTGGTGTGCTTAAATTGATAGGAGACATGCTTTGTGCATTCTCACCCGATAGGAACTAAGCTTCGTGCTAAGTTCAAATGGTAAAGCAAAGTAAAGTAACTTATGGGTAACGTAACGGTAAAGTGTAAAGTAAAGCAAAGTAAGTAATGTATGGGTAATGTAAAAGCTAGAGTACAATTATTGAATGGGTTCGGTAAGTTGATGTGTATAGTTAATGTTTTATGAAACGTAAAAGATGAGAAGGTGTACGATTATGTCAGAGTTTTGTTATAGTAAACCTAGAGCTCACTCAGCATCGCTGACTTTTGTATGCATATTAGATTGGGCAGGTATGCTATACATTTTTAGGGGTGAGCTTGGCATGGATGGGAGGGAGCTATCTGGCACCTGTTCGAGACTGGCATCCCGGCATAGAGATTTAGATAGATAGCTAAAGTGATCTTTTGATGTATATGTTAAACGATAGAAATTTTTGTACGTTCCGCTACATATTATAATGAAACTTGATGTTCGAGAACTTGTGTTTTTGATGTCCAAATCCAACTGTGGGGTTTCTCGGAACGGGGCCTTACAAAAAGGATATTACAAGCCAAAACAAAAGAGAAAGTAAATATAAACAAAAAGAGAAAAAAATGCCAAAAGGCCATATAGGAATAAAAGATGCCAATGAGCACAATAATAAAAGATATGTCATAAACATATATACTATATGATAAATATTTTCTTTTTTAGAATATGTTCTGACACAGGAGGCAAAATCAAAAGATGGGGCATGTAAATCCGATTTGACATGTAAGTCCTAAACGTCTTGCGAGTGTAAAACATAAGCCCGACTGGTAGTTAATAAATCCTAAAACTTGTTAATATTCTGTGTTTAGAAATGTTTCTCAGGCTAGTTTGGCTCTAAATAGATATTATAATAGCGAAAAATAATTCTAATAGGCTGATTAGAGGTAAGAGGTTTAAGTCAAGTTGGGGTGACTTGAAATCTCAATAGTGTCTTGAAGCTGGAAAAGGTTCTACATGATTTATGATTGTGACTTTCACAGATTTCATACAAATCAATCTAAACATGATAAATATCATAGAATATGTGTTCTAGTAAGAATTGAATTCTATGTTTAAAATGCATACAACATATTGACAATCAACATAACTGGTCTTATTTCAAATAAAGCTAAAAGATGTTTATGATCAAT
Source organism: Flaveria sonorensis (assembly GCA_025506505.1). Classification (NCBI taxonomy): domain Eukaryota; kingdom Viridiplantae; phylum Streptophyta; class Magnoliopsida; order Asterales; family Asteraceae; genus Flaveria; species Flaveria sonorensis. The sequence continues at coordinate 23,508,671 of CM046433.1, forward strand.
TTCATGACAACTATGATCCTATACTTGAAAATTTACCAAAAATATTTAAGTTATAAGTAAAAAAAAATCAGTTTGTTTTTAGGTTAAAATTTGTTTTTACACTTGTTTTGTTTTTAGAAAATTTTGTAAAAATTAAGGGTTTTTGGATAATTGTAACACTTAGTTAAACATACTCTTTCTTATAAGAAATCAAATTGCTTAATAAGATAAATAAATTTGAAATTGTGTGCGAAATGCTATGTGAAAAGCTAAACTTCTCGGATGCGAAAAGTTAATTGTGTGCGAAATGCTATGTGAAAAGCTAAACTTCTCGGATGCGAAAAGTCATTGTGTGCAAGAGCTCTGACTTCTCGGGCGACAAGTCAGAAGACTATAAATAGTATAGTTAAGTAAAAAGAAAACTATTCGCACAAAACTTTCTGAAAATTTACTTTAAAAAATTCTAAGTGTTAGAACATCGTTTGTCTTAATGTTAGTATTCATTGTGGTTTCCCATTGATACTAAAGTGATTGATAAGGTATATTGATGTTAATAGCTTAGATTTGAGTATGTTTGATTCATGACCGAATTTTAAAGAACTCGTACATGTTAAATTGGACATAATTAAACATCTTAAACCTTAATTATGACATAATCGACACCTAATGAACATGTTTTATCTGTTAAAACACTCTGAAAATGGCTAATTAAAAATCTAAAAAATCACAGACTTATCGCATGAAAAGTATGTTGAATATGAACAGATGCGAGAACTATCAAATTCGCACAGAACTACTCGTGTGAAAAGCAGACTTGTCGCGCGAGAAGTTGACTTCGGGTCATATTCAGTTTCATGCGAAAACCCATCTTGTCGCCCGAAAAGTTGAATCTGAAATCTTAATGTTTTCGCGTGAGTACTTGATGTTTTCACGCGAGAAGTATAACTTTTCAAAAATTTTTGAAGTGTGAAATTTTTCTAATTTTGGAAAATTTTCTAAGTGTGAAAAGTTTATTGTGTGCTTATACTAGTTTGTTTAACTTTTCAGATGGCAAGACCTATGGTTTTAATAAGAACCATAATGCAGTGGCTTATCTTGGAGATGTTCCAGAAGACAAGGCATTATTCAGATCTTTGATCGATGGACTCAAGACATCGAGGATTCATCACGCTATCACAGCTAATCCCACCATCTACATAGATGTGATTGATTAGTTTTGGAAAACGGCTGCCAATGAGAGAGATGAGCTTGGTGAACCATGTATATCTACCACAGTTAAAGGCAAGAGGGTTGTTATCACTGCTGAAGTGATAAATAGTGTTCTACTGTTAGAGGATCAGCCTAATACGCCCATCAAGATTGATGACGATGTGGCAAGAGATTTTTTAAAGAGAATGGGATATGATCACCGATATCCTTCACTTGAGAAGAAGTACTTACCACCGTTCTGGAAGTATTTGTTTCATGTGGTGATTCTATGTCTCTGCAACCTAAAGGCTAGCATGGATAGCCTAAGTGTGATCCCTACTGATATCACTTGTTGATGATTTACCATACAACATATCCAAGGTGATATTTGTGGAGATGTAGAAGAATGTTATAGCCATTTTGGGGAAGATATTCATTATGTACCCCCAATTTATATAGCTAATAGTGAATGCTGCTCACCCTGAGCTAGCAGTATCTGACTCATCTACCTATGTCGTTATGGTGATGAAGAAAGATATATTCACTTACTTATTGGGAGCAAGAGGGAATGCATGGGATGGTTCTCATTTTGCTAAACTCGGGAGATTTGTTGAAGATTATCAGAGTGAGGCACAACAAACTGAAGAAGTGGCCACTCAAGCTGAGCAAGCTGGCCCTTCGACTACTATTCCTGAAGATGCTCCGAAAAGCTCACACCAGCAGGAATGTCTTTTGATGCTGAGATAGACTCATGGTTTAGTTTCTTGGAGTGAAACTGATAGTGACCAAATTGGGAACATACCTTATGTCCTATAAGAATGTCTCAGAGTGCGAGAAACACCTCCAAACGAACTGCTAAGGAACGTGATGCTGACTTTGTTCCTGAAAATTTACCTTCTACTCGAGGAAGAAAGAAGAGGATGGCTAGGAGAGTAGGTGAAAGTCCACGTGTTAGGGTAGAGGATGAGGTATGTTATGAAAGCGTCAGAAACCAGTGACCACTGTGTCGACTGATGAGCATATGCCTGTATCAGAGACTCTAGACACAGTTAGTGAGGCTATACCAATAGAGACTCCTGTGATTGTTACAGAGTCAACCACTGTAGCATCATCTGCAGTGCCCACTACTGATGATGTGTTGAGTACTCCTTTGAGAGGTCAAGGGAATGATGAGTTTGTATGTATGGAAGATTTTCTTAACACTCCTCCTGAGGAAAGACACAGTGCTAGTGCTTCAACTAGTTCACCTACATGTGTTACTCTTGAAGAGCGTGTACACACCTTAGAGAGGGAGATTTTAGAGAAGACACAGATTATTGATAATATGCAGAGATAGTTGTTTGAGAAAGATGAGAGGATAAAGAATCTTGAACATCAGCAACATTTCATAATTAGCTATGTTCAGATTCTAGAGCAAAACTTAAGAGATCTCACTTCCTATGTGCCTTTTTCGTCTACACAACAACATACCACGAAAGTTGGAGAATCAAGTGGATAGCAAACTACTAATCTAGAAGTTGCTCAAGATCCTACTAATACTACAGAGCATGATGTTGATCCTATTGTTACAGAAAGGACAACAGAGACTACTAATGTTGATCAAGAGCCACTTATCATTGATCATACTATGGTTACTAAGGATCAACCTGTGGTTTATACTAGAGAGGCATTTGTAGAGCCTGAACATGATGTTCCTATTCCAAAGCCAATACATGATGATGATTATTTGGATCTGGTTGATTATGGTTCTAGTGATGAAGAAAAGGTTGATGATGATGAAGATGATGATGGTGATGATGGTGATGATGGTGATGAGGGTGATGATGGTAAGAAATATGATAAGAAGGATGATGATGATAATCAAGGAGGAGATTTGGGTTCTGTAGCTAGTGCATCTGGATCATCAGACACTGACAATGTCTCCGGACTAAGTCCCAATGATACCACTGAGTATACACCGTTAGATCTAGCTATTGAAGAAGCTTATGAGAGAGAATTTTATACTCTCCAGCAAAAGATTATTGCTGAGGAGTCAGAAGAAGACTTTGGAACATTTGATGATTTGGAAGAAACCATAGACTACACAAATATATTTGGAAACAGTCTTAAGAACTTGTCCACAAATATTTTAGTTGAAGAAGGGGAGATCGTTAGAGAATCGAGCACTCAAGAAACGACTGACGATACAGCTAATGCAACAGGTCAAAGTGTAGTGCGTCAGGTCGGAAATCTTACAGTTGTTGCTCCTCCTCCACCGGCTTACATTCACACGTTGAGACATTCCAAGCCTTTCGCAAGGTATGGAAACTCAGAACCTATTATTAGTTGGGCATACAATGCAGAAAAGGTGTATGTGATCAAGAGAAAGGGTGGAGCTATTGAGTATTATCAAGACGAACACGATTTCCATGCACTCAGAGTGTCGGATTATATGCTATGGGTCTTGTTCCGTTTATTAACCCAAGTAATTATAGCAAAGGGATGTGGATTAGAAATATGATCTGGAGGCAAAGCAAGACCAACTTCAAAAACTTTAAGACAGCCAAATCCAAAGTCACTAAAGATGAGACACGTATAGATCCTAAGACAATCAAACTTATGAAGATACGAGTGTTCATGCATCTGAGATATGCTAGGAAGATCCCTATACATACTCTTGTGCCAGTTAACAGCTTGTTTAAGCTAATGTGGTGGAGTTGTGAGAAGGAGACGGGGCACGCGTTGATACACTGTATGGATAAAGATTACCGTGTCATTGACCCTGTCGATCTGCTCAAGTTTGGAAAAGTATATTTGATGAGGTTGTAGGCTTGTCCAATTGCAGCTCATGAATCTGTTCATTTCATAGTAGCACAGTTTGGTTGGATGATCAAGAAGGCCCTGGATAAAATGTATGCATACGAAGGCAGTTACAAGGTGGATGACGAGGACTTCTAAAGCAATGATTTACCGATCCTAGGGGGAGATTGTAGGGATTGAACCTAAAGGATCAGGAAATCAAATCAAGATAAAGAAGATCAAGTCGCGCGATAAGATAGAGTTACCGCGCGATAACTTGCTTCTCACGCGAGAACATGGAAGTCGCGCGTGAACCTGTTTGTCGCGCAAGAACTTCAAAGTTTAGTATAAATAGATGTTTTGTAATGTATCTTAATAGCTTTTTCTCATTTTCCTGATTTCGCACTAATTGTAATTGTTTTAAATCAGAGAGCAATACGCTAAATATTATTTACATTTGTGTTCAAGTTCATTTGATCATGTGTTCTACTTATTCAATCTTATAAACGTGAGCGATTACATTTTGCATTCTCCTCATGAGATTGATCTTGTTATATTATTGATCCTTACATTAACTGTGAGTTGATTGCTGTTGTTGACACATTTGAGAGTAGCTGACATAGTAATTGGGATTACTAGCCATATTGGCATACATTGAAGAGGATTAAGCTCCCATGGTGTTTAAACGATTTGCAGCTCTCTGTTTGTCATCCAACTTATATGATTTAATTATAGAAATTAGGTCACTGAGATACAAGGTAAACAGATCTTTTGTTTTCTTGATTATAGTGCAGTTGTTATTCCAGCTATAGGGTAAATAATTCAACAGCTTCTTGTTAACAACTATATTTTCCAATGTAATTCCTACAATCTTTATTTTAGTGATCTACTTAACAAATATAGACATTTGAGCCTCTAATGTTTCGCCCAACACATGGTTAAACATGTTGAATTCTTGCTTCAGCATATCTTTATGGCTTTCCCCCATGTCTTGGTTTCCTATGATATGTTCCTCCATCGCATGCCATAGAACCTTGGCTCCTTTGAACTCCTTGAAATTTTGTGTTATCTTAATAGTAAGTGCCATTATAATTGTTGCATAGGCTTTGTCATCGAGTTCAAGTTTCTTCATATCCTCTTCATCCCATGGATGTTTAGGGTTAGGTACCAATTCTCCCTTGTTATTGTTATATACAGGAATGTATGGTCCATACTTGATTGACCGCAACATCCGGGGTTTGGTGTATATGACATGGTTCTCGAACCTGTAAACCCAATCTGGATAATCATCGTCGCTGAAAAGTCTTGGAGGTTTGGTGTTTGTGCCAATCTCATTGTGTAACACCCGAAAATTTATTAAGAAAAGAATAAAGACAAACGAAGAAGTTGCAAAAGTGGAGGGGCTAAAGTGTACAAAATGACAAACATTATTATTTTATGTTTAAAGTGGGCATGGCCTCCCACTACACTGCTTCACCAACTGCTTCGACCGCTAGAAAGAAGAAAAGCAGAATTTCCATCGGTTCTAGAGAGAAGAAGAAGAAGAAGATTCGGCTTGAAGGTGAGTTTTTGTGTGTTTTGTTTGGTTTCAGCTGAGCTTTCAGCTTCGGGACCGATTCTTATGTGTTCTTTTGTGTTTGGTTTTGTGTTTTGGTGTGTTTAGGCATTTGAACTCCAGGTTGCTCTTGGGTTTGGAGGAGTTTTACTCGAAACCAGTAGAGGTGAGTTCTAGATCCCCTTTTTAAATGTTTTCTACTTATTTGGGGCCGGTATGCATATTTAACTGGTGTTTTCGAAACAAGTTATGATTTTTCATGTATGGTGCGGACGATTATGAGGATATGGTTATGTTAGGTGATTCTCTTGTTGATAGTTTAAAGTTTATGATGTTCTAAGTGTTAGACTGATAGATCTAAGCGGTGTTCATGTTAAAATGATGATTGGGAACTGGTAATGGCATAAGTTGCATTGCAAGTTAGTTTTTATGTTCCTCCGCATTTAGCAGTTAAGTATTTTGTTCATGCGCATTTGCTAAGTCTTCATATGCATTTGTTGTGTTCATCCGCATTTGCCTTTAGTACAGTCAAAGTGATCATCTGCATTTGTTTTGCCCATGTGTATTTGCTAACAGTGTCCATGCGTATTGCTTTAGTCATCCGCATTTCTTCAACCGCATTTGGTCAACCGCATTTGTTCATCCGTATTTGTTGCATTTATCCGCGTTTGTCTAAGTTCATCTGCATTTGTCTAAAGACTTGGGATTTTTTGAAATTTTGGGGAATAGAATTTAAGTATGGAGAACTCCTAAATAAGGGAAGATCATGCTTGTTTATGCTTGGTTATTTCTTATGTGCTGCTTTTGCTATGTCAATAATATTTGCATGTTATGTGATTATGTAATGTGCATCTTAATAAGTATTATCCATAACAAGTGGACATGAAAGAATAAAAGAAGAACAGTGAAACTTAATGAATGTTACCCCCGGGCCCTTATGATGAATGAAAAGCCTTGCAAATACAAGGAATGGAGGTGCAGGACCTTGTTGTTGTTAGCTCAACTAATGTGCAGCTGTATAGCCCATGAGGATGTACATCTGGGGTCTAATTCTAGGGATTGACCAATGAATGAATGGGATCCTAGTTCATGAGCAGGCTTCGTGCCTAGCAGTGTGGATCAACTGTCGATGGGTTAGCTACCATGATAAACGTATGCCAACAAGGGTTCGGCATCTGTTGCCAACCAACAATGTAGGCTCTTGCTTTAATGTATGATCACCAAATGAAGTTTACAAAGTGTATTTTTTATATTATTAAACTAGAACTCACTCAGCAACGCTGACTTTTTATATGCATATCATTTGGCAGGTAAGGATGTTGATGAGGATGGCACACGGGTGAGGCTACTTGGCGGGCAAAGAATGCCATCCATTCGTGCATGATGATATTGTTGTTTTGTAATACAACTAAATGATTCTTTTTGTCACTGTTAAAATACAATGATGTATTATTTAGCAACATCAATTATTAATGTATGAATGATTTTTGATAACTTAATCCGCTGCGATGTTTTTATGAAATGTATTTACTTTATACAAAAAAATGTTGTGATTGTCCAACTGTGAGGTCTCCGGGAACGGGGCCTTACACATTGTCAAGGTTTAGTGTAGCAGTGATGTTCTTCAAATTTGCCATTTCAGAAACTCGGGAGTTAAACTTTTCAAAAATTCTTGAAAATTGAAGTTCTCACGCGAACAGTCTTCACAGAAACTTTTTCGCACGAACTTGTCGCACAAACTTTTAGCGTGGAGAGTTTTGTAACGGACTTTTGCGAAAGGATGAACTTTTCACACGAAGGGAATCTTTTTCCAACAAACTTTTACGATAACTGTACTTCTCGCACGAAACAATGACTTTTCGCGTGCGAAAACAAACCTTTCGCTTGTTTAATTTCATGCAATTTCGAAGGTCCCAACTTTAATTTTACCACCAATTTGTCCAAAATATAGTAATTAAGATTCAAATTAGTGATTTAGGTTTAATTTTGATCCTAATTGTCTCTAATTGATTCAATTAAGTTCAATTAACCAAGTAAACTCCATCACAACTTCAATCGAACAAGTTTCAGCTCTTGACATCTTCAATTATGATCACAAATAGCAAAAATCAAGCAATCTTCAAAAGAAAATCAAATAAGTAACTCAAGAACACTTCAAAACTCTTCAATCTTTAATCCAATTGATCTAGAGCACACCAAGCTCTGATACCAATTGTAAGGATCAACAATAAAGCAACAAATAGATCTCCTGATGAGAATGCGGAATTTAATCGATCATGGTTAGAAGATTGAATGAGTAGAAGACATTATGAATAGAAATCAAGCACAAATGTAAATAAGATTCAATGTATTGCTCTTTGATTTGAAACGATTATAATAGAGTATGAAATCAGGAAAATGAGAAAAGCTTCCTAAATTACAACAAAAACTAGCTATTTATACAAAACTCTTTAGTTCTCGGGCGAGATGTAAGTTCTCTCACGGATACTTTAGGTCTCCCGTGACTTGATCTTTAATATCGTCATTTGATTTCCTGAGCCTCTAGGTTCAATCCCTACATATTGTTATATTATCTTTATGTATTCACTATGAATAGCAAGGGTTCAATCCGTAGTGACACCCTGATATTTACATATTTGGAATTTGTAATATACTAAGATAAAATTCAATCGTTAAGGTATTTCATTTATGCATAAGTTTGATTAATTGTGTGAGTGTATTTAGTTAATCAAGGATTACACTAAAATGGGGGAGGAACGTTATGTATTTTAGTGTAATTGGATTGACTAGTCTATCAATGTGATTACGATATCCATTAAACAAGTCAGAAGGTGCGGATTACACACTTGTTTGACTTTATTGTGATCTTTGATATTAGTAACTTCTTAGAGGTGAAGCCCTTAAGCAATGGTGGTTCCAAGGGGGCAACACCCCTAGCGGGGTCCAAGGGGCAAAGCCCATGGCTGGGGTCTAGCTGCTAGGTCTACGCGGAAATTTTTTATTTTGATAAAAATTGCTTTACTAAAAACGCATTAAAAATTAATTTTCTCGAAGTTTCATATGTAAAACTCGGGGAAAAAATGAGTGTTTTTAAACATGAAAACTGTGCGCGATAGTTAACCCCGTCCCTGTAAAATGCGAATTTGAAACATGATCGATACTTCTTCTTCTGATTTCTGGTTCAAGAAACTCTCCAATCAATTCATATATCATTCTTAATTTTTTTAGTTTTATCTGATTGAAAGTTTGGATTGAACCCCAAATAGTTTTAATCTGAAAGTGTTCTTCACGACTCTTAGATCATCTGGTTTATTTAAATCAATTTCTCAACAGTTGATGATGAACAGCCTTGAGCATTTTAACCTACAAGTCTTTTTCTTAATTAGTGTGAAACTTCCATATCCATTTAGGGATGTCGAATGCTTTTAGGGATGTTAACAACCTGCGAAGGATCTTTAAAAAACAATAGGTAGTAAAGGGGGAGACTACCGAACACGACTAGAACAAGGTTAACCTTCTGCCATTACAATCAAAATTTTAGGGTACCAACTAATTTTTTTAGTCACAATTGTATGACCATACTTCGAAGGATATGTGTTATCTAAATCAGACTTATATATCTGTCTCCTAGCTAGAACCGTACCCACAACCACTTAAGAGAAAAACCCACAACTTACAAAAAAAAAAAAAAAAAAAAAAAAAAAAAAAAAAAAAAAAAAAAAAAAAAAACTTTAACTCAACACAAAGCATTTTTTCACAAGCAAGAATCAAACCCATGACTACCCATTTAGGAATCCATGGAGCTACCACTACTGTAGGGGTTTTCAAAATCAAAATCTGGTTTTTGGATATTCGAAAACTTCGGATAGTGGATTTTGTTATCCAAATCCAAATTCTAAAAAACATATATTGTTCAAAAATTTTTATAAAAAGTTTAAAAATATCTGTAAACTTGAAAATGTCTGAAATTTTTAATTAAATTATTATTTAATAGATTTAATAAAATAATTCAGATATCCAAATTTCCAAAAATTTTCAAAACACTATTTGAATTGGAATTTCAAAAATCTGAATTTTCCGATATTTGAGGTTTAGATTATAGAATATTTCGTCTTTGGTTTTGGATACATATATTTTTGCACACCCCTAAGCACTAGACCAGAAGAAAGCTTTTCGGTGATACCAACCAGGGAGTACCCAAGGGGTTCTTATGGGGTTCACCCGCACCCCATAAAATTTTTATTTTATTACTACATATACGATCCAATCCCAAACGACCCCATAATTTAACACTGACCCCATGAAATTTCAGCACCGACTCCAAAAGAACTTTCACAACAACAACAAAGCAAAAAGTTTTTGACATTAAACCCCAAGAATTATTATAGTTACAATTACAAATCTGTTATAATCTCAACACTATAAACTATTAACCTAATAATTAAGGCACAATTGAATTACAATTTCTAATATTATAATATTAGTGATAATTGAACATCCAATAAGTTCGATCGTCATTGTCATCCTAAGCCTTCAACTGATTAGTTTTTGTCAGAACTTTGCTATTAGAGTCGCATGTCACTAGCTAGTTGCCCTTTTATCCATGGTTACACTAGACTCTCAAACCCGACTTTAAACAAGTGCCAATCCTCAAATTAGCTTTTTTTAAACGACTGATGAATTTATATCATGTGTTTAAATTTTAAATTGGTTTTATCTTTTATAAATATATGACCCGACCCGACACGAACGAAACCAAACCTAAAAAATTAATAATTAACAACATATATCCGGACCCAAAAATATCTGACCCCATCAATAAAATTTCTGGATTCGTCACTGATACCAACTAACTAGGTTAGAAATACATTTTATATAGGTAAATATTAGTTATTTTGATGATGCTAAAATAAGAATATATTATAGAACTGGTTCATAGAAATGATTATATATGTTCACAATCTAACCTATGGATGTGGTAAACATAAATATGAAAATAAAACATACAAAATCTTTTGGTCGTCGGCGCACACTTTGAACATGGATGGACCATCCTGCATCACAAACTTTTCAAAGATAAAACGACAATTCATCCGAAGTCACAAGTGCACGGTCGATGCAAAGATTCAACTGTGGATGATTGTCCAGCCTCTAGAATTTTTTTTCTCAACAACAGAAGAACCTTGATATGAGTAATCATAAAACAGATATATTTCATTGGTAGATCCGTCAAAAATCATTTGGTGAAAGTTGGTACTGTATGTGATTCTACTAGGGGCTAATAATGCTTTTTGATAAATTACTAACGTGTATTATCGAGTGATCAGTGATGGTATTATCAACGATAGATTAATGAACTAGAAATTTTGTAACGTCGCACTTAGACATTTTTTCCTGACAGATTACCGACAAATAACTATTGGTTTCTTTTGATGTTTACCAGCGGATTTTACCTCCCTGATCCATTAACAATATTCGTTTTATTGAAGAAGTTCTATTAATTATATTTAAATGCCCTAGAAATTAAAAATAAATTATAAACTACAAAATAAAAATTTGTAAAAACTACAATAATATTGTCATTAAACCATATATGCAACAAACATTCCTTGGGTTCAGTTTTAACATATGTCATCTGACGTAAGTTGCCAATTTATTTCAACAGCTTAAAAAACATAAGCGAATTCATAGAATTTTTCACAACAAAATGACTGTAATTCAAACATTTACATTATGTGTTTTAAAGAATTATTGTTCTATAAATGAAATGACGTTCACAATTCAACAAATCTATTTAATTATATTGGTTTATGTTGAAAATTGAGTTATATAAATACAATGTAAATCACAATGTTAAATAATTATCTAGTTACACTAATTTATTCCAAAGATTAGAGACCTACAGTAACACTTCAATTCTCCTATATGTTTATAAAGCAAGTAAATGAACAGTGAAAAAGTAATTTTTATGCATTATGTACAACTTCACATTGCACTGGTATTCTTATCGCTTCTTAAAATCCCCCTTTTGTAATATAGAGAGCGAGAGAGTGACAGGGTTGAGATGGGGTTTTCGTGGTGGTTTTGCCGTTGTTTGTGGACACCGTACGGTGGTGGCTCGCGCCAAGGGGCTTATGGTCGTGATGGCAACGACAATGATGGCGATGTGCTTTACCCGGTGTTATGACGGGGGCGGTGGCCCTAATCGCCTCTCTGACTCCCCTTTGTGGTTGAGGTGGGGCCGTCACCGTTGGCTATGCCGAGAATCCTTCAGGCTCTTTGTCATTCTAACGCCATGCATGTGGTTATTTTCCATTTTTGATCATATTCACGTTTCCAAGTTTAAATTTTTATTGGTTTAATTCATTACTCGTGTTTCGTATAATTGATTTTAGTTGATCCATTATTTTATTTATTAATAATTAGTTAAAAGTTATTCAATTAATTAGGTTAGAACTTAGTTAAGATTTTTTAACGAGAGTCGCAAAAAGTGTCCTCGGAATCGAGTTTTCTGACTTACATGTATCTTTATATCATTATGGTTCACTTGTCATTTGGGTGAAGTCTAGTTGGTTATTTTCTTTTAAAATTATTTGTAAAATATGGTTTTATAATAAATAATTATATTTACCCATCTTCCATTAACGTTATAATTTTTATATTTCAAACTACTTGGCTAAGAGCATTATAAAAATCATTACTTTTTTCATTAAATAATATACATTTTATGACATTTTTTCTTTACTTCATTTACAATGACTTTCAAAAAATACTAATAAATTATAGGGTGAATAATGTTTTAACAAATTTATATACAAACAATAATATTTTATATATTCCGCACTCAAATCCACTAATAATGATTTCATATAATATATGAATACTTAAAAATATATAACCGAAGTAGTAAGGCCCTTCCCACGTATGCGCCTTTATTTAGTATTTAGTTTAGATTTTTAATTATTTTCATTATTTTTCATTACCAATGGAGAATCTTTCTACAAAAAAATCTATCTGGCAAAACGCAATTCGTCGAATTCAATCCATGGGCACCTTGTCTCTTTTTTTTTAAGGTGGCTTTCTTATGCTATTCAGCTAGACGGCCATCGGTCATAGCTGAAATTCGTCGAAGAAAAAGAAAAAATAATAATTAATGCTTTGAAAAAGTTGTATCAAATAAATGGTTAGCTAACAATTTCAAAATTTTTAATTGAAAGTATAACCATACGTAAGGAAACTAACTGCCATAAGAAACATGTCTACATTTATGAAAACTAGTATTCACTACTTTGACTTTTTCATTCGTGGCTAATTCACAAACTTGGCAATCTTCCTTTTAAATCTATATTTTTAAATCTATATATTTTTAGAGTAAATTTTAAGGTTGGTTCCTATAATTTCATCTAAATCTTGGATTTAATCGCTGATTTTTAACACTAACTGCCACATAGTAGCCATCCATATTATATGAACCGTTTTGTAATATTTGTCGAGCCTTGTATTTCTCTGATCATTTGAAGCACCTCCTTGACTGAAACAAGCACCGATGGAACCGGGATTTTGATTCAAACACAAACTGACCACCATACCGATCTTGCAAACATACAAGATACAAGGAGATGATTTGCAGACTCCCTCATGAAACCGCAATTTGGGCAGTCAAGTTCGCTCAAATTCAGCCCCCTCTTCAATAGCTTCTCTTTGGTAGGAATATTCTCCATTTCAACTTTCCAAACAAAGGTATTTACTTTCGGGATTACCCAATTGTTCCAATAGAAGTTATGACCCAAATTGAATTGACCCGCTAAGCATGGATAACTCGTCTCTAATTACTTTGACCGATAAACGCAACCCTTTTTCATTTTTCCAGGACCAAGTATCAACTTCATATTTTATGTTCACTTGACTCAATAGCCCCATTAAATGAGTGGCCTCCGCTTTTTCCAAGGTCGATTGTGGCAACGATTTCCAATCCCAATTCCAAACAATATTATCTCCCACTTTGCTGTAATTCTCAATCAGTACTTTACTATTTTTTTCCTTTCTTGTTTGAATGCATTAGGGAGACTATCGCACAACGCCTCATCTAATAACCAACAATCCTTCCAAAGGTTGATTTTATTCCCTTTCCCCATTGAACAAATAAGTTTCTGCTCTAAAGATGAAGTTAATTACAAGGATGTTTCATGTAGTCGGGTTATACTATAGTTTTGGTCCAAAATATCAAAAACTACAATCCCGAATAGAGGCATGTTATGGCCCCAGCAAATCTACCCACCACAGATATTTACTGGCTACATCCACCACCACACAAAACCCCCTATTTTATCTTCTTATACTTCTTGTACGTGCACTCTTGGTCGTATACCACCTCCCAATCTTCACAACCATGGGGCCTTCTTTACATCCCTTAAATAATGGACAACAATAAGGGATGAGAGAACTGGGTGATGAAATCGCCGGACATCCGGTTTGCGAAGATTTGAAAATTCATAACGAGATTAAAAAACCCATAACTACTTGCGAATTGATGCTGGAGAAACGAACCAAAATAAATATGAAAATCCATAACTAGATCTGTTGTGGAGGAAGAATCGGAGAAAAGAATGTAGCGATGTTGGTCATTAGTTTCTTGAATACTGTTGTTCACCACCTAAAACACATTTTGGATAGAATAAGAATTGTATCATGTAATAAACTGACAATTCTAGGTGCTTAGTATTGTTGTTTGATATTATTTATTAATTATTAATTTTAATTTTATGAAAAAGATAAATGAAACCGATGAAAGCGGAGGTTATCCTTTAGGTGATTTATTTAAAACGACTTTGAGGTTAACTTTGTATATGAGATTTTGTTTATATGCGAGAGCTAGACTACTATGTTACTTGATCCCACAATTTTAATTTTTTAGATATCATGACAAAGATACACTTTTCTTAACATTTGGATTCTACAAAAGTTTGGATTTTAGACTAAGACACAATGAAAATTGAAGAACGAGGACCATTTCTACAAATTTAAAAGATTCGGGATCAAATACGAGATTCAGACGAAACATAGAGGGACCAACAGTATAATTTACTCATTTTTATAATATGATAATTGAACTTCCATCACTTTAAGAGGAGCAATTTTTTAACACATGTTAGTATCATCACTAGCCCTTTGGTACGTGCCGACTTACTCATGAAAATACGGTTCCTAATATTAAGAAGATACATTAGTTATTTAATAGCTCAAGTTTATAGTAAAAACTATTATGAAATGCATTCTCACAATCACAAACAAACACTATGAAAGTTGAAAACACTACACAACATCATCTCTCTTATACATGTCGCCAATAATGCAAGCAACTTTTTGTGAAACATCGTGCATTGTAGGCCGTTTTTCAGGGTCTAAATTAACGCAATTAATCACAAGAATCAATATTGATGTTAGAACTTCTTTGATTTTTGGGAGTGGAAAGAGAAGACGATGATCCAACAAATCTGTGAGGTTGACCTCTTCTGTTGATGTTATGATATTGCCAGGATGCGCTCCTTTGATTATTTCTAGCACTAGAACACCGAAACTATAAACATCACACTTTTCCGTTACCTTCATCGTGTAAGCGAGTTCTACAAAATATTAACATGATGAACTTTATTCCACTTAAAAAGATGAGATGATAGTTTGTGATTATAAAAGACCAGAAAATAAATTACCTGGTGCAATGTAACCCTCTTCGTCCAATCTAAATATTCGGCAGTTTTTATTGTCCAATATTTTAGCTAGACTACCCCCTTCTAGATACTCATAGACCAAAAATGAGTGATGAGAATGCAAACAATAGCCTAGTAGTTTGATGATGTTTCGATGCCGTATTCTTGTCAATGCACTAATCTCATTTAGGAATTCATTGTCATTGATCACCTCAGAAGACGAATGAAGTCTCTTTACAGCAAGTATATCACCAGATGCCAAGTTTACTTTGTACACACTTCCACACCCTCCCACTCCGATGCAGTAGGCCTTGTTAAACTCTTTAGTGCGGGTTAGGATTTCTTCATAAGTCTCTTTTCCATTGAAAGTTGAAACCGAAAAGAACCTTTTCCCATGTTTGATGTTTGTCGACATGTGTGGTCGTTGGCAACCTCTTCGATCTCCAACGATAGAAAGTGACTACTCCCAAGAGCAGCCAGAGAAGAGCTCCAAGAAGTGGAAGGGAAATCACTAAGGCGAGTCTGTGTTTTAGATTTTGGGTACCATTTTCTAATGCACATTGTCTCAATCCAGTAATGTTTCCGCACAAATCTTTATTCCCTGCAAAGCTTTTATTGTAAGGTTCATAAAGCCTTTGCTTTCTGGAAGAGGACCTTGTAAGTGATTATAAGAAAGATCAATGTTCATCAATGCATTCATCGATTTGAAACTCTCTGGAATAGAACCAGTAAACTCGTTGTGAGATAGATTTAGCGTTTCCAGGCTACTCATAATCGAAAGACCAGAAGGAATATCTTTGATGAGTGAATTATGACTCAAATCAAGATGAGACAATTGATCCAATCTACCTAATTGGACGGGGATTTCGCCCGTAATTTCATTGTTGCTCAAGTTTAAGGAAAAGAGTTTTGAACACTGCCCAATGGAAGATGGTATGGAGCCATTCAGCTTATTCATGGACAGATCAAGAATCAAGAGTTGAGCTAGCGATCCTAATTCTTGTGGTACGACACCTGAAAGTCCGTTATGGCTTAAAACAAGCCTCCCCATTCGAGTCATCCTACCAAATTCTTTTGGTATCTCTCCAACCAAATCATTGAACGAAAGATTAAGTGTCTCCAACTTAACCAAGTTTCCTATTGAAGGATTTATGTTACTTCGGATTCGATTCCCTCCAATCTGCATTGTGGCTAAGTTTGTGCACTTACTCCAGTTGTCTGAGAGTTCCCCATAAAACTGGTTATCGTTGATATTGATGTAATGGAGTTGTGATAGACACCAAAACTCATAGAAACATCGTCTATAATCTGGTTTTCCCTCAAAACGGACTCGGATCAAGCTCGAGCAGTTGTACAAGCTCTTTGGAATTGGACCTGTTAGTTTATTATTATCAACACGGAGGTATTCAAGCTTCCTTCTGTTGCAGATTTGATCAGGCAAACTACCAGAAAAACTATTGTTGGTGATTTCAATTCTAACCAAGCTAAGCTCTCCTAATTCCTGTGGAATAGACCCTGAAAGTTGATTGCTGCTAAGGGACAATATTTCTAGTGCTTGTAGGTTACCAAATGATCTTGGAATGGAACCTTTGAGTTGATTACTTCCAAATTGCATATTAGAAAGGGATGTCAAGTTTCCCAATTCATGCGGGATGAAACCCGAAAGTTGATTCGAGTGGAGACGAAGAAGATAAAGGGATTTGAGTTCACCTAAAGACAAAGGAATCTGACCAGTGAGATGGTTCAACTGTAGCTCCAACACCATGAGTGAAGTCATCTTACCTATTTCTTTGGGGATTGATCCATTTAATTTATTCTCGTATAGACGTAAGATGCTTAGATTCTTTAGATTAACCAAAGTTTCTGGAATTACTCCAGATAGATGGTTATTGTTCATATGAAGCTTCTCTAGACGGTAAAGATATCCCAATTCATGAGGAATTGAACCTGAGAAATTGTTACGATTCATATAAACATTACGCAAATTCGATACCATTTAACTGATTCTCAGCCAAATAAAGAGTCTCAAGATTTCTCAGTTCGCCAATCTGTAGTGGGATTATCCCAGTGAACTTATTAGAGGTGAAATCAAGAAAAAGAAGTTTTGAAAGGTGAGTGATTTCAGATGGGACTATCCCAGAAAAGTTGTTTAAACTAAGATCTAAATATGCGAGATTCGGGAACAAAGAGAAGGAGAAGTGATCGAGAGTACCATATAAACCTGATGAGGAAAGGTTCAATCTGATTATGCTACCATTTTCATTACATGAAACTCCATACCAGTTGCATGGAGACACTGTGTTTTGAGCAGAAAGAGTGAGATTATGATCATGTGTCCATGAAGGTAGAAGGATTCTGGTGTTTTGGGTATGGAGGGTTGCTTTCCATTTTAGTAGAGCATCAACTTCATCTGAAGAACCTGCAACATTTAGAGTACAGAAAACTGTACATGTAACAAGTAAGATGAATGAAAGGGAGAGAGGTGTCATGCTTTGGTAATTAGGGGTGTCAATGAACGAGTAATATGTGTTCTTTAATGTATTTTATATTGATTGCTTATGCAAACTTGGTTGATATTTCATGAACATATTTTTCTAAAATTTGAAAGCCAAGTATGAAACATCAGACTTCTAACATTTATCCAATAAATTTCCCAACCAATATATTAATTTTTCAATCATCTTTACGTCTGTAATCATCATGCTTTCCATTATATATATATATATATGAAAAACTATTTATTACAAAAGCTATTTAGCTTCTCCTATTATACAGATTAATATAATATTACGTTTAAGTACTTACGTACATGATAAAAATATATAGATATAATATTATAGGTAGAATATTATAAAATTTAAAATTCGATCAAATGATTGGAAGAATTTCAAATAATGAATCTCTATGCTTTGGTAATTAGGGTGTTAATGAACGAGTTTTGTTCTTTGTTGTTCGTATATTGATCGCTTATGCAAACTTGCTCACTCTAATCTTTCATGAACCATAATTTTCCAAATTTGAGAGACAAGTATGAAACCTCAGACTTTTCATTTATCCAATAATTTTCCCAGTCAATATATATTTTTTTTCAATCGTCTTTCCGTCTCATAATCATCATGCCGTTTTCCATTTATATAAAAAAGAATATTTATACAATAATAATTTGCAACTACGTTGTGCATCAGGTGTTGCACGTTATGCTTATTGTACCTCATGCCAACTTTGCATAAAATATTGTTAATATAATTTTCATTAAAAGTATGCTATAAAGTATATAAATATATTACTAATTATCAACTTAGTTATATATTATAGCTTGTACCTAAGCTTTAGTGGTTGTATTCACTTTTATTTTGGTTTTATTTTATTTTTTTTTTTCTTACTTTAACCTTAATACTTTTACATTTTTTATAATTTAACCCACATAATTTTTCATTTTCAATTCTGGTTCACCAAACTTTTCATCTTTTTCAAATTTCCGTTTTACGTTTCGTTTTAAATTCTACGATTAACACGCCGCAATGTGTGTGTGTGTTTCAAGGTTTTTACGCCTATTTTTCCCCTTTAACGGCACGTCACAAAGCTCTAGTCTTAGATTGACTTATTTATTGGTTTTAATATTTTAACATTTCACGTGCGAGTTTTAACAATTTTATGTCTACTTTCCGTTTGGTTTTATTTTTCCCTTATTTATTTATTTATTTTTAATACGAGTTTCTTTGGTATTGGTGGTCGCCGATGATGGTGTGAAATTGGTGACACTTGACACAGTTTTATGTCGCGCCTCAACGCAGGGGCTTAATACAAGCTATTCTAATTACCAACTTTGGTAAGCATTATGGGTTGTGCAATATATTTTAATAGGTTGTACTCATTTATATTTTTGTTTAACTTTAACTTTTTTTATTTTAACACACCACATTTACATCTTTTACAATTTAAACCCAATATTATTTTACCTTCTACTTTGATCCCATAGCTTTCATATTTTATAAATTTTTCATTTTACGTATCGATCTAAATTTTGCGAGTTTAAATACCGTAGCAGGCGTATGTGGTTCAATGTATTTACGCTTATTTTTACCTCGTTTCATGGCCCTGTCGCAACACGCTAATCCTTGATCTAATTACTTATTCTTTTATATGTTTGCATTTTGCTTGCGTGGTTCAACGTTTTTACATCAACTTGTTGTTTGATTTTATTGTTTTGCATTTTTTTTTCTTAGTTAATACAAGCTTTTTTGGTGTTGAATGTCACCGGGTGGTGCGCCATTGGTGCTTCTTGATATAATTTTACACCTTCCACTACAACGCGGGAGCTTAGTACTAGTTATATAGTATGTATGTATATATATATATATATAGATATATATATATATATATATATATATATATATACATATATATACTAATTACCGACTCTTTTATGCATTATACGTTGTACAATAGGTTTAATGGATTGTATGTATCTTTTGTCTTTTTTTTCCTGTAACTTTTTTATTTCAACCTAATACTTTTATATCCTTTACAATTTAGACCCGACAATTTTTTTACTTTCAACTTTGGTCTCTATACTTTTTATATTTGATAAACTTTTTGTTTTACGTTTCGGTCTTATTTTTACGAGTTAACATTCCGCAGTGTGTGTGTGTGGTTCAATGTTTTTACACTTATTTTTTCGCAGTTTGATGGCACATCGCAACACGCTGGTCCTAAATCGACTTATTTTATTATTTTTTGTCTTATGTTTCACATGCATGAATCAATTTTATGTTTTTACATTTCGTTCCGTTTATTATTTTTTGTTTTATCTATTTTTAATACGAATTTTTTCAGAGTTAGTGGTTATTGATGGTGGTATGTCATTAGTGTTAATTGGTATGATTTTACGCCCGTTGCAACGCAGGAAGGCTTAATACTAATATATACTAATTATAAACTTTTGTATCCATCATATGTTGTACCCATGTGCTTTAGTGGTTTGCATTCTTTTATTATTTTTTTTTTAACTTTAACTTTTTATTTTAACCCAATATTTTTATATATTTTACAATTTATTTTACTTTCAGTTTTGGCCCTATACTTTTTATATTTTATAAATTTTTCGTTTTATGTTTCAATCTAAATTTTATGAGTTAACACGTCACAACGTGCATGTAGTTATACGTTTTTATGCTTATTTTTCCGCATTTAACAGCCCTATCGCAATGCTATGGTACTAGAGCGACTTATTGTTTTTATATTCTACGTTTCGCATGCGTGGGTCACGTTTTTACGTCTACTTATGATTCGGTTTTATTGTTTCATTTTTATTTCTTTTTTGATTCGATCTTATGATGTAACTGTGGTGTGCCATTGATATTACTTAGCATATTTTACGTCATTCGCTGCAACGTAGGAAGCTTAATACAAGCTTATTTCTATATATTATCCTTAATGTAAATAGTTGAGGTAAGATATTCTAAGACTTACTAAAGTATGCAGAGCTATTGGGTTCAAGTTCAATTTGGGACAAAAAATAAAGGCTTTAGGTTAGGGCAGCGGATTTCTCACCTAAGGTGGGTTTTTATCTAAGGATGGTTGCAAATTGAGACTGATAGAGACATACTAATATACGAGCTTTTCTTCCGATGTGTGCCAGCCTAGTGCTCCAGGGTTTCATACTCGAGTAATAAAGATAATCGGGTGAGGTAGTGGTCAGTAGTGATCTAATTAGTCGTTCAAAATAAAATTATTATTATAAACTATTTAACTTTTACTATTTTCATAAAACCACATATTTTCTTAGCAATTGTCCTCTTTAAACTCGTAAAATTATAAATTTTCTAGAGAGATAACTTTACAGAATAGTAATCAGGTTTTAAAAGTGTTTTGATTAAGTCACTTAAGTTTAAAAAATATTCCAATTAACTCACTTAGATTTTATGTTTTATTTAAACTAAGGTTTTGGCATGTTTTTCTTTTTGTTTCAAGTACGAAAAAAAATTCCTCTTTTTCTTTATGTTGATGCGGAGTGGTGACATTAAGATACCCACCTAGATAATTCGACACCCCTATAATTCATGTATAGGGATATATGCAGCATATATGTGCCATATTTTAACACCCAACATTCCAAGACAAATAAGTCAACTCAAAAACCCTATACGAGGCATATAGTCTCATACTCGACGTATGGTTCGTTCAAACAACAAACAGGTGGTAGTTACATCAGTGATTCAAAAAAGCTATAAGTGGCGTATAGCACTAAACATGTCATATGACAGTCGCTTACACGACATAAACAATGCTATACACACATATAGTCGACACCTATACGTGATGTATAGTCCTATAAGCCACGTATAGGTGTTAGACGTATGTTAGAAGCTAGGTATATATGCGCTACACTATACATGGCGTATAGAGTTATACAACATGTATAATGCATTTATTTCAACCTTAGCATTTTGTTACGAATTATTTGATCCGACACAAGAATATTCTTTAAAAGATTATTTATACGTATGATTGATGATGATCGTAACTTATGAACTTTTCTATTTTACAAAGAATTCACACGTATTCGTTCGTTAGCTATGTCATTTTGGAACAATAACTATTTATTTGACGAATATTTTAGCAAATAATTAAACGTTGCATATGTTGTGGATAACAATCAACATGAGTCATGCGTTTGATCTTCTCATGAGACACAACTTCCAGATTTGAATAACATGTCGTTTGTCATGTGTACCTTCTTACCTACAACAAAGCGATTAGGAGTTTGTGTTAAGCAGTGAAACACCTTCTTACCTTCAATAAAGCAATCAGAAGTTCATGTTTGGAGGTGAACCACCTTACAACGAGTGAAAATGAAATCAAGAATTTGTGTCAGGTGATTAATGTAATGACACAAAAATGTTGCTTTGATACCAACCAAGTATGAAATTTCTCCAGTTATGTATAATTAGGTTAACATAATTGTAACCAAATTTTTATCTCTACATGATTTCGTGGGTTGGGCTATCAACATGGGACATTGTCCAATAGAGGACGTGATAACGGTTACTTCATTATTAGCCGAATGTGTGACAACCGGCAAATTTCAGGTCAATACCCGGCCGACTTAGTCATAATCATACAAATTTTACATGAGTTTCAATTGAGTTCTAATTATTTAAGGTCATTTCATGCATTGTAACATTTCATGCATCGGTGATTCGGCAAAATTACCATTTTTACACGTGGCACATCCGGCACACACGAACGTTGGTGATAATTAATATATACATACTAATAAATACTTTAAAGTGCTTCAACGTATTTTAGATTCCAAATTAAATACATTGTAAAATCTTAAATTTATAAATAAACCTAATCGCGTAACTTGATATTTACCCGAAACGAATCGTTATAACACGACTACTAGATAAACTAGGTATCATTAACATATCATCAATATTAAAATATATGATATTATATAAGTTCTTATAATATTCGAATGTATTTTAAAAAGTACATGTTGTGCGTCAAGGTGTGTTTGTAAAGAAGGCAGTGGTGGAAAGGAACTATGACAACAAAAGAAAGTGGGACAACAATCATGGCAGGAACAGTCCATCTCAAGCTTAAAATAAACAAGAAGTGGTTAGGGCTTTTACTGCTGGCCCATCGGAGAAGAAAGAAAAAGGTGGATATGCTGGAAACCTACCTAAATGCAACAAATGCAACTTTCATTACCTTGGTGCATGTGTGGATTCAATGTGTCAAAAGTGCAAGCGCTTTGGCCATGCAACTAAGGACTGTCGAAAGGCCAACCCTGCCCCCCAAACAGGAAACAATCGGGCATGTTTTGAATGTGGTAATCCTGGACATTTTAGTAAGGATTGCCCGAACTTAAAGCAAACTGGTGGAAACCACACACGCGGCCAAGCCTTTGTGATTGGATCTGGAGAAGCTCGACAGGACCCAAACATTGTCACGAGTACGTTCCTCGTAAACAATCACTATGCCTCTATTTTATTCGATACGGGTGCCGATAGGAGTTTTGTGTCTAGTGAGTTTAGTGCACTGCTTGGAAATGCTCCTACATATTTGACTTCTAAGTATATAGTTGAATTAGTTGACGGTAAATTAATTGAAACCGACAAGATCATACAAGGGTGTATTCTGAATTTGGCGGAGTACTCGTTCGACATAGATTTACTACCTGTGACCCTCGGGAGTTTTGATATCATTATTAGAATTGATTGGTTGTCAAAAAATCAAGCAGAAATCGTTTGTCGAGAGAAGATTGTCCGTATTCCACTCCCGAGTGGAGAGACGATATCGATTCAAGGAGAAATGTGAGGTGCGGTGCTAAGGATCATTTCATGTATGAAGGCCCGGAAGTACTTACGAAAAGGCTATCATGCAATCTTGGCACACGTGGTAGAGAAGCAAGCGGAGGAGAAAAGAATCAGGGGCATACCCATTGTGCTAGACTACCCGGAAGTCTTTCTCGAGGACTTGCTTGGACTTTCACCCCAAAGACAAGTCGAATTTCGTATTGACTTAGTGCCTGGAGCTGTTCCGGTAGCTCGATCACCATACTGACTAGCACCATCAGAGATGCAAGAGTTGTCTAATCAATTACAAGAATTGTTAGATAAAAGATTCATAAGGCCGAGTTTCTCACCCTGGGGAGCTCCGGTCTTGTTTGTCAAGAAGAAGGATGGATCATTCCGAATGTGCATTGACTACCTGGAATTAAATAAACTCACTATCAAGAATCGGTATCCACTTCCACGAATCAATGACTTATTCGATCAACTTCAAGGTTCTAGTTATTACTCGAAGATTGATTTACGTTCGGGATATCACCAATTACGAATCCAAGAGGAGGATGTCCCTAAGACCACTTTCCGAACTCGTTACGGTCACTACGAGTTCATGGTCATGCCATTTGGGTTAACCAATGCACCAGCCGTATTCATAGATCTTATGAACAGAGTGTGCAAACCCTACTTGGATAAATTCTTGATCGTCTTCATCGATGACATTTTGATAAATTCACGAACCAAGGATGAGCATGAACAACATTTAAGGTTAATCTTGGAACTACTCAAGAACGAGAAATTGTACGCAAAATTCTCAAAATGCGACTTCTGGATTCGAGAAGTGCAATTTCTCGAGCATGTGGTCAACGAGAAGGGAATACATGTTGATCCATCCAAGTAGAGGCCATTAAGAACTGGGAAGTACCAAGGACTCCAACCGAGGTGCGATAATTCCTAGGTCTTGCAGGCTATTATCGATGCTTTATTGAAAATTTCTCCAAATAGCCCAACCATTGACGACCTTGACCCAAAAGATAAGAAGTTTGATTGGGGTGATAAGCAGGAAGCAGCGTTTCAATTGTTGAAGCAAAAACTATGTTGTGCACCTATTTGTCCCTACCAGAGGGAACTGATGGTTTTGTGGTGTACTGCGACGCATCACGACAAGGACTCGGCTGTGTTCTAATGCAACACGATAAGGTTATTGCTTACGCTTCTCGACAATTGAAAGTGCATGAGAAAAATTACACTACTCACGACCTCAAATTAGGAGCTGTCGTTTTTGCACTTAAAATTTGGAGACATTATTTATATGGCACCAAGGGTACTATATTCACTGACCATAAAATCCTTCAACATATCTTCGATCAAAAGGAACTGAACATGAGACAATGCAGGTGGGTTGAGTTACTAAATGACTATGACTGCGAGATTCGTTATTACCCAGGAAAGGAAAATGTTGTAGCGGATGCCTTGAGTAGGAAAGAACGAACCAAGACCATGCAAGTGCGAGCGTTAGGAATGACAATCCACACAAATTTAACCACACAGATTCACGATGCTTAGTTTGAGGCACTAAAGGAACAAAATTTGAAAGAGGAATCTCTTCACGGCATGGATAAACAATTTGAGATCAAGTCTGATGGAACTCACTATTTCATGAACCGAATTTGGGTACCAAATTTTGGAAACTTTAAGGATCTTGTGATGAATAAGGCACGCAAATCCCAATACTCCATCCACCCAGTCTCTGATAAGATGTATCAGGACCTGAAGGAGTTATATTGGTGTCCTAACATGAAAGCTGACATAGCCACCTATGTTAGCAAGCGCCTCACATGTTCAAAGGTTAAGGCAGAATATCAGAAGCCATCAGGACTACTGCACCAACCAGAAATTCCACTGTGAAAATGGGAACAGATCTCCATGGACTTCATAACAAAACTACCCAAGACTTCCACCAGGTGTGATACGATTTGGGTCATTGTAGATCGACTAACAAAGTCCGCACATTTTCTACTAATTAAGGAAACTGATAAAATGGAAAGGCTGACCAAAATCTACCTCAAGGAGGTTGTCTCAAGACTGGTGTGCTAATCTCCATTATCTCTGATCGAGATAGTCGATTCACCTCTAGATTTTGGCAATCATTACAAAAAGCCTTGGGTACACGATTGGATATGAGTACCGTATACCACCCCCAAACAGATGGTCAGAGCAAAAGGACTATCCAAACATTGGAAGACATGCTTAGGGCTTGTGTGATAGACCTCAGACACTATTGGGATACTCATCTACCTTTAGCTGAATTTTCTTACAATAATAGTTATCACAATAGTATCAAGGCTGCACCATTCGAAGCATTATACGGAAGGAAGTTTCGATCACCATTGTCTTGGACTGAGGTAGGTGATAGCCAACTTACTGGTCCTGAGATCATACACGAGACCACTGAAAAGATCGCTCAGATTCGAAACCGACTCAAAGTCGCGCGTGACCGTCAGAAAAGTTACGCTGATGTGAGCCGCAAACCATTGGAATTCCAAGTGGGAGATAAAGTCCTACTTAAAGTCTCACCATGGAAAGGAGTTATTCGTTTTGGTAAACGCGGTAAGCTAAACCCTAGATACATTGAACCATTCGAAATCCTCGCAAGGATTGGTCCTGTAGCTTACAAACTCAACTACCACAAGAACTTAGTAGTGTTCATGACACTTTTCATATGTCAAATCTGAAGAAGTGCTTGTCAGATGAAACCTTAATTATACCACTCGACGAGGTTGAGATCGATGAACAACTCCATTTTATTAACAAACCGGTGGAGATTATGGATCGAAAGGTAAAGAGAATGAAACGAAGCCGCATTCCTATAGTAAAGGTTCAGTAGAATTCTAGACAAGGACCCGAATTTACTTGGGAATGCGAAGATCAAATGAAACTCAACTACCCTTTCTTGTTCAAAACCCTAGCGACTGCGGATGACACTAATTGAATTTCGGGACGAAATTCTTTCTAACATGGGGTGTATGTGACAACCGGCAAATTTCAGGTCAATAACCGGCCCGACTTAGTCATAATCATACAAATTTTACATGAGTTTCAATTGAGTTCTAATTATTTAAGGTCATTTCATACATTTCAACATTTCATGCATCGGTGATTCGGCATAATTACCATTTTTACACGTTGCACATCCGGCACACACAAACGTTGGTGATAATTAATATATACATACTAATAAATACTTTAAAGTGCTTCAACTTATTTAGACTTCAAATTAAATACATTGTAAAAGTTTAAATTTATAAATAAACCTAATCGCGTAACTTGATATTTACCTGGAACGAATCGTTATAACACGACTACTAGATACACGAGGTATCATTAACATATCATCAATATTAAAATATATGATATTATATAAGTTCTTATAATATTTGAATGTATTGTAAAAAGTAACAAGTAAATATATATATATATATATATATATATATATATATATATATATATATATATGTAAAATTACCTGTAGTGCAATAAATACCACTAAAATACCCAATACTGCTGAAAAATAAAACAAACCCCCCCATCCCCATCTCCTAGCCGTCCAACCCCCCCCCCCCCCCCCCCCCGCTCTCTTCTCTTCCCATAAAATCTTCAAAAGATATGTTGACTTTGTATTTTCAAATAATTCCATTTTTATGAAACCCATTTGTAGCGATTAAAGTTATATGTCTTCTTTCCACAAATGGAAGCCTCCATTCTTGTTTGAATGCATACAACTCTCCAATAAAGTAAAGTTTGGGTGTAAAAACATTAATATAAGGGAAGACTTGTAATACATTTACCTACACAAACACACTTCATCTTCATGAACTCATTTTCTTCAAACAATTCGGCCAAGGCATCCTCACCACCATTCCATTTGATTTCCAACTTATTTTCTACAAATCTTGGGTGATTCAACTCCATTTGATTTCCAACTTATTTTCTACAAATCTTGGGTGATTCAAGTGCCATTGTTGAAGACCAAGTGATTTTTGAAGCTTCCAAGCATCCCACAACAACCCTTTCATCTTTTCTTGCTTGATTTAAGTGAGAACTTTCTCTACTTGTGTATATATATATATATAAGTGTATATATGTATCATTTCACCATGTTTGTTCATCTTCTAGTTCAGATGTAACAACATTCATCCACAAAAGTCTTTCATGTTAAAAATGGTGTTTTTACCAACAAGAAGTTCCAAGAATAATATTTCATACAAGACATATTAACATGAACTAAGTAATGATTCTTGTTCTTAAAAAGTAATATTCATGAATCCATGTTTGACCAAGTTACTAGTTGGTGATTTTATAAAAAAGTCATAAAGTTTGTTAAAACTCAAGGAAAGCTACAAATGTGTTATTAAGAAATTTTAGATGTTTGCAAGTATTATTATGGACATTTATATATAAATCTCACAAGTTATAATTAATTAGTAAGTTGTAATATGTTATTATAAAATTTGGGTTATGACTAGATGACAACTTAACTAAGTTTATAAGTATGGTAAAAAATATGAACATGAGACTTTAAATGGAAAAGTATGAACTTCATAACTAAATATTATGTTAGTCTAAAGGGTATGTTGAAATGGTTAGTAGGTGACTTTTAACAAAAATAACATATGACTTAGTTATTTTGACATGAAACTTAAAATATGAATTTATAAATTTTATAATGTTAATTACTAGATCACTTAAAAATTGGGTAAAAATATGTTGATAAAATGACTAAATAGTTAAGGTTCATAATAAACTTTAATTTATTTTATAATAAATTACTTAAATGGAGAAAATCCTAACTAATAGCTAAAAATAAAAGATAAAAGAATAATTATTTTATGAGTATATATATATATATATATATATATATATATATATATATATATATATATATATATTTATACATTGATTGTAAAATATAAAAGCCTAGTTTTTATAATTTCATATTTAAATTATATAACTAATTACTAAACACTCGAGTCACGTCTCGGGTCGAGTCAAAATAATATTTAATTATCTAAACAATATGTCAATCTTAAAATACAAGGTTTTGTGTACACTTTCAAGTGAAATATAATTTATTAATATTTTCTAAGTAATATATATTTTACAATTATCCATCTTGTGTCACCAACAGGGCGTTGAGTCATACACTTTGTTACCAAGTGTGTGGATAAAATAGTTACATGCTCACATTTCACGTAGAAGTAATTACTTAGAAATAAGTTGTCTTGTTTGTTCTAGGGTGAACATAGTTTGGATTTTCCCGAGCACTTGCGATACTTACAGATCTCACACCCGACCCACTTCACAGGTGAGTTTCACGGCCCTATTTTACTTGTTTCCATTTTGGGGGAGATTACATGCAAATTACTATTTTCATGGACACAATTACTTGTCAGTGATTTCAAATCTTATATAAGTGGTTTACTTACCGTATGAAGTCTCCTTTACCGGACCGTTAATTTCTTTCCTTAAGCGAGGTAATCATGGATAGTACTATTAGGTTTGACTACCCACCTGGGTTAATTACCCTAACCTTGACTGGATGTCTAAACAGGTGCATTATTAGCCTGTTCACCCCTATGCTTACAGTAGGCATGGGTAGGGGCAATTTATTACAGTTACAGTCTAACTTCGGTTGTGGCGCTTATATGATTTGTAGCATTGTGTGTACAACAATCAAATCAAAGAAAGGCTTGTGGTCCTTTACACTATTTATTATTACTCAAAACCTGTGGATTCACCAACATTATGTTAACATATTTTTCATGCATGTTTTCTCAGGTAATTAATAGATACACCAAGTTAAGCTAGCATGGATCATCACACGTTTAGTGCCAACCATGCTGTTTGGGACATTCATTTTTCTCGTTTGCCATGTTTTGAAAACAATTTACTTTATTACTATTGCTTCCGCAATTTAACTCTGAGACAATTATGTATTTTAAACTTATTTGAGACGTATGTTTTACAAAACCATGTAGTGGTCGACTAGTGACTATGAAACCATGACGTTCGCACCCTGCGAAAAATCATTGTGGTTTGGGGTGTGACAGAATGACAAAGAGAAAAGGAGGTCAGGTAGTGAAGGTATGGTTTATCTGTGATCATGATGATAAACACAAGAGCACAACCACCCTTAGATGGACTGGTAACAAAACAATTGGATGTCCCTTTAAATTGGTAGGCATATATGACAATAAACATCGTTCTTGGAAGTTAGAAGTGAGGAATAACGAACATAAATATGGTCCCGCTCAACATTTGGAGGCCACCCATTTGTAGGAAGGTTTTCATAGAAAGAATACAATTTGGTGGAAAAGCAGATTAAGCAAAATATGGAGTCATGTAGCATATTGTCAACCATAAGGAAGCAGAACCCCAACAACGTACCCATCACCAGAGACGTATACAATGCTCAATAAAAGATTATAAATGAATAGAAAGTTGGTGAAACTCAAATGAAAGTTCTAAAATAACTTTAGTGTTCCAAAGGCAACATTTCTTACACTCGAGAAGATCCTGCTACCAATGTCACGGAGGAAGTTTTCTTTTGTCATCCAGAATCATATGACACATGGCTTTTATTCCCGCATGCGGTAATGATACATGGTTACGGTTCGAGGATGGCAGTATCGAGGATGCAAAATGCTTGAAGTTTCGTTAGATGAGGATCAGCCATCAGAAGGTCGTCGATAGTTAGGGGTTGGTCGAGATCGGTAAGTGCGACAGATTAGGTCTTATAATCGAGGAGGATACTTTGTGGTGTCATTTGTTTGAGTTTGCTTTTCTACTATCTTACCATGAGGTAACTGTGGGGTTTATTACCATGTTTACTTACCTTCAGTGCTAGGCGGTACAGGTACAAGCGATGGTCGACCTGGATGAGGATGTGGATCAACCCAAGATATTGTTTTTGTTATGGGGGCACACACACACACACACATATATATATATATATATCTATACATATATATATATATATATATATATATATATAAAATTTTTATAGCTTAGTTCGGGGTTATCTCGGGACTCTACACTGAGAAGGAGATTAGTATCACTATATTCACCAAGGGCGTTATAGAGTTGGAGGAAGGTGCATTGAGAAGTTGGTGCCTCGGATTGTCAGCAGTCTATTTGTAAGGATCAAAGGGTGGGTCATTGCTAGGGACCCGCTCATTAGGTAATTGCATAGGATGATTGCCACATCCATCACAAACGTGGCAGGTGTCGGGAGTGGTACACTCTTCACACCTTATTCTACTAATGGTGTTTGCTCATCGAGGCTAGGTGTAACCTGGCAAAATGACTAGCGGTGTATTTCCCATCAAACTACCACTAGTAGCAGTGAGGGGCCGTGAACTTAGGCGTGCATATCATGGAGAGTGCTCGATCTTTAGGCATGCGAACTATACTACATTTTTTGATCGGCGTCCATTTCTCTATTCAGCAAGGCGTGATCTGGTAGCCAGAGCCCATTAGCAGATTGTGATTCTTGACCAGCAACAGCTGCGGCAACAGACACATGAGCCTAAGCTCCAGCAACCACCACAGACGCCACCACATTGACCAAATGTGAGACTGCTTACACGCGTGCAAGCATTGTTATACGAGGTTGATGAGGCCTCGCATGTTGCGAATCAACCGACTCGATGATCTAACATAGTTGCACATTCAGCTAGAAATGGAATGAGCCCCTGCTGTCGAAATCGATCCTCCGGAGCTGCCACCGGCCGAACAGTATTCAGATGCACTGTAGTTTGGTTTTTTTGTTTTTGCATCATTATTAGAGTTGTACCTTTTTTGTTATTATGTACATACAAACTAGCGTTATACACACACACAGATATATATATATACATATATACAAACATATACATATATATACCATTTTGGTTGCTTATATTTGAAATATGTGTTTATTCTTCCTCTCCATTGATTCAATCTTATTGCTAATCTTTTGTTATTACACCATCAGATCTTGTTTGTTCTTCATTGTTCCTAATGATCATCACACATCTCTTACACTTAATCGTTCAAAGCCCGGATCTTCTTGCCACCTTGCCAACAATCTGCCTACAAACCATGTATTTTTTATATTTACCTACCTAGATAAAGAAAAAGGTTCATTTATAAGTTTGGCATCTTTATTTTATTATATATTATTATTAAGTTGAGCAGATTCGCCCACGACCGTCCGTAACACTGTCATAGATTTATTAGGTTAGGTGCTATTATTTTTTATATTTTTACAGTTCTCAATTTCTTCTTCAGTCTTTTCAAACATTGTTTTATTTTTATACTTGGAAGACTAAAATTATTAATTCAAATTTTTTTTATACATCTTAAACTTAATAATTTATAAAAAAATCACTAATCAAACTAATAGAAAATTTGACATTTCAAAACAATCATAGCCATTAAAAAAGTGTTATTCTTATTAAATATTATTTTAGTACTTATAACTTAGATTATTACAAATCAAGTATGAAATAACAAAATCAAACTAATAGAAAATTTGACATTTCAAAACAATCATAGCCATTAAAAAAGTATTATTCTTACTAAATATTATTTTAGTACTTATAACTGAGATTATGACAAATCAAGTATGAAATAACAAAGATAAAACCGTAAGTCCATAACCTTAACCATGCAAAACAACAGCTAGACACATAAACAAACCAACTTCAATTCAGCCTCTAAGCGTAAAGACCATAAACCAAACACCAAGATGAGACTAGTTGTAATCGTCGTTTTGCTTCCACGAAAACTAGTTATGCACTGCTGGTGGTGTGGGGACAGATCTGCTACCTGGGTGATTAGGTCCAGGATCATCATCTGGACTAGGGGAGAAAGTTCCAACTAATGAGGCAACATGCAATATATAGAAGGTTTTAGTTCAGTGAGTGAAGTCTACCATGAATAATTCATGAGTGAGCAAAATATATATTAATACCAGTGTATGTATATCTTAAGAAACAA
This sequence comes from Flaveria sonorensis, assembly GCA_025506505.1. Taxonomy (NCBI): domain Eukaryota; kingdom Viridiplantae; phylum Streptophyta; class Magnoliopsida; order Asterales; family Asteraceae; genus Flaveria; species Flaveria sonorensis. Next base: position 23,541,217 of record CM046433.1, read on the forward strand.
CCTATAGGCCATTAACAAACCTATTAACAAACCAATAACAATTTAATTATTTTAGCTTATTAATTTTAGAGCCCATTAACATTTAAATTAGTTTAACACACTGCCATCTATCCAATCTAAACCAATTTAATACTCCAAAAAGGAAAAAAAGAAGCCGGGTACTCTATATTACAGGGATATATTTTCGACTCGCCTACGACTCAAAAAAATTTGGGACGGCCCTGATCAACACATACCTTGGGACTTTCCAGATGTTGTGCTTGTAAATTCTGGTGACACAGTAGCTGAAACTGTTAAAATTATCAAGATGCAACATACAATAACAAGAAGTTTGGTTTCCATTTTTATTCGAGTGATTCTTGTGTTTGGCTCTGTTAGTTTCATCAATTTGAATGGTATTTATGCTTTCCAAACATGTGTATTCTTTGAGATGGTCATCTGTATCAACTTTCAAACCATTTGTCAAGATGTTTATTAGTAAGCATTCAATATTTGTTTTTATTGGGCTAGAGTTCATACTCGTAGTAAAGTCTTGTTATCGTCTTACCCTCCCTATACGCTACCAATAACTATGTTTGTTTGTCAATATTAAAATTCTCGTTTTTAGACAAAAGATTGTTTTAAAGTTATTGTTCATTTTATATGTAACTTATCGTACGGTTATTTTTTTTAATAAACGACAAATGTGCGACCCTGTTTTTGGAGTATATGTTTTATTTTAATTGCGCCCACCTATCTGTTTTCCAGCAGGGACCGCACCCCCTACCCCTCAGGAAGAAACTCATTGTTGGGAAAACCACTTGACTAAACTCTGATAATTTTGCTTAGAGTGATACTTGAACCCATGATCTCCTCATATTTACATATCAATGGGTATCTCATCTTAACCGGTTGGACTAAAAATTTTTGGTAATCGTACGATTATTAATGTGTAGTTACTTGGTGACTTGATTGACTTTCTAAAATTTTAACATCCAAAAAAGGTCATAATTTAAAATTGTCCATAAAATAAATATAAAAACTTACTATATAAGATCAAATGATAGTGTTGTGTTATGAAACAGGTTTGTTTAATTCATACACAGTATTAATAGTACTTTCTAGCACTTATAATGTCGTTAATGGTTTTATGAATGAATGTGAAAAGCGGTTGAGTAAACATTTTAGAGCATTGACAATCCATCCTCCATCCCAATTCTTATAATTACGCTAAAAATCAATATTTTTTATATTTTTTCAATTAAATAATATTTTTCATACATTTATCATTATATTTTTTATCTCATCCATTCACAATCACTTTTTAAAAATATTAAAAAATTTATGGGGTTTGTATCTTGTTTCTCCAAATATGGGAAAACACACTACAATCTCAATAGTTTTTTTACATCTTTCACTCACAATCACTCACAACCATCCCCTATAATACAGGACACCCACTCACGTACATATATATAAGGAACGGGCTGTAAATGCTCATATATATATCCTCGCATCAGCCTGACAAATATGACTATTAGCATAAGACTTGGTTGTTATATGTCTCTTTTGGAGAAAAATCCCCAAAATAATTCGATGGTCTAATAACAACATTGATTTTAGTTGAAAAAAAATAAAGATGATTGATAAAATGAGATTTCAATACGTTATATGATGTTCGGATGTCATCGTGTAAGTGATTATCGTGATGTGAAATAATCAATTGTATAACCCATTGTGACAAAATATTCTCATTCACATTTGGATGTGGTTATGTTCTATATAGATCGACTGGAAATATATATACTATACAAAGTGTCGTTTTTATGAGAATCGTATAAAATGATAACAACCATTGATTTAATAGATAAACGGTTCAAATTAAAAATGAAACAATCACATAAGGAAAGGGGCCTGGAGGGGTAAATGTAGAAATAACTTATAATTGTTGAATTTTTTCAAACTCTACTAGTTTTTCTAAACACATCTAACTTTTTTATATGACATTGTTTTTTTAAATTGTTTTTTTTAAGTCACACATTAAAATCGAGCATTTTATTCTTTTTAATTTGATTATAGTATTTCTATACTTTTTTTTTAAAAAGTCAACATTTTTTAAAACGACTATGTGTTCTACGTATAACTTGTATGATTATTAACTCCGTAATTATAACATAACTTTCGTAATTATTTTTTATGACGTAAATAATTTTACTTTGCATAATCATAAATATAACTTGCGTAATTATTAGTATAAATTGCGTAATTATTAGTATAACTTACGTAATTATGTACATTATATGCATAATTGTAGTGCGGATGAAATCATCCATCCGTCAAAAAACATGTGTCACGCACTGGTGACTTCATACGATTTGCATAAACATGTGTCACTTAACATGGGACATTGTCTAGTAGGGGACGTGATAATGGTTACTTCATTGTTAGCCGAATGACAAAGAGAAAAGGAGGTCATATAGTGAAGGTATGGCTTATCTGTGATCATGATGATAAACACAAGAGCACAACCACCCTTAAATGGCCTGGTAGCAAAACAATTGGATGTCCCTTTAAATTGGTAGGCATATATGACAATAAGCATCGTTCTTAGAAGTTAGAAGTGAGGAATAACGAACATAAATATGATCCCGCTCAACATTTGGAGGCCACCCATTTGTAGGAAGGTTCATAGAAAGAATACAATTTGGTGGAAAAGCTGATTAAGCAAAATATGGAGTCATGTAACATATTGTCAACCATAAGGAAGCAGAACCCCAACAACGTACCCATCACCAGAGACATATACAATGCTCAATAAAAGATTATAAATGAATAGAAAGTTGGTGAAACTCAAATGCAAGTTCTAAAATACCTTTAGTGTTCCAAAGGCTACATTTCTTACACTCAAGAAGATCCTGCTACAAATGTCACGGAGGAAGTTTTCTTTTGTCATCCAGAATCATATGACACATGGCTTTTATTCCCGCATGCGGTAATGATCGATGCAACATACATGGTTACCGTTCGAGGATGGCAGTATCGAGCATGCAAAGTGCTCGAAGTTTCATCAGATGAGGATCAGCCATTAGAAGGCCGTCAATTGAGAGGTGGTGGTCGAGATTAATAAGGGCGACAGATTAGGTCCTATAATCGAGGAGGATACTTCGTGGTATCATTTTTTGAGTTTGCTTTTCTACTATCTTACCATGAGCTAACCGTGGAGTTTATTTCCATGTTTATGTAAGGCCCCGTTCCCGGGACGCTTACAGTTGGTCATTCATAGCGTAAAACATTTAAAACATACCATTTTGCAGCGGAATATAAATTTTTCATTAATAATGAAAACTCATGTCGAGTATCATATCATTCCATTTACACCTTAAAAATTGTATCGATACAATTACATCCCCAAAAGTGCAAATGCCAGACTTGAACTATCCTAGTAGCTCCCACGTCCATGCATGCATCTCCTCAGCATCATCGATTACCTGCCATCTATTATGCATACAAAAGTCAACGACGCTGAGTGAGTTCTAGTTTAATAATAAAATACTTTTTCATACATTTCAAAACCTTTACATTTAGTGCGTGATCATTCATCATTACATACATATCATCATATTCATTTATTATCATTTGTTTCGTTCATTTCGTACATTTCGAACTTTTATTATTATCTTTCACTTTCATCTAGACCAATGTCGTATGCTATACCCCAAACATTATGCATGAAGCTGGTACTGGGCCGAAGTCTATAAATAGCCCTAAAATTGTGCATGAAGCTGACTCCAGTATCGGGGCAAGAGACAAGGGTCCCGTTTCGTACGTATTAGTCAATCACAAAGATTGACCCCTGTGTGCATCCTCATGGGTTAGCTAAACCGCACACAGTTGAGCTAACAACCCAATGGCTGTGAACCTCTATTCATTTTCTTGCAAGACTTTTATTCGTTCATTAGGTTTTGACTTTCATTAACATTAACTTTCACTTCATTACATAATACTTATTCTTAATTAGTATATATCACACCGAGTAAGAAAGATCGTGAAAATCCCACCTTGTTTATTTAGAATGAATTCACCCATAGTCCATACATTCACATTCTCATCAAAAGGAATAACAAACCATAATATATGACCCTCTACGGGACAGCGGGGGTTCGAGGGCGGCAGCCCCTAACAGTGGGGTTCTAGGGGCACAACCCCTGGTGGGGTCCTAGGGGCAACGCCCCTGGCTGGGGTCGGGCTGGTCTCCGTAAATAACTTCACCTAAAGTATATCTAGTATGCAAAACAGCCCCAAAACTTAGAAAAAACTCATAAATAAGGGGATCTAGAACTCACCTGGTCTCCGTAAATAACTTCACCTAAAGTAGGCTCACGGTACACAGTCTGCATATAAGTTGATATGCAAACAGGTCATTTTCTACACAGTTTTGCATGCAGTTTCACACGTAGTTTCGCATGCAGTTTCGCAGGCAATTTCGCATGCAGTTTCGCCCAACTTTCATTGGAATTTCCTAGGTTTGCTAAACCCACTGGTCTACCTATGCACTTGCGAAACTACCTGCGAAACTATAGTTTCGCAGGAAGGAGATTTCCTTAGTTTCGCATGATTAATCCACAGTTTCGCATGAAGAACTGACAGTTTCTCATAACGCATAAAAATGACGTTCCAGCTCGTTTTTAACCCAAAATCTCAACATTTTACATATAAATCCTTAGTTTTTCATCCATGAACTTATATCTAAGCTTTTTACATGATTTCATCCATAAAAACTTGACTTTTGTATGATTTTTTTGCCACTTTTCGAAAGCCCAAAACCCTAGAATCCGGGTATGATCTAAAGAGACGTTTGGATGACAATTCTTGCTCTTTTCTTATCGTTTGATGCCCAAAAACACAGATCTTCAATCCCTTGATCAATAAAGCCTTAAATTTTTACTTTTCTCCACTTTCTCTCTCTACACTCTCTCTCTAGAAAGTTGGTTGTTTGAGTTGCAAATGAGGATGAATATGGCTGATTTGTGTATATATACCGGGTGTTCAGGGGACCTTAAACTCGTCTACACAAAACCCTTAAGGTTAATTTGGTCCATAATCTATTTTCGTTTTATTTATATTAAATAACCCCCAACTAAACCTATTATTATTAATTGGCTCGTTTCAACTTTTTTCAGGGCGTTACAGTTTACTTACCTTTCGTGCTAGGCGGTACAGGTACAAGCGATGGTCGACTTATTTATTATTTTATTTGTCTTATGTTTCACATGCATGAATCAATTTTATGTTTTTACATTTCGTTCCGTTTATTATTTTTTGTTTTTATCTATTTTTAATACGAATTTTTTCAGAGTTAGTGGTTATTGATGGTGGTATGTCATTAGTTCTAATTGGTATGATTTTACGCCCCCGTTGCAACGCAGGAAGGCTTAATACTAATATATACTAATTATAAACTTTTGTATCCATCATATGTTGTACCCATGTGCTTTAGTGGTTTGCATTCTTTTATTATTTTTTTTTAACTTTAACTTTTTTATTTTAACCCAATATTTTTATATATTTTACAATTTATTTTACTTTCAGGTTTGGCCCTATACTTTTCATATTTTATAAATTTTTCGGTTTATGTTTCAATCTAAATTTTATGAGTTAACACGTCACAACGTGCGTATGTAGTTATACGTTTTTATGCTTATTTTTTCCGCATTTAACAGCCCTATCGCAATGCTATGGTACTAGAGCGACTTATTGTTTTTTATATTCTACGTTTCGCATGCGTGGGTCACGTTTTTACGTCTACTTATGATTCGGTTTTATTGTTTTGTTTTTATTTATTTTTTGATTCGATCTTATGATGTTAACTGTGGTGTGCCATTGATATTACTTAGCATAGTTTTACGTCATTCGCTGCAACGTAGGAAGCTTAATACAAGCTTATTTCTATATATTATCCTTAATGTAAATAGTTGAGGTAAGATATCCTAAGACTTACTAAAGTATGCAGAGCTATTGGGTTCAAGTTCAATTTGGGACAAAAAAATAAAGGCTTTAGGTTAGGGCAGCGGATATTCTCACCTAAGGTGGGTTTTTATCTAAGGATGGTTGCAAATTTGAGACTGATAGAGACATACTAATATACGAGCTTTTCTTCCGGTGTGTGCCAGCCTAGTGCTCCAGGGTTTCATACTCGAGTAATGAAGATAATCGGGTGAGGTAGTGGTCAGTAGTGATCTAATTAGTCGTTCAAAATAAAATTATTATTATAGACTATTTAACTTTTACTATTTTCATAAAACCACATATTTTCTTAGCAATTGTCCTCTTTAAACTCGTAAAATTATAAATTTTCTAGAGGTAACTTTACAGAATAGTAATCAGGTTTTAAAAGTGTTTTGATTAAGTCACTTAAGTTTAAAAAATATTCCAATTAACTCACTTAGATTTTATGTTTTATTTAAACTAAGGTTTTGGCATGTTTTTCTTTTTGTTTCAAGTACGAAAAAAAAATTCCTCTTTTTCTTTATGTTGATGCGGAGTGGTGACATTAAGATACCCACCTAGATAAATCGACACCCCTATAATTCATGTATAGGGATATATGCAGCATATATGTGCCATATTTTAACACCCAACATTCCAAGACAAATAAGTCAACTCAAAAACCCTATACGAGGCATATAGTCTCATACTCGACGTATGGTTCGTTCAAACAACAAACAGGTGGTAGTTACATCAGTGATTCAAAAAAGCTATAAGTGGCGTATAGCACTAAACATGTCATATGACAGTCGCTTACAAGACATAAACAATGCTATACACACATATAGTCGACACCTATACGTGATGTATAGTCCTATAAGCCACGTATAGGTGTTAGATGTATGTTAGAAGCTAGGTATATATGCGCTACACTATACATGGCGTATAGAGTTATACAACATGTATAATGCATTTATTTCAACCTTAGCATTTTGTTACGAATTATTTGATCCGACACAAGAATATTCTTTAAAAGATTATTTATACGTATGATTGATTGATGATCGTAACTTATGAACTTTTCTATTTTACAAAGAATTCACACGTATTCGTTCGTTAGCTATGTCATTTTGGAACAATAACTATTTCTTTGACGAATATTTTAGCAAATAATTAAACGTTGCATATGTTGTGGATAACAATCAACATGAGTCATGCGTTTGATCTTCTCATGAGACACAACTTCCAGATTTGAATAACATGTCGTTTGTCATGTGTACCTTCTTACCTACAACAAAGCGATTAGGAGTTTGTGTTAAGCAGTGAAACACCTTCTTACCTTCAATAAAGCAATCAGAAGTTCATGTTTGGAGGTGAACCACCTTACAACGAGTGAAAATGAAATCAAGAATTTGTGTCAGGTGATTAATGTCATGACACGAAAATGTTGCTTTGATACCAACCAAGTATGAAATTTCTCCAGTTATGTATAATTAGGTTAACATAATTGTAACCAAATTTTTATCTCTACATGATTTCGTGGGTTGGGCTATCAACATGGGACATTGTCCAATAGAGGACGTGATAACGGTTACTTCATTATTAGCCGAATGTGTGACAACCGGTAAATTTTAGGTCAATACCCGGCCCGACTTAGTCATAATCATACAAATTTTACATGAGTTTCAATTGAGTTCTAATTATTTAAGGTCATTTCATGCATTGTAACATTTCATGCATCGGTGATTCGGCAAAATTACCATTTTTACACGTGGCACATCCGGCACACACGAACGTTGGTGATAATTAATATATACATACTAATAAATACTTTAAAGTGCTTCAACGTATTTTAGATTCCAAATTAAATACATTGTAAAATCTTAAATTTATAAATAAACCTAATCGCGTAACTTGATATTTACCCGAAACGAATCGTTATAACACGACTACTAGATACACTTGGTATCATTAATATATCATCAATATTAAAATATATGATATTATATAAGTTCTTATAATATTCGAATGTATTTTAAAAAGTACATGTTGTGCGTCAAGGTGTGTTTGTAAAGAAGGCAGTGGTGGAAAGGAACTATGACAACAAGAGAAAGTGGGACAACAATCATGGCAGGAACAGTCCATCTCAAGCTTAAAATAAACAAGAAGTGGTTAGGGCTTTTACTGTTGGCCCATCGGAGAAGAAAGAAAAAGGTGGATATGCTGGAAACCTACCTAAATGCAACAAATGCAACTTTCATTACCTTGGTGCATGTGTGGATTCAATGTGTCAAAAGTGCAAGCGCTTTGGCCATGCAACTAAGGACTGTCGAAAGGCCAACCCTGCCCCCCAAACAGGAAACAATCGGGCATGTTTTGAATGTGGTAATCCTGGACATTTTAGTAAGGATTGCCCGAACTTAAAGCAAACTGGTGGAAACCACACACGCGGCCAAGCCTTTGTGATTGGATCTGGAGAAGCTCGACAGGACCCAAACATTGTCACGAGTACGTTCCTCGTAAACAATCACTATGCCTCTATTTTATTCGATACGGGTGCCGATAGGAGTTTTGTGTCTAGTGAGTTTAGTGCACTGCTTGGAAATGCTCCTACATATTTGACTTCTAAGTATATAGTTGAATTAGTTGACGGTAAATTAATTGAAACCGACAAGATCATACAAGGGTGTATTCTGAATTTGGCGGAGTACTCGTTCGACATAGATTTACTACCTGTGACCCTCGGGAGTTTTGATATCATTATTAGAATTGATTGGTTGTCAAAAAATCAAGCAGAAATCGTTTGTCGAGAGAAGATTGTCCGTATTCCACTCCCGAGTGGAGAGACGATATCGATTCAAGGAGAAATGTGAGGTGCGGTGCTAAGGATCATTTCATGTATGAAGGCCCGGAAGTACTTACGAAAAGGCTATCATGCAATCTTGGCACACGTGGTAGAGAAGCAAGCGGAGGAGAAAAGAATCAGGGGCATACCCATTGTGCTAGACTACCCGGAAGTCTTTCTCGAGGACTTGCTTGGACTTTCACCCCAAAGACAAGTCGAATTTCGTATTGACTTAGTGCCTGGAGCTGTTCCGGTAGCTCGATCACCATACCGACTAGCACCATCAGAGATGCAAGAGTTGTCTAATCAATTACAAGAATTGTTAGATAAAAGATTCATAAGGCCGAGTTTCTCACCCTGGGGAGCTCCGGTCTTGTTTGTCAAGAAGAAGGATGGATCATTCCGAATGTGCATTGACTACCTGGAATTAAATAAACTCACTATCAAGAATCGGTATCCACTTCCACGAATCAATGACTTATTCGATCAACTTCAAGGTTCTAGTTATTACTCGAAGATTGATTTACGTTCGGGATATCACCAATTACGAATCCAAGAGGAGGATGTCCCTAAGACCACTTTCCGAACTCGTTACGGTCACTACGAGTTCATGGTCATGCCATTTGGGTTAACCAATGCACCAGCCGTATTCATAGATCTTATGAACAGAGTGTGCAAACCCTACTTGGATAAATTCTTGATCGTCTTCATCGATGACATTTTGATAAATTCACGAACCAAGGATGAGATTGAACAACATTTAAGGTTAATCTTGGAACTACTCAAGAACGAGAAATTGTATGCAAAATTCTCAAAATGCGACTTCTGGATTCGAGAAGTGCAATTTCTCGAGCATGTGGTCAACGAGAAGGGAATACATGTTGATCCATCCAAGTAGAGGCCATTAAGAACTGGGAAGTACCAAGGACTCCAACCGAGGTGCGATAATTCCTAGGTCTTGCAGGCTATTATCGATGCTTTATTGAAAATTTCTCCAAATAGCCCAACCATTGACGACCTTGACCCAAAAAGATAAGAAGTTTGATTGGGGTGATAAGCAGGAAGCAGCGTTTCAATTGTTAAAGCAAAAACTATGTTGTGCACCTATTTTGTCCCTACCAGAGGGAACTGATGGTTTTGTGGTGTACTGCGACGCATCACGACAAGGACTCGGCTGTGTTCTAATGCAACACGATAAGGTTATTGCTTACGCTTCTCGACAATTGAAAGTGCATGAGAAAAATTACACTACTCACGACCTCAAATTAGGAGCTGTCGTTTTTGCACTTAAAATTTGGAGACATTATTTATATGGCACCAAGGGTACTATATTCACTGACCATAAAAGCCTTCAACATATCTTCGATCAAAAGGAACTGAACATGAGACAATGCAGGTGGGTTGAGTTACTAAATGACTATGACTGCGAGATTCGTTATTACCCAGGAAAGGAAAATGTTGTAGCGGATGCCTTGAGTAGGAAAGAACGAACCAAGACCATGCAAGTGCGAGCGTTAGGAATGACAATCCACACAAATTTAACCACACAGATTCACGATGCTTAGTTTGAGGCACTAAAGGAACAAAATTTGAAAGAGGAATCTCTTCACGGCATGGATAAACAATTTGAGATCAAGTCTGATGGAACTCACTATTTCATGAACCGAATTTGGGTACCAAATTTTGGAAACTTTAAGGATCTTGTGATGAATAAGGCACGCAAATCCCAATACTCCATCCACCCAGTCTCTGATAAGATGTATCAGGACCTAAAGGAGTTATATTGGTGTCCTAACATGAAAGCTGACATAGCCACCTATCTTAGCAAGCGCCTCACATGTTCAAAGGTTAAGGCAGAATATCAGAAGTCATCAGGACTACTGCACCAACCAGAAATTCCACTGTGAAAATGGGAACAGATCTCCATGGACTTCATAACAAAACTACCCAAGACTTCCACCAGGTGTGATACGATGGTCATTGTAGATCGACTAACAAAGTCCGCACATTTTCTACTAATTAAGGAAACTGATAAAATGGAAAGGCTGACCAAAATCTACCTCAAGGAGGTTGTCTCAAGACTGGTGTGCTAATCTCCATTATCTCTGATCGAGATAGTCGATTCCAACTTGATTTCCATTTGATTTCCAACTTATTTTCTACAAATCTTGGGTGATTCAACTCCATTTGATTTCCAACTTATTTTCTACAAATCTTGGGTGATTCAAGTGCCATTGTTGAAGACCAAGTGATTTTTGAAGCTTCCAAGCATCCCACAACAACCCTTTCATCTTTTCTTGCTTGATTTAAGTGAGAACTTTCTCTACTTGTGTATATATATATATGTGTATATATGTATCATTTCACCATGTTTGTTCATCTTCTAGTTCAGATGTAACAACATTCATCCACAAAAGTCTTTCATGTTAAAAATGGTGTTTTTACCAACAAGAAGTTCCAAGAATAATATTTCATACAAGACATATTAACATGAACTAAGTAATGATTCTTGTTCTTAAAAAGTAATATTCATGAATCCATGTTTGACCAAGTTACTAGTTGGTGATTTTATAAAAAAGTCATAAAGTTTGTTAAAACTCAAGGAAAGCTACAAATGTGTTATTAAGAAATTTTAGATGTTTGCAAGTATTATTATGGACATTTATATATAAATCTCACAAGTTATAATTAATTAGTAAGTTGTAATATGTTATTATAAAATTTGGGTTATGACTAGATGACAACTTAACTAAGTTTATAAGTGTGGTAAAAAATATAAACATGAGACTTTAAATGGAAAAGTATGAACTTCATAACTAAATATTATGTTAGTCTAAAGGGTATGTTGAAATGGTTAGTAGGTGACTTTTAACAAAAATAACATATGACTTAGTTATTTTGACATGAGACTTAAAATATGAATTTATAAATTTTATAATGTTAATTACTAGATCACTTAAAAATTTGGGTAAAAATATGTTGATAAAATGACTAAATTAGTTAAGTATTTCATTCAAGGAAACTTTAATTTATATTATAATAAAATTACTTAAATGGAGAAAATCCTAACTTAATACGTGCTAAGGTTCATAATAGCTAAACAAAATAAAAGAATAATCCTACTAAGAAAATAATAAAATAATTATTTTATGAGTATATATATATATATATATATATATATATATATATATTTATAAATGGATTGTAAAATATAAAAGCCTAGTTTTATAATTTCATATTTAAATTATATAACTAATTACTAAACACTCGAGTCACGTCTCGGGTCGAGTCAAAATAATATTTAATTATCTAAACAATATGTCAATCTTAAAATACAAGGTTTTGTGTACACTTTCAAGTGAAATATAATTTATTAATATTTTCTAAGTAATATATATTTTACAATTATCCATCTTGTGTCACCAACAGAGCGTTGAGTCAAACACTTTGTTACCAAGTGTGTGGATGAAATAGTTACATGCTCACATTACACGTAGAAGTAATTACTTAGAAATAAGTTGTCTTGTTTGTTCTAGGGTGAACATAGTTTGGATTTTCCCAAGCACTTGCGATACTTACAGATCTCACACCCGACCCACTTCACAGGTGAGTTTCACGGCCCTATTTTTACTTGTTTCCATTTTGGGGGAGATTACATGCAAATTACTATTTTCATGGACACAATTACTTGTCAGTGATTTCAAATCTTATATAAGTGGTTTACTTACCGTATGAAGTCTCCTTTACCGGACCGTTAATTTCTTTCCTTAAGCGAGGTAATCATGGATAGTACTATTAGGTTTGACTACCCCCACCTGGGTTAATTACCCTAACCTTGACTGGATGTCTAAACAGGTGCATTATTAGCTTGTTCACCCCTATGCTTACAGTAGGCATGGGTAGGGGCAATTTATTACAGTTACAGTCTAACTTCGGTTGTGGCGCTTATATGATTTGTAGCATTGTGTGTACAACAATCAAATCAAAGAAAGGCTTGTGGTCCTTTACACTATTTATTATTACTCAAAACCTGTGGATTCACCAACATTATGTTAACATATTTTTCATGCATGTTTTCTCAGGTAATTAATAGATACACCAAGTTAAGCTAGCATGGATCATCACACGTTTAGTGCCAGCCATGCTGTTTGGGACATTCATTTTTCTCGTTTGCCATGTTTTGAAAACAATTTACTTTATTACTATTGCTTCCGCAATTTAACTCTGAGACAATTATGTATTTTAAACTTATTTGAAACGTATGTTTTACAAAACCATGTAGTGGTCGACTAGTGACTATGAAACCATGACGTTCGCACCCTGCGAAAAATCATTGTTGTTTGGGGTGTGACAGAATGACAAAGAGAAAAGGAGGTCAGGTAGTGAAGGTATGGTTTATCTGTGATCATGATGATAAACACAAGAGCACAACCACCCTTAGATGGACTGGTAACAAAACAATTGGATGTCCCTTTAAATTGGTAGGCATATATGACAATAAGCATCGTTCTTGGAAGTTAGAAGTGAGGAATAAAGAACATAAATATGATCCCGCTCAACATTTGGAGGCCACCCATTTGTAGGAAGGTTTTCATAGAAAGAATACAATTTGGTGGAAAAGCAGATTAAGCAAAATATGGAGTCATGTAGCATATTGTCAACCATAAGGAAGCAGAACCCCAACAACGTACCCATCACCAGAGACGTATACAATGCTCAATAAAAGATTATAAATGAATAGAAAGTTGGTGAAACTCAAATGAAAGTTCTAAAATAACTTTAGTGTTCCAAAGGCAACATTTCTTACACTCGAGAAGATCCTGCTACCAATGTCACGGAGGAAGTTTTCTTTTGTCATCCAGAATCATATGACACATGGCTTTTATTCCCGCATGCGGTAATGATACATGGTTACGGTTCGAGGATGGCAGTATCGAGGATGCAAAATGCTTGAAGTTTTGTTAGATGAGGATCAGCCATCAGAAGGTCGTGGATAGTTAGGGGTTGGTCGAGATCGGTAAGTGCGACAGATTAGGTCTTATAATCGAGGAGGATACTTTGTGGTGTCATTTGTTTGAGTTTGCTTTTCTACTATCTTACCATGAGGTAACTGTGGGGTTTATTACCATGTTTACTTACCTTCCGTGCTAGGCGGTACAGGTACAAGCGATGGTCGACCTGGATGAGGATGTGGATCAACCCAAGATATTGTTTTTGTTATGTGGGCACACACACACACACATATATATATATATACATATATATATACATATTATATAGAGTTGGAGGAAGGTGCATTGAGAAGTTGGTGCCTCGGATTGTCAGCAGTCTATTTGTAAGGATCAAAGGGTGGGTCATTGCTAGGGACCCGCTCATTAGGTAATTGCATAGGATGATTGCCACGTCCATCACAAACGTGGCAGGTGTCGGGAGTGGTACACTCTTTACACCTTATTCTACTAATGGTGTTTGCTCATCGAGGCTAGGTGTAACCTGGCAAAATGACTAGCGGTGTATTTCCCATCAAACTACCACTAGTAGCAGTGAGGGGCCGTGAACTTAGGCGTGCATATCATGGAGAGTGCTCGATCTTTAGGCATGCGAACTATACTACATTTTTTGATCGGCGTCCATTTCTCTATTCAGCAAGGCGTGATCTGGTAGCCAGAGCCCATTAGCAGATTGTGATTCTTGACCAGCAACAGCTGCGGCAACAGACACATGAGCCTGAGCTCCAGCAACCACCACAGACGCCACCACATTGACCAAATGTGAGACTGCTTACACGCGTGCAAGCATTGTTATACGAGGTTGATGAGGCCTCGCATGTTGCGAATCAACCGACTCGATGATCTAACATAGTTGCACATTCAGCTAGAAACGGAATGAGCCCCTGCTGTCGAAATCGATCCTCCGGAGCTGCCACCGGCCGAACAGTATTCAGATGCACTGTAGTTTGGTTTTTTGTTTTTGCATCATTATTAGAGTTGTACCTTTTTTGTTATTATGTACATACAAACTAGCGTTATAGACACACACAGATATATATATATATACATATATACAAACATATACATATATATACCTTTTTGGTTGCTTATATTTGAAATATGTGTTTATTCTTCCTCTCCATTGATTCAATCTTATTGCTAATCTTTTGTTATTACACCATCAGATCTTGTTTGTTCTTCATTGTTCCTAATGATCATCACACATCTCTTACACTTAATTGTTCAAAGCCCGGATCTTCTTGCCACCTTGCCAACAATCTGCCTACAAACCATGTATTTTTTATATTTACCTACCTAGATAAAGAAAAAGGTTCATTTATAAGTTTGGCATCTTTATTTTATTATATATTATTATTAAGTTGAGCAGATTCGCCCACGACCGTCCGTAACACTGTCATAGATTTATTAGGTTAGGTGCTATTATTTTTTATATTTTTACAGTTCTCAATTTCTTCTTCAGTCTTTTCAAACATTGTTTTATTTTTATACTTGGAAGACTAAAATTATTAATTCAAATTTTTTTTTATACATCTTAAACTTAATAATTTATAAAAAAATCACTAATCAAACTAATAGAAAATTTGACATTTCAAAACAATCATAGCCATTAAAAAAGTGTTATTCTTATTAAATATTATTTTAGTACTTATAACTTAGATTATTACAAATCAAGTATGAAATAACAAAATCAAACTAATAGAAAATTTGACATTTCAAAACAATCATAGCCATTAAAAAAGTATTATTCTTACTAAATATTATTTTAGTACTTATAACTGAGATTATGACAAATCAAGTATGAAATAACAAAGATAAAACCGTAAGTCCATAACCTTAACCATGCAAAACAACAGCTAGACACATAAACAAACCAACTTCAATTCAGCCTCTAAGCGTAAAGACCATAAACCAAACACCAAGATGAGACTAGTTGTAATCGTCGTTTTGCTTCCACGAAAACTAGTTATGCACTGCTGGTGGTGTGGGGACAGATCTGCTACCTGGGTGATTAGGTCCAGGATCATCATCTGGACTAGGGGAGAAAGTTCCAACTAATGAGGCAACATGCAATATATAGAAGGTTTTAGTTCAGTGAGTGAAGTCTACCATGAATAATTCATGAGTGAGCAAAATATATATTAATACCAGTGTATGTATATCTTAAGAAACAACCTATAGGCCATTAACAAACCTATTAACAAACCAATAACAATTTAATTATTTTAGCTTATTAATTTTAGAGCCCATTAACATTTAAATTAGTTTAACACACTGCCATCTATCCAATCTAAACCAATTTAATACTCCAAAAAGGAAAAAAGAAGCCGGGTACTCTATATTACAGGGATATATTTTCGACTCGCCTACGACTCAAAAAAATTTGGGACGGCCCTGATCAACACATACCTTGGGACTTTCCAGATGTTGTGCTTGTAAATTCTGGTGACACAGTAGCTGAAACTGTTAAAATTATCAAGATGCAACATACAATAACAAGAAGTTTGGTTTCCATTTTTATTCGAGTGATTCTTGTGTTTGGCTCTGTTAGTTTCATCAATTTGAATGGTATTTATGCTTTCCAAACATGTGTATTCTTTGAGATGGTCATCTGTATCAACTTTCAAACCATTTGTCAAGATGTTTATTAGTAAGCATTCAATATTTGTTTTTATTGGGCTAGAGTTCATACTCGTAGTAAAGTCTTGTTATCGTCTTACCCTCCCTATACGCTACCAATAACTATGTTTGTTTGTCAATATTAAAATTCTCGTTTTTAGACAAAAGATTGTTTTAAAGTTATTGTTCATTTTATATGTAACTTATCGTACGGTTATTTTTTTTAATAAACGACAAATGTGCGACCCTGTTTTTGGAGTATATGTTTTATTTTAATTGCGCCCACCTATCTGTTTTCCAGCAGGGACCGCACCCCCTACCCCTCAGGAAGAAACTCATTGTTGGGAAAACCACTTGACTAAACTCTGATAATTTTGCTCAGAGTGATACTTGAACCCATGATCTCCTCATATTTACATATCAATGGGTATCTCATCTTAACCGGTTGGACTAAAAATTTTTGGTAATCGTACGATTATTAATGTGTAGTTACTTGGTGACTTGATTGACTTTCTAAAATTTTAACATCCAAAAAAGGTCATAATTTAAAATTGTCCATAAAATAAATATAAAAACTTACTATATAAGATCAAATGATAGTGTTGTGTTATGAAACAGGTTTGTTTAATTCATACACAGTATTAATAGTACTTTCTAGCACTTATAATGTCGTTAATGGTTTTATGAATGAATGTGAAAAGCGGTTGAGTAAACATTTTAGAGCATTGACAATCCATCCTCCATCCCAATTCTTATAATTACGCTAAAAATCAATATTTTTTTATATTTTTTCAATTAAATAATATTTTTCATACATTTATCATTATATTTTTTATCTCATCCACTCACAATCACTTTTTAAAAATATTAAAAAATTTATGGGGTTTGTATCTTGTTTCTCCAAATATGGGAAAACACACTACAATCTCAATAGTTTTTTTACATCTTTCACTCACAATCACTCACAACCATCCCCTATAATACAGGACACCCACTCACGTACATATATATAAGGAACGGGCTGTAAATGCTCTTATTTATATCCTCGCATCAGCCCGACAAATATGACTATTAGCATAAGACTTGGTTGTTATATGTCTCTTTTGGAGAAAAATCCCCAAAATAATTTGATGGTCTAATAACAACATTGATTTTAGTTGAAAAAAAATAAAGATGATTGATAAAATGAGATTTCAATACGTAATATGATGTTCGGATGTCATCGTGTAAGTGATTATCGTGATGTGAAATTATCAATTGTATAACCCATTGTGACAAAATATTCTCATTCACATTTGGATGTGGTTATGTTCTATATAGATCGACTGGAAATATATATACTATACAAAGTGTCGTTTTTATGAGAATCGTATAAAATGATAACAACCATTGATTTAATAGATAACAGTTCAAATTAAAAATGAAACAATCACATAAGGAAAGGGGCCTGGAGGGGTAAATGTAGAAATATCTTATAATTGTTGAATTTTTTCAAACTCTACTAGTTTTTCTAAACACATCTAACTTTTTTATATGACATTGTTTTTTTACATTGTTTTTTTAAGTCACACATTAAAATCGAGCATTTTATTCTTTTTAATTTGATTATAGTATTTCTATACTTTTTTTTAAAAAGTCAACATTTTTTAAAACGACTATGTGTTCTACGTATAACTTGTATGATTATTAACTCCGTAATTATAACATAACTTTCGTAATTATTTTTATGACGTAAATAATTTTACTTTGCATAATCATAAATATAACTTGCGTAATTATTAGTATAAATTGCGTAATTATTAGTATAACTTACGTAATTATGTACATTATATGCATAATTGTGGTGCGGATGAAATCATCCATCCGTCAAAAAACATGTGTCACGCACTGGTGACTTCATACGATTTGCATAAACATGTGTCACTTAACATGGGACATTGTCTAGTAGGGGACGTGATAATGGTTACTTCATTGTTAGCCGAATGACAAAGAGAAAAGGAGGTCATATAGTGAAGGTATGGCTTATCTATTATCATGATGATAAACACAAGAGCACAACCACCCTTAGATGGCCTGGTAGCAAAACAATTGGATGTCCCTTTAAATTGGTAGGCATATATGACAATAAGCATCGTTCTTAGAAGTTAGAAGTGAGGAATAACGAACATAAATATGATCCCGCTCAACATTTGGAGGCCACCCATTTGTAGGAAGGTTCATAGAAAGAATACAATTTGGTGGAAAAGCTGATTAAGCAAAATATGGAGTCATGTAACATATTGTCAACCATAAGGAAGCAGAACCCCAACAACGTACCCATCACCAGAGACATATACAATGCTCAATAAAAGATTATAAATGAATAGAAAGTTGGTGAAACTCAAATGCAAGTTCTAAAATACCTTTAGTGTTCCAAAGGCTACATTTCTTACACTCAAGAAGATCCTGCTACAAATGTCACGGAGGAAGTTTTCTTTTGTCATCCAGAATCATATGACACATGGCTTTTATTCCCGCATGCGGTAATGATCGATGCAACATACATGGTTACGGTTCGAGGATGGCAGTATCGAGCATGCAAAGTGCTCGAAGTTTCATCAGATGAGGATCAGCCATTAGAAGGCCGTCAATTGAGAGGTGGTGGTCGAGATTAATAAGTGCGACAGATTAGGTCCTATAATCGAGGAGGATACTTCGTGGTATCATTTGTTTGAGTTTGCTTTTCTACTATCTTACCATGAGCTAACCGTGGAGTTTATTTCCATGTTTATGTAAGGCCCCATTCCCGGGACGCTTACAGTTGGTCATTCATAGCGTAAAACATTTAAAACACACCATTTTGCAGCGGAATATAAATTTTTCATTAATAATGAAAACTCATGTCGAGTATCATATCATTCCATTTACACCTTAAAAATTATATCGATACAATTACATCCCCAAAAGTGCAGATGCCAGACTTGAACTATCCTAGTAGCTCCCACGTCCATGCATGCATCTCCTCAGCATCATCGATTACTTGTCATCTATTATGCATACAAAAGTCAACGACGCTGAGTGAGTTCTAGTTTAATAATAAAATACTTTTTCATACATTTCAAAACCTTTACATTTAGTGCGTGATCATTCATCATTACATACATATCATTATATTCATTTATTATCATTTGTTTCGTTCATTTCGTACATTTCGAACTTTTATTATTATCTTTCACTTTCATCTAGACCAATGTCGTATGTTATACCCCAAACATTATGCATGAAGCTGGTACTGGGCCGAAGTCTATAAATAGCCCTAAAATTGTGCATGAAGCTGACTCCAGTATCGGGGCAAGAGACAAGGGTCCCGTTTCGTACGTATTAGTCAATCACAAAGATTGACCCCCGTGTGCATCCTCATGGGTTAGCTAAACCGCACACAGTTGAGCTAACAACCCAATGGCTGTGAACCTCTATTCATTTTCTTGCAAGACTTTTATTCATTTATTAGGTTTCACTTTCATTAACATTAACTTTCACTTCATTACATAATACTTATTCTTAATTAGTATATATCACACCGAGTAAGAAAGATCGTGAAAACCCCACCTTGTTTATTTAGAATGAATTCACCCATAGTCCATACATTCACATTCTCATCAAAAGGAATAACAAACCATAATATCTGACCCTCTACGGGACAGCGGGGGTTCGAGGGCGGCAGCCCCTAACAGTGGGGTTCTAGGGGCACAGCCCCTAGTGGGGTCCAAGGGGCAACGCCCCTGGCTGGGGTCGGGCTGGTCTCCGTAAATAACTTCACCTAAAGTATATCTAGTATGCATAACTGCCCCAAAACTTAGAAAAAACTCATAAATAAGGGGATCTAGAACTCACCTGGTCTCCGTAAATAACTTCACCTAAAGTAGGCTCACGGTACACAGTCTGCATATAAGTTGATATGCAAACAGGTCATTTTCTACACAGTTTTGCATGCAGTTTCACACGTACTTTCGCATGCAGTTTCGCAGGCAATTTCGCATGCAGTTTCGCCCAACTTTCATTGGAATTTCCTAGGTTTGCTAAACCCACTGGTCTACCTATGCACTTGCGAAACTACCTGCGAAGGAGATTTCCTTAGTTTCGCATGATGAATCCACAGTTTCGCATGATGAACTGACAGTTTCTCATAACGCATAAAAATGACGTTCCAGCTCGTTTTTAACCCAAAATCTCAACATTTTACATATAAATCCTTAGTTTTTCATCCATGAACTTATATCTAAGCTTTTTACATGATTTCATCCATAAAAACTTGACTTTTGTATGATTTTTTTGCCACTTTTCGAAAGCCCAAAACCCTAGAATCCGGGTATGATCTAAAGAGACGTTTGGATGACAATTCTTACCTAGATTCTTGCTCTTTTCTTATCGTTTGATGCCCAAAAACGCAGATCTTCAATCCCTTGATCAATAAAGCCTCAAATTTCTACTTTTCTCCACTTTCTCTCTCTACACTCTCTCTCTAGAAAGTTGGTTGTTTGAGTTGCAAATGAGGATGAATATGGCTGATTTGTGTATATATACCGGGTGTTCACGGGACCTTAAACTCGTCTAACACATAACCCTTAAGGTTAATTTGGTCCATAATCTATTTTCCTTTTATTTATATTAAATAACCCCCAACTAAACCTATTATTATTAATTAGCTCGTTTCAATATTTTCCAGGGCGTTACAGTTTACTTACCTTTCGTGCTAGGCGGTACAGGTACAAGCGATGGTCGACCTGGATGAGGACGTGGATCAACCCAAGATATTGTTTTTGTTATATATATATATATAAAATTTTGATAGCTTAGTTCGGGGTTATCTCGGGACTCTACACTGAGTAGGAGATTAGTATCACTTTATTCACCAAGGGCATTATAGAGCTGGAGGAAGGTGCATTGAGAAGTTGGTGCCTCGGATTGTTAGTAGTCAATTTGTGAGGATCGAAGGGAGGGTCACTGCTAGGGACCCGCTCATTAGGTAATTGCATAGGATGATTGCCACGTCCATCACAAACTTGGAAGGTGTCGGGAGTGGTACACTCTTCACACCTTATTCTACTAATGGTGTTTGCTCATCGAGGCTTGGTGTAACCTGGCAAAATGACTAGAGGTGTATTTCCCATCATACTACCACTAGTAGCAGTGAAGGGTCGTGAACCTAGGCGCACATATCATGGAGAGTGCTCGATCTTTAGGCATGCGTACTATACTACATTTTCCGATCGGCGTCCATTTCTCTATTAAGAAGGCATGATCTGGTAGCTAGAGGCCGTTAGCAAATTGTGATTCTTGACCAGTAGTAGCTGCGACAACAGACACATGAGCCTGAGCTCTAGAAACCACCATAGACGCCACCACAATGACCACATGTGAGACTGCTTACACGTGTGCAAGCATTGTTATACGAGGTTGCTGAGGCCTTCAATGTTGCGAATCAACCGACTCGAGGATCTAACGCAGTTGTTTGGTTTTTTTTTGTATCATTATTAGAGTTCTACCTTATTTGTTGTTATGTACATGCATACTAGTGTTATACACACATACACACACACACACATATA
This sequence comes from Flaveria sonorensis, assembly GCA_025506505.1. Classification (NCBI taxonomy): domain Eukaryota; kingdom Viridiplantae; phylum Streptophyta; class Magnoliopsida; order Asterales; family Asteraceae; genus Flaveria; species Flaveria sonorensis. Next base: position 23,563,242 of record CM046433.1, read on the forward strand.
TATACATACATACATATATGTACCATTTTGGTTGCTTATATTTGAAATACGTGTTTTATCAATGTTTGTATTCTTCACTCGCTTGTTTATTTAAATTATGAATGTTTATGATTTCAATAGGTTGGTTACCTAAATTACCAATTTATGTATATTTTTAAATAACAACTAGATTCCTTTTTATAAAAACGTTAATTTCTTGTAAAAATATTAATTTAAAAATGTACATTTTAACTTGAAAAAGAAAGAAGACATAAAAAAGTTAATTTTTTTTTAAAATTGTTAATCTAAAAATGTATATTTTAAATTATAAAAAAAAAGACGCAAAAAAAACCAAAAAAAACCCTATACATGACATATAGCACTATACTACATGTATAGAGCATATGTGGCATATAGTGCTATACTCCATATATAGCTGTGAAGGGGACTCAAAATGTTGGTTGTTTTAAAAAAATAGCCTATGTGTGGTGTATAGGACAACGCCTTGTATAGCTTTAGGCACCGATAAGATATGACCCTTTAGATGTCAGAAAACTACAAGGAATGTTTTGGAAATCTATACGGCTCGTATGGTGCTACACAAGGATTATAGGGTGTGGAGCATTGATTTAAAATGAAAGGATGTCCTAATAAAGGCTTCCTATTGTAAATCATATTTGAAGGACATTATATATCAATCATTAAAAACTTATGTTTTAAAAAAATATATTACACATGCGATTTAGAGTGGGATATAGACAATTCCATTTAAAATGCATATCGTCATTAAGAAATACATAAACTTAACTATCATAAAGTGAACATTAAATCACAACATTTTTCATCGAATAATATCAAAGGTCATAAGACCATCATAATCATCCTCATCTTTAAGATTGATAATATTGATCCCATCATAAGATGTCTTGTTTTCCCCAAACATATCTTAATTCCTAACTTTCATTTAGGCTTCATACTACTCTTCCCTTTGGCTCATCTTTTCCTAAATTCAAAAATTTTTGTGAATCATTTTCTTAGTTTACTATTTATTTGTATATGCAAACATATATACACGTATACATATAATACACACACACTTCGACTTGGCTACGAGTTGAATAAGTATGAACCTAGCTAATAATCCAAATAGAAAGTACTTCTTGATTGATATAACAAATATCAGATTTCGTATGCATAAACAAAAATGCACATATGTATGCATTTACAAATATGATGACTAAAGTTGACCAAGTTTCTAGCTATATGACCCAATTAAACGAGAACCTTATAAAACTCTTGCTCATTTCCTTTTCAAATACTTAATTAGAAGATTAGACTTTATTGGTATCTAAAATCATAGCATGCATTAAATGCTTTCTATACATAACACTGCATTGAAAAATATGCCTACATTCACGATCTAAATATCATTACTTAGATATTTCTGTTAGAAAAAGAAGATCTTAATGTATAAACCCCAAGAACACCAAAAAATGAAACTACAAAACAAGAAGCAGTTTAACAAAACCAACTATTGCAAATCAAAAGTATATAATAAGAACATCATAACGATAAACTAACCAAAAAACTCAATACTATCATTGACATAAAACATAGGGATCATCAACATGATGAAAACCTTCGATGAATGAAGTGTTTGATAGAAGATAGAGAGATAGACAATAAAGATGTGTGTATGTATAGTAGAGGGAGCAAGAGAAAACCATATTTATTAGAAAACCATAAAAACCACTAATCCACCGTTGATTTATGTAATGTTGGGTTAAGATAAAACAATGGCAACATTGTAAATAACAGATGTTTAAAAGATTTAATTACAAGGTTGTAGGGGTATTGAGAAAGAATACATATACATGTGATTAGTCAACCCTTAAAATTTCTCATTTTTTCATTCCCATTTCCCACTTGCTCTCTTTCTCTTTCCTTTTTTTAATTTATCTTTTATAAATATTCATCCAAAAGGTAATTAACATAAAATTTGTATATAAATAAGGCCGATAAGATTCATGAACAGGTAAGTAATAGTCCATTATCAAGTTAAAATATATCTATTTATATATACATTAGCAAGACAATCATTATACATATGGACCCAATGACATAAAAAATGATTTCAGTTTTCCTTATTATTAATATTCATTTAGAAAAAAATATATACAGGGAAGGTTCTACTAAACAACATTGTAACATATACGTGACAGTTATGTTATGTATATGTAAGAATATGGTTGTCTATTTATAACAACACTGTTTTACATATTTGTAACATTAGTATTCGTCTTAATTTTGTTCTTCGTGTTTAAAATTAAACCCTTTGATAATTGCTTGACTCAACATCAACTTTTACGACATGTCATCATCTTTGATGCATCATCTTTTTCGATCCATCATAAAACCAGATACATCACCTATGTAAGTATGTAACTTGATAACCTTAACACTTGGAAACAAAGATACTAAGTTACATATATGTATCTTGGTAAGGTTTCGATATCTTCATCTTCTTCATCATGAATACCAAGAACACACACTAGTTTGTGTTTTTATAAATATAACAAATCCATAATTTCTTGCAATTCTTAATGTGATTTATTAAAAATCAAGATTAAAACAAATATAGAAAAATCACAAAAGTCATGATTTTGAAATTGTATATCATTGATATCATCAAATCTTTGAAGATTGATACGATTCTTCTTCATTCGTACATCTTAAAAAAACCGTACATCTTCATAGATAACATATATGTATGTAACGCTAGTGAGCTTCTTTTCTTCATCATCGTACCCCTTTCCTTGGTCCAACTCTTATGGTATTATTCTTACTTTATTATTATTATTATTACTAACAACAATAAACATTACTTGCAATACTATTGTTTGTTGTTTCCAGAATACTACTTATAGTACTCACGTAGTGTATTATTATTGATAGCATAGCATAATCACATAAAGATTTCGAATAGAGATAAACTCTAGTACGAGCATTAAACCCATAATAAAATATGATAATAAGATTATTTATATAGAGAACTCAACCACATGACATATATGTTGATTAATATTATATCTCACTTTATATACTTATGAACGATCGTAAATTTGGTGACCATGAAAACTAATCACACAATATGACAAGCTCATATTATTGGTAGATTGCAGGATAGGTTATGGTTAATGCAACAATTTCACAAGGTGAAAAGTATAACACTTAACAGATCAAATAAGAAACCAGGAAAATAAAACTAATAACAAAAGTAAAGAACACACAAGAACAAAGAGATTGGTTTTCAAGGATGATGTATATTGCTCTCAAGTATTTTACAATTGTTACAAGGCTTAGTCCTAAGGACTGGTTACATAAGATACTTTATACTACATCCTACAACCAGCATACTTTGAAGGCCAGCTGGAACACTAATCTAGACAACAAGATCAATGTAAAGTCAAAAGACAGGTTGCCTTTTGATTAGTGACTATAACATGCCATAGCTCACATCCTAATATAATACAAAAAGGATAAAAGTACAAGAATGAAAAGTTACAGACTCAAAGACCATATTGTACAGTTGACAAAAGTATAGATATAATCGCCAACTTGTACAAGTTGGTGAGTCTTCAGAGATGGCAGTGAAAAGTGATTTAGCTTTTGTCAAAAGTAAGTCAGAGAAAGCATCTCTTCTCTGTCTTCGGAAGAAATCAGTCTTCAGGCTTATTATGCTTGCAAGAGAACTAATGTGAGTTTGATTATCCCTCTTATAATATTAATATTTTTAGGATAGGATACATACTCTTTTTTGGTGTAACCGTTGTTGCTCCTGTCCCCAAACTTTAGCATGATCATTAACTCCATGAAGAGCCACACAATTTATGGATAGTACTATTTGGGGAATCCTCTAGACACAATGGGCCCTTATGCCATGTGGGACCACCCATTGAGATTTACAATCATTATGTCACAAGTTATTAGCAGTTTAACCATGTGTAAGCAGGACACACGCAAACCTAAACATCTAGTTGTATGGGATAGAGGATATTTCTAGCACTGAGTAGTTCCTAAACATATAACTTACTTATGCTTAATTTACGTTTGGTTATGAATCTTTTTGTCATAAACACATGAGCTCACAAACTTTACCTTGACATATTTTAAGTGTGTATTTAAGGAATTTGTCAAATTATGGGGGGTGTCTTCAATTAGACTCCCCAAACTTTAGATTTATAAATTTTTAAACAAGATTAATTGCCCTCAGAATATTCACTCTAGAAAAACTGTGCAAGAATCTAAACAGGATTTACTAGCATGTTATTTTGAGGAATAGATGAAAATAGCTACAATTTTCCTATCATTTAGCTATGCACATGGAAAGTTGTATTAGAATATATTTATTTTATTATTCTTGTAAAACAATGACGGTAAGATCAATAGGTTTATCTTAGAAGCTGATGCTAACCAAAGATCTCTCAGCATGCACTGAAGTACAAGGAAGTACTTAAGAAGATTTGACAATATACAAAGAAAAATAACTGAGTGTCAAATCTTTTGAAGCCAAAGAAAGAAATCTTCCAAAGCCAAAAGTGAAGTCTTCCGAAGCTTAAAGACAAAGTCTTCCGAAGCTTGAAGACTAAACTCTTCCAAAGACTAAGAAGCCATGTGTCTGCTGACACACTTTTGACAAAAGTAGAAGTGCTTTCTTCTATCAGGTCTGAAGACTCACCAACTTATATAAGTCGATGATTGCCTTTTTACTTTTGTCATCTTTACATCATGGTCTTTTTATTCGTAACTTCCTACTTTAGCAATTTTATCCTTATTGTAATACAATAGGATGTGAGTTATGACATGCCATAATAACATGTCAAAAAAGCAATCTACCTTTTGACTTTACATTGATCTTGTTGTCTAGATTAGTGTCCAGCTGGCCTTCAAAGTATGGCAGGCTGTAGGATGTAGTATAAAGTATCTCATGTATTCGTATTTAGGACTAAGCTTGGTAACACTTGTAGAACACTTGAGGGCACTATACATCATCCTTGAAAACCAATCTTTCTTAAGTGTTCTTACTCAGTTTTTCATTGTTTCCTTGCTTGGTTCCCTATTTGATCTAGCAAGTATGTTATCTCTAACTGTGAAACTGTTGTTAAACCATTAACCTGTCCTGCATTTGGTATAAGAGCATCTTAGGCTCTTGATCGCAAGATCTCACCATCTTGAATCACTCTTCAGTTTCACATTCACTTACTTGCTCAAATGGCACCACTTTCTAAGGCTAATATGGAAATCAACACAATGACTAAGTCTCCACTAATCACACCTGATGACCTTGACACTTAGTGCGTGAGAATGGAAGGCTTCATCAAGTCTCAAGACAACAAGATGTGGAGATATGTAGTCCCTGGACCTCACATCCCAAATACTACTGAAGCAACTAATGGAGGTGGGATAATACCCAAAGAAGTGGTTGATTATTCTAAAGAAGACCGGAAGAAAATAACCATCAATCAGAAAGCCATGACCGCTGTTCAAACTGCTCTTCCCAACTCCATCTACAGAGGCTTCAAAAAGTGAAAGAGTGCAAAAGAACTCTAGGATGCACTAAAGTTGATGTATGAAGGATCTAGGGAAGCTAAGGAGAGCAAGAAAGAAATCATGAAGCAGCAGTTTGAAAACTTCACTTACAAGGCAGGTGAAACTATGACTCAATAATAGAAGGGCCTTTGTGCTTTATAGATTTTAGGGTCAATAAGAAGTCTTCAACATCTATAACCTAGGATTCTATAAAAGCTTCCCTCTGTGTGGCCATCAAGAGAACTGAGAACCTCTCTACCCTCATTCTCACTGAGCTGTATGGTATCCTAAGCGGTTACCAAATAGAGATGAACATGTAAGATCCTTCTACCAGCTCATCTAACACCTAAAAATGTTTAGCCCTTCATGTGGTTGAAATGAAATAAGAGAACCATAACATCATCTTATCTGCTACCCTAACAACTCACCAAATGGTCCTTTCATCACCTTCCCAGAGAAACCAAAAGAGAGCTATATTCAAGGAACTCCATTCCAAGAGCCCAGCTCTTCTCAAGCTTTTTTGTCTTCAGATGGAAGTTCTGGAAACTTTCTTTCACCCTTGAAGACCAGGACTACATCCATCTAGTTGATTTGGAGTATATGGAGATAGTCTAGCAGATGGCCCTTCTCATTCACAGAACCAAGAAGTTCTACAAGAAAGAAGGGAGGAAGTTTCCAAGTCATGTGTCAAGTGGAAAGTTTGGGCTGGGCAAAAACAAAGTAAAGTGTTACAGCTGTAACCAAATGGGCCACTTGGCTAGGGAGTGTAAGGCACCAAGAACAAATGGTGACCAAATACAATACAGGCCAAACTACACTGAGGCAGCTCTAAGAAGTGAGAAGTCCAACCAAGCAAAGCAGCTACCTGCAGTTGCTGTTAAAGAATGAGACATTGATTAGAGCTTTCAGGTGGAAGATGTCTCCTCAAACAAAGCCCTGATAGCAGACTAGCTTGAATCAAAGGTTTTGGAACATCTTTGCTCTCCTTAATGCATTGCTAAAGTTAATATGTAAAGGTCCTACAACTTGGAAGTAAGATCTGATCTTGAGTCCTTGAACATTTTAAAAGCTGATTTCAAAAGAGGAGAAAATGATTATAAGCTTAAAATAGAAGACTTAGAGAAAACCATTTCTAGATTAAAACATGAGCATACAAACTATAGGACTTAGATTAAAGATCTTATTTCCAAGCTAACTGAATGTCAGGCTGAGCTTGTGATTAGTGAAGCCAAGATAAAAAAATATGCTCTTGAAGAGGAAACCTTCAAGAACATTATATCTTCATCTTTGCATGCAAAAGTTTATTACCAGAATAGGCAGGGACTTGGATCAAATAAAATAGCTCCTCCACACATATTACTATCAGTTAGAGAACCAAGGTGTGGAACTTGTGAAGATGAGATGCCTCCTATTGATCCTATCTAAGTGGAAGATGAAGATGAAAATAATGAAGAGGATATTGACTGGGTCCGAGAATAAGAATCTTAGTTGATATTACTCAACTTAGGATCGAATATGATGATTGAGTCTATGATTAAGTAGTGGAAATACCAAATCACAAAACATTTAATATTGAAAATGATAATAAATGCTTTGTATAATGATGTGAGTAAACAAGATACAAAGACAGCTGGGTTACTGTTTAAATGAGTAATATTATCAAAGTTGAAAGAAGAACTTACAAACTTAGGTCATATTGTTCTATTTATAGGCATACACATTGCCTGTACAAAATGACTAATCTACCCTGATAACTATACATCAAAAACTAGTCTAAGTACAAAATAAGAGCAGCATTTGTAAGTGTTCATCCGTATTGACGAATGCGGATGAACAAGTCTTCATCAGCATTTGTTGTTGAGTCTTCAGCATTAACTTAATTCATCCGCATTAGTTGACGCGGATGAAAAAGACTTGGCAACATTTCTTTTGTTCATCCGTTTTAGTTAATACGGATGAACAAACACTTGACAGGATTTTTTTTCTTCATCCGCATTAGTCAATGCAGATGAACAAATTCTTATCAGCATTTCTTTTCTTTGTCCGCATTAGTTAATACGGATGAACAAATTCTTGTAAGCATTTGTTCGATGGTCATCCGCATTAACTAATGCGGATACTTCAACACTTGTTCTTTTCTTCTGTTTCTCTTGCCGTTTTTCATCATGAATGGTCTTCTGTATTTCTTCTTAGTCTTTGGTGTTTTCCAACCAGAACAGCCTTCAACCACTTCTTGAATTGGCATGTATGATCCTTTCAAGGTCCAACAATACTCCCCCTAAGGATTATACAGCCAATGTACTTCAAGAGTTTGATGGTGGTGGAGGTTGTGATGATTCTGGTGGTTCTTTATGAGCTTGTCTTGATTGGAATATAGATGGAGGTGGTGCTGATGCAGTAGCTGTAGAAGGTTCAGGATCTGTCAGTGTAGGATTTAGAATAGCCTTGATCATGTTAGAGAAGTCTTTAGCCTCATTCGTCTTGTCTCGGCTAAGGACATGTATCTTTATTTGGCTCATAGTATGAATTTCATTAATGTGCATTTCTCTCAAGGAGATTGGTTCCCATACTGAAATAGTGGAAAGACCATCTCTGTGAATCAGTAGGGACCCATCAGCATCAACTTCAAGCTTTACAATGTTGCCCATTTATAGAGGCACCTTCTTTTTCTTTCTTTGTTCTCTTTTCTTGTTTATTCTATGATAGGCCATCTTCAAAATCTTAATACATATCAGCATGAACTCTAAGTCATCTTCTCCCATTTTATTGTTGAGTGATCTGAAGTGTCTTGTGAAGATGTAATGAATATAGGATTCATCCAATAATCTCACCTCATATCCATTGAACAATTTGATTTCTGGTGCTTCCTTTCTTACATATTTCCTTTCAATAACCAACTCATATGTCTTCTCATCATAATACATATTGAAGATTGGTTTTGTCTTGTGTGTTCCAGCAACCATTTTTCTTTTTAATGGCTCAGTCGGCTTTACATTCAATTCTGGAAATATCAACTCTTCTGCTTCTCTTTTTGTTTTCAGTTCAAATGGATTTCTAAAAGATTTATCTTTTCTTAAACAGATGGCTTTGAGGGATTTAAAGTTGTTAGTTTTCTTGAACATTTTTAGGATGTCTTCAAATTCATATCCTCAGTACATTGCATCATGATTTATCAATTCAACCTCTGCCAACTCCTTTAAATCATGAATTTGTATAGCATTCACCAGAGCAGAGTACTCTGTGAAGAATTGTACAAGCCCAGAAATCCTTTTCACCATGAACATGTTCCAACTGCTGTCATACTTCCAGGCAATGATCTTTACATCAGTTTTGCCTTTGAGAGTAGACACACACTTGATCATCTCAAGAGTGGTCATCCCTTCTTGCAGCTTTAATTGGGAGGGTTCAATGAACCATTCTGGATTCTTGTGAAGCATAGGGGCTAAAACATCTTGATCCTTGGTGGTTAGTTGAACATCTTGAGTAGATGTTCTTGTTCTTGGTTTTCTTCCTGTTACCTCTTCTTTAATTGACTGAAGTCTCTCCTTCTTTTCTTTAATCATCTTCAAAATTGTAGCCCTAAGAGAGTTGATCTTCATATTACCTAACTTTCTTCTTGTGAACCCTTGCTTGGATAAATAATCCTTCATTTCCCTGTCAGTCATACTATAAGGATCAGGATATGCTGATGTAGTTTCTTGCTACTTTACAGGGTTAGCGGCACTAGAGGAGATCTTGGCAGTTTTAGTCATCTTCTCATAATCAGTGACAAAAGTAGGGTCAAGTAGCCTTTCTATCGTTTTCACCTCTTCAACCATTGCCTCATAAGTCATGTTAAAGACTTCATCTGCCTCATATGCATGATTAATCAGATACATTGCTTTAATCTTGAGATCATCTGATTTGGCCTTTTCTAACATTTCTTCAATTGATGGTTCATCCCTATCATCACCTCCTTCAATCTCTCCTTCCTCCAACACAATCACCTCAAGCACCTTTTGCATTTCCTTTTCAGCCTTCTCATGTTCTTCTAAAAACTCATCTATAGCTGCAAGGCTCCTCGGATCATCTTTCTGTTTCTTAACAGGGGGGTTCTTCAACCATTGGCAGTTTGCCTTTGGCTTTCTTTGTTAAGTACTTTCTTTTTCTTGAATAAGTATGCAATCTAGGTACAGAGGATGATGGGACAGAGGCTTCTATATCTTGTTTCTTTCTTTCAAGCTCAAGCTTTTCAGCTTCCTCCTTCTGTTTATCAGCCATTTCTTTCTGTTTTTCAGTTTCAGCTTTCTGTTTTTCACCCATTTCCCTTTCTTTCAGTTCTTCACATAGGCTTTTAATCAATTCTTGTTGTTCAATAGTCAAGGAGACTGCTGGAACAAGTTGCAGCTTCAATTCTTCTTCTATGGGAATAGGATTAATGGGAATAACAACAATTGGCTCTGCAGGAGTTCTCACATCTTTGATGTAGTCCCAAAATTCTTCATCAATATAAACTCATTGGAGGAGTACATATCTAGATCATCTATAAGCTCTTTCATCATTGAATCTTCTTCAGTAGAGTGATCAGAGTTTACAACAATAGCCAAACTTTCCCCTCTCCCAACCTCACTAAATTCTACCTGTTGTGAGGTTTCTGCATTTTCTGTTTCTTCATTGCCTTGATCTGTTACTTCTCTTTCCACCTTTTCCTTTAATTGAGCAACTAACTCTAATTCAAAAATTCTTTTATTTAGGGCTTCAATTTGTTTGTTGAGATCAGCTGTAATGTTTGTTTGGATCTCAATAAGGTTTTCTTGATCTTCCATAGCAATGGTCTAGATAGCTGCAGTATCCAAGTGACCACTTATTTCTTCTCTTGACATCTCCAATGAGGCTTTGAGTCTTTTAATCACATCGTCTTTCTTTTTTATTTTAGCCTCATGTTTGGTTTTTAATTCTTTCAACTCCTTTTCATTTTCATCAAGTTCAAGGATTCTGTCATTAATGATCCCAGCCCTTCTTTCAAGTGTCTTCTCCATTCTTGCAACCTTCTATAACAAATCTGAGATCATTCTATCTTTCTCATCTGGTCTATTAATCTCTGATTCAGCAAAGCTTTCTGAAGGGCCTTCCTCTAAGAGTATTTGTCTCTCAGGAAGTTGTGAAACTGGATGATCATCCTCCTCATCAGAGGATGATTCAGAAGAATCTGATGAGCTGGAAGATTCACCAGACTCAATAGATGCAATAGCAGCATCATGTGGAAAAGAATCAGAGGGAGATACTTAATGGATTTGGATTGGTGAGTGTGGAGGTGAATCTGTGTGAGAAGCTCTAAATGGAGATGGAATTGCGTGTTTATGTACTAAAGGAACAGTGTGAGAATCACCACCTACATCTCCTTGTGGTGACACTGTCCTTAGTATGTGTTCATCCTCCTCAGCATGCTCTTCAACAATGTGTTGAACAAGAGTAGCTGGTTGTTCTTTAATTTTTTCTTGTATATCAGCCTGTTCTTCTACAGCTTGTTCCTCAACAGCAGGAACAACATCATCTGCAACTGCTTCTAGAACTTCTTCTGGGTTTATCCATTGCAACATCCAAGGAAGTAGTGGAAAGAAGGTTCCACTATAAGAATTTTTGGGATCCCTCTTCTTGATGTACTTATAAGACTTGGCATTGTAATGAGGAATATCCATAACATTGCCTTCTGGCACAAGATTGGGAAAAGCTTCATTTATGAAGCATTGGATAAACCTCGGATACATAAGGAACATATGCCTTCTCCCTTCCTGAACGTTTGATATAAGTCCATTGAACACATATGCAGACATGTTGAAAGGTTTGCACAGATGGCTGATGATATGGTGATGGGGATGTCATTCCAACCTGTCTTCCTCTTAGATAAGCAATGTTGGAATAAGTGAATAAGAAATCTCCATTGGAGATCAACTAACCCTTTGACTATTTGCTTCCCTTCAAATCCACCTTCATAGCCAATGTTGGCAAAGAAGGTCATAATATCATCTTCTTCAAGTTCTAGAGGAGAGTTCGCATCATCCTCAAACTGTAGACACTGTCACAGTTTGTTCTGTGATTGCTAATGTATGATCATTAGTAATCCTTCTTGCTATGGTCTTTTCTCCAATAATTTCTGTAACATCAGCAGTTCCCCAGAATGATCTTATGAAGCTTTCATAAATGATTGGTCTGACTATAATGGCATGTGCCACTCTGGTTGTAGATATAAATCTGATCATATCTCTCAGACCTTCAGCTTCAGGCACATTTAGATCAAGAAATCCACTGACATTATAGAGCTTGCTCCGTGTCAGATTAGCCATGATTCTACAATAGATGCAAATGGATTAGTAACACTCTAACACATTTATATCATATGAACATGATCAGGTATGACTTTTCACATTTGACATTGTTTTTAGGTCAAAATTGAAATTTCAAAGGTTACTGTTTTATTAGGATGATGACCTAATTTTGATTTTGGTGATGAAAAGTCATTGAAGTTATGTTATCTGCTAGATTTTTGATCATTTTCATTGTTTCAAATGTCTTTTACATCTTAAACATTGGATTTGATTTCCACATATTCATGGTTCGGTTCCCCTGTTCATCGTGGTCAAATTAGGGTTTTAAACTCAGTCATTCTTTGTTATTCACAATGTCTCAACTGTCTCAATGTCAACATTTGTTCTTGATTACGATTAATGAATTTTCATTTAAATCCATTGTTCTTGATTACGATTAAGAATTTTCTTAAACCTAGGGTTCTTTGTTTCATGACTGGTTCGACATTTGAAATTTTCATATCCATTGAGAATCACATTGTTTTTTATATTACCTCGGTGAAGAATCAAATAGAGATGGTATGAAGTTTGAATGATCAATAGAAACACTTGATTTGTGATTGTTTGAATGATGATGAAGAACAGTAGAAGAACGCTCGTTGCACTTTAAAAGTTCACTCAAATTTGAAAAGTAATAAATGACTCTCAGTAAATGTGTTTAAATAATACATTTGATAACTTACTCAAATTTTACAAGTGTGAACAAATGCGCAGGTTTAATGTTACTATTGTAGCAAATGGGCATGAACATTTTTCTGTGGGCGCATTTACTGTAGCAAATGCGCATGAACATTTAACTTTGGGCGCACTTACTATGATAAATGCGTATATCCAAGTTAACTTGAACGCATTTACTGTAGCAAATGCGGAGGACCAAAATAACTTGACCACATTTACTGTAACAAATGCGGATGAATAATTTAACTTAACCGCATACTGTAGCAAATACGGAAGAACAAGTTAAACTGTCCGTATCTACTGTAGCAAATGCAGAAGAACATTAACCAATACTCTTACCCGCATTAATTTTTGAACTTGTCAAAAATTAATGTTTTTGCAGATGATGATTCTGACTATTTTTGCACTGATGTTCTGATTTTTCTGAAGATGAGTCTGCTGTTTTGCTTTTATGAAGTTTTATCAGTTGCTAGAATTGTCAATTCTTGCTTGGATTGACTTGTATACCCTGTGTGATACAAGTTTCCCAGTTTTAACTGATCTTGGACTTTGTGCTTCCAACTATCTACATACACTGAGATACTTATGGTGTAACTTCCACACCAAAACAGTCAAACCTTTTTGTTTTAATTTTGTCTTAAACAAAAATTGTTGCATATTTTATGTTTTTTTTGAATATTTTCTTTTAAATTTTTAGTAAAACTCCCCCTAAAGTTTATATCTAGATTGGATAGAAACTTTTAATGAATTTTAAAATTGAAAGGAAAATATTTCTATTTTTTTTTTCATAATTGTACATGACAAGGAAGTGTACCTTATTTGAGATCATATCAATCTTACCTTTCATAAGTGCAAGTAGTTATGATCCTATTAATTGTAGGTATGTTTGTCCTCTTAAACTCATGCTTGGTTAATATTTTAATATATGTGATCATTCTCATGTTTTGAGTGGATTAAACATTCAACATGTACCTCACACTCAGAAGCATAGCAAGATCAACTACCCTCATGAAATGTATGATAGAACTTTTTTATAGCTTGCATGACCAGTTCATTTAAATTATAAAATCTCATTTATTTTTAGGGTAAGGGGGATCCTCATTGGGATTCTTTTATTTTGATCCTTATATTTATTTGATCCACATTGGGATTCTTTTTGCTCTTCACTTTGGAAGGTGATCCACTTTGGGATTCTTTTTGTTCATTCACAAGGAATGTAATTCATCCAGATTGGATGTGTTCCACATTGAGAATCTTTTTGGATCTTGACATCAGCACTTTGTGCTTGTTTCTCCAGATCTTTGCTCAGCAAAACAGAGGAGAAACTGATGTGGGTGAGTGAGATTCATAAGGTATCATGACCTGGTGTGTTTAGATTACTACACATACACACATTCGGATAAGTGAAATACTTACACACCATGAGATGATGGCCTCACAGTTGAATGTGATCTTTAGTTTATCACATCATTTATCTTCTTTTCCAAGATGAGTTTACCCGTATATCTGGTAAGGCATGTCAGTCTTTCAAGATTTCGAAATAAGCACAGTGAATGATATAACGACTGTAATTATGTCATTTCCTAAGGAGTACATTTCATGTACTACAACAAAATTGACTTCTTTTTGTATTTTAATGATTTTTGAATATTTTTGGAAATTTTGATTTTACTCAAGGTTAATCATGCCAATTGATTGGACTAAGAATTCAAACCGACTAGAGTCAAATGCCTTAGTGAACAAATCAGCTAACTGATTGTCCGTGTGAACCTGAATCAACTTGATTAACCCCTTTTTAGCACAGTCTCTCAAAAATGATATCTAATTTCAATATGTTTAGTTTTTGAGTGCTGAACTGGATTATTTGTAATGAACATGGCTGCTATGTTGTCAATGTTAATTGGTGTGTTCAAGAAGTTAAAACCATAATCAAGCATCTGGTTTTAAATCCAGAGAACTTGAGAGCAACATGTTGATGTTGCTATGTACTCAGCTTCTACTGTTGAAACATATACATTTGTCTGCTTCTTGCACTACCAGGAGACCAGTCTGGGACCAAGAAATTGACAACCTCCAGAAGTGGACTTCCGATTGAAGTTGCATCCCCTATAATCACTGTCTATGTATGCATAGAGATTGAGTCTCCTTCCTTTGGATACCATAATCCAAGCGCAGGCTTGCCCTTGAGATATCTGAATATCCTCTTCACTGCATTCATATGAGATTCTTTGGGATCAGTCTGATATCTGGCACAAACACAAACACCAAACATAATGTCAGGTCTACTAGCTGTAAGATACATAAGTGAACCCATCATTGATCGATACAGAGTCTGATCCACTGATTTGCCATCGAAGTCTGGACCAATCTTCACTTTAGTATCCACAGGAGTTCTGATGGACTGACAGTCTTCTAAATGAAATTTCTTCAACATAGATTCCACATATTTTGATCGATTGATGAAAATTCTATTTGTTGTCTGTTGTACTTGCAAACCCAGGAAGAAGGTGAGCTCCCCATAGCGCTCATTTGAAACTTAGAATGCATGAGGGTTTCAAAGTCTTTACAGAGTTCTTTGTTTATTGAACCAAAAATAATATCATCCACATAGATCTGGACAAGCAACAGTTCATGTCCCTTCTTCTTTCTGAATAAAGTCTGATCAATCTTTCCTCTTTCGTATCCATGATCAAGGAGAAAAGATGATAGAGTCTCATACCACTTCCGAGGGGCTTGATGTAAACCATACAGAGCTTTGTCAAGCTTGTACACCTTGTGAGGGAAATCAGGATCCTCAAAACATGGTGGTTGACTCACATAGACTTCTTTTGAGATTTTTCCATACAAAAATGCACACTTTACATCCATTTGATTCACAGTGAATTTCATAGATGCAGAGTAGGCAAGAAAGAGTCTTATGGCTTCCAATCTCGCAACATGAGCAAACACTTCATCATAGTCTATTCCTTCTTCTTGAGTGTATCCCTGTGCAACTAATCTTGCTTTGTTTCTGATGACAATGCCCCTGTCATCTGTCTTGTTTCTGTATAGCCATCTGGTACTGATAGGATATTGTCCTTCGGGAAGGTCTAGCAGTTGCCATACTTCTTGTTTCTTGAACTGTAGCAATTCTTCGGCATTGCCTCAATCCAGCTGTTGTCTTGAAGAGCCTCTTTAATATTCTTGGGTACTGTTTGACACAGAAAGCAAGAAAACAAATAGATGTTTGCAATACTTGACTTGCTTCTGGTCACCCACTCATCTAGATCACCAATGATGTTAGACACTGGATGATTCTTATGTGTCCTGGTAATTGGAATCAAATCACCAGCAATGGACACATCAAGATTGGAGACATTCAGATCATCTTGGTGAGAGGCATCTTCAGGTTGTGTTGTAGGAGAATGGTGAAAGTAGTCAGATGCTTCATCAGCTTCAGCAGCATTTTGAAGACTTCCATCGTTTGCATTTCCTTCTGGCATAGATGTTGATCCTGGATTTCTTACTTTAGTGGATGGTTCTGCTAAAGGAGTGGGCATTGAACTAGGACCAGCTTCAGTTGAAACACTCTGATGTTGTGCAGCTTGTCTGATAGGATTGACTTGTAGTGGGACTTCTTCATTAAGTTGATCAGCAGAAGAAGGTGGAATCATAGGAAAGTCAGTTCTTCTATTCACTGTTCTAGGAGATCCTGCATTTGACAAGTGAAACTGATCAAAAGATCTAGTAAATGAGTCAATATCTAACAACCAATTAGTACCATTTGTTGACTTGGGAAAAGAATGCTCATTGAATTAAACATGGTTGATTCATCAATACTGTTTAATCTAGGATTAAACACTCTAAAAGCCTTTGAAACAGAGGAATACCCCACAAAGAATCCCTCGTCAGACTTAGGAGCAAACTTTCCTAAACATTGGTTGGAACTTATGTCTCCTTCCTCCTGGGAAGATGCCAAGAGGAACCAAATGGGTATTCAGAAACAAGAAAGATGATAGAGGTCTTGTTATCAAGAACAAGGCAAGACTAGTAGTCCAAGGATATATTCAAGAGGAAGGGATTGACTACACAGATATTTTTGCTCTTGTAGCAAGACTTAAAGCTGTGAGAATATTTCTTTCTTTTACTACATCAAATGATTTTAAGGTCTACCAACTTGATGTCAAGTGTGCTTTTCTATATGTGGTGATAGATGAAGAAGTGTATATCTATCAACCACCTAGCTTTGCAGATCCAAATCATCCTAATTATGTCTGCAAGCTTGAAAAAGCTCTCTATGGGCTGCATTAAGAACCAAGGAAGTGGTATGAGATATTGTCACAGTACCTAGTTCAACATGGTTACAAAAGAGGTACTATTGACAGCACACTTTTCATCAAAAGAAAAGGAAATGACTTGATGCTAATTCAAGTATATGTTGATGACATTATCTTTGGGTCAACGAATGTAAAAATCCACAAAGAGTTTGAGAAGCTGATGAAGAATAGGTTTGAAATGAGTGCCATAGTGGAACTAAATTTCTTTATAGAAATTCAAGTGAAACAAGTTGATAATGGCATCTTCATAAATCAGTCAAAGTATGTACAAGACATACTAACCAGATTCATCTGACTGATTGTAAGGTTCCTAAGACTCCCATAGCCAAAAACCACTCCCTAGGACCTGATCTTGAGGGGGAGTGTATGGATCAACATCAATACAGGGCTATGATTGGGTCTCTTATGCACCTAACAACCAACAAGCCTAATATCATGTTTGCTACATGTATATATGCAAGATATCAAACCAACCCTAAGATGTCACACCAAGTTGTTGTCAAGAGGATTCTTAGATACCTCAAAAGAGCTCCCAAACTGGGTGATATCCAAAGAATTTTGACTTCAATCTATATGCATATACAAATAGTGACTATGGTGGTTGCAATATGACTTGCAAGTCTATATTTGGGGGATGTCAGTTCCTTGGTGGAAGGATAGTCTCATGGCAATGCAAAAAGCAATCTTGTATATCTGCATCAACTACTGAAGCTGAATACATTACTGGGGCAAGCTACTGTGCTCAAGTGCTTTGGATTCAGAATCAGATGCTAGATTATGGATTCAACTTCAAGAAGACTCTTATCCACATAGACAACAATAGTGCTATCTCCATCACAAAGAATCTAGTGCAGCACTCAAAGACAAAGCAAATCAATATAAAAAAAATTTCTAAGTCTATATTCCTTAGAATTTTAAGAAGTATGGACAGATTTTCTCTCGAAAAAAATTGATTTGACTGGAAGAAAATTATGTCTTCAAAACTAATAACTACTTAATAAGGGATTTAACTTCGGAAGAAATTCTAAATATCTTCCGAAGCTTAAGTCTACTTCTAAGTACTTAAATGTTTTGAAGGACAATTCTCTTCCAAAAGCAATTAAGTCTTAGAAGTTTTATTTTCTCCTTAAAAATAACTTCTGAAGCTTAATATCTTCCAAAACCAAATGTCTTGGAAGCAAATTACTTTAAGTATATTTTATTCAGAAGCACTTCTTCTAAAACTAAGGAATATCTTCCAAAGTCAATTTAGCTTTGGAACCTTTCTTTAAGTTTCCGAAGACAAATTACCTTTGAAAGGTTTTAAACTTCCAAGGTAACTACCTTTTTGGGTACTTTTTCAGAGGTGTGACTGACATCCAGATTTCAAAGTTTATCTTTTGCAATAACTTTGTCTCAAATCCAAGGATATAAATAGCCTTTTCAACGGGTCTCCCTCTCTCTTCTTCCTCTTCAACAACAACTTGCAAGCCCTAAATTATCCATAAATCCTCGTTTTTCTTCCAACCACTCTTCCAAAAAGCTTCATAAATGGCCAACCCTTAACCCCAAAACCAGCCAGCCTTTATCATGCATCTACATAGGCAACACAACCAAGTTGCTCTGTTATTTACTGAAAAGAACTCTGGCTTCTCAGAGATTTGCCGCGTTCTTTCCAACTCTTTCTACCGTACAGCCCTTACCATTGACCCTCCACTATATGAAGAACAACATTTGGAGTTCTGGAGGACATGTTAAGAAGTCATCATAGACAGTGAGAAGGCACTCTCTACCTCAGTGTAGGGGAGGACCGTTTTCATCACTCCCGCCCTATAAACCAACACTGGTAGCTGGATGATAAAGATGGTGAGCTGTCTTTTACCAAGGAGGTAGTCAACGGATCATTCAAGAAGATGGGCTATGAAGGTGACTTCTCAGTTAGAACCTTTAAGAAGGGAAAGGTCTCTTCATAGTGGAAATACCTCCTTTATGTTGTCATCCACTCACTATCCAACAAGCATGGAGGATGGGACCAAGTTCCAGAAGTCCTTTCCTATATAATCCATGGAATGGTCTTGGGGATCAAGTTCAAGTATTCATAATTTGTCTATACAAATTTACTTGAAACCTTAGATTCCCTTGAATATTATATGTTCCCTAGATATGTCCAGCACATTCTCAATTGTGAACTGGGACAGATGAAGCCCGACATCCTTAAGATAATAAGAAAAACAACTGTTGGTTTTTCTGGGTTAGAAACAGCCCTTGTCACAAAAATGTTAGAATTACCTGCTTAAGGTGAAGACTTGGAAATCCCTGCCAATGTTGAACTCACACCTGCTTCACCACCACCTACACAGCCTTAAATCACCATCACCTACACAAGAAAATCCAAATGCACCCTTGCTCAATCTATTCGTATTAAGCAAGCCCCCATATACTCACCAATATAGGAGCAAGTGAAAACAAGAGCTCCCACTTCTCCTAAGAAGCAGAACATTCCCATTCCTTTAGGTATTTGTGCTAAGGTTCCTCATGCTCAGCCTAATGAGCTCACAACCCCAGCCTCAAGCCATCATCCTGAGTCTTAACACTCAAACGATCAACCTTCATGGGAAAGCTACCATCCCCAGCCTTTAGACCTTAACCAACCAATACCTAACCTTGAATTCTATGATGATAAAGACATGGGATTTAGCGAGTACCATGAGTCTCTTTACTCTTCCCCTACTCAAAGAGAGATGAGTGCTCCTCACACTTCCATGTCTAGCCTATATCATCCACCCATGACTGAGGTGAACCTCTTTAAACATGTTCAAGAGGTCCATGTGGAAGAGGCTCCCACTTCTGCAAGTGATTAGATCACTAAGATCTCAACCACGACAACCCAGCCTCTTGACACTTCTTATGAAGCTGTCACAGAGCAGGGGAAATCCAGAGATCAAGAACAAATATCTGGTGGTGAGAGGGATGACTTGGTTATGTACTCTCATCCCCCCATGATTCTTCTAATGAAGATTTGGAGAGCATGAAACAAAATGTGCAAGAATTGACGGCTACCTGCACATATCTTGTTTCCAAGGTCAGTCACCTGAATCTCAGGTGGCCTTACAAAGGCAGGTGCTTAATCAGCAACTTGAGATCACTGATGTCAAGGGTAAGCTAGTTGAGAGGCCTACCAGGCATGCTCAACTATGGCCACAAGAACTTATGGATGTAGTGAACCTAACCTCCAGCTCACTTGTGCAAGTAAGTGATGCTACCAAAAAGGGGAAGAAAGTCACTACAATCATAGAACATGGGAGCACTGCCAAGAGGGGAGATTGAGGATTCATCACCCTCACTTGCAACTATACAGACTCAACAAACTCCTCTAGCCCATATTAATATGGATGCCATTCTTTAGAACATATTTTAGGAGGGTTTTATACCAAGGGCCATGTCACCTCCATCCAATACTGCTAACAACCCAATGATAGGATAGGGGTATGATAAACATAGAAGGACCTTGGTGCTTTCTAGATTCTAGGGTCAACAAGAAGTCTTCAACATCTATAACCTAGGATTCTATGAAAGCTTCCCTCTGCCAATCCTATCATTTGTCAACCTAAGTCAAAACAGACATGCTGACAGGTTGGCAGGGAGGATTCAAAGGAGGGTGTCTGAGGAGTTCAAGAGAATAAAAAGCATGTATAGACAAAGGCTAGTAGGGAAAAAAATTGGTCAACTGGATACTGACTTGGACCCTAAGATTACCTTCAAAGAGGAAACCTCAGTTAAAGGCCCAGTCATGGATCCTGTGAACCTTGAGACTCCTACTTTTTTAGCACCAACCCTCTAAGTGAGACACCAGTTGGTGAAGGTGTCTCACAGCCTCTCCCTAGCCAGAGCTTAAGTGAAGAACAAGTTTAAGAAGGCCAAAGCTCTCTCCTCCCTAAATCACACAGGCCAGTGCTTGACAAAGGAAAGAAAGTTCTAACCGTAAAGGAGATTGAGGATGAGAAAAGGGATAGGAAGAGGAAGGAAAGGGAAGAAAGACAGAAAGAGACTTGTAGTTTCCTGTTGGCTACAATCAGGGCTTCCTATAGGCCAAACACTTAAGAAGATGAGTTAAGGTTAGCCAGATTGAATTACCTGGGAACAAGGAATTACAATATTGATGATCTAATCTCTTTTCCCTTGAAAGAATTGAATGAACTGGCAGACACGAAGGTGTCTAGAGAGAGGAAGAAGGCTGAGAATGCTACTTTGCTCCTCAAAATCAAAGAAGAAAGAAAGAAAAGAAACTTATATCAAGCTCCTATCCTCTCCCTAGTTCAAGAGATACCTGAGATAGAAACTGTGGCTATAGAGGAAAAAGCTCAAGTAGACAAAGTAAAGGACAGACAGAACATTATAAACTATTTGAGTGCCACAGGTTTTTACCAGGCACAAGCTTTACTCCCTTTATCTTATGACTATATAGATTTTGAATATCTTAAACAGCTAGAATAAGAAGCCATTAAAGAAAAAAAAAGCTGCTAAGAGAAAGATGAGGGAGGAAGCTCAAAAATCAAGGGCCAGCATCAAAGCTAATAAGAAGAAGTCTGAAGACAGACAAAAGATGGTGAGCTTCTTGAAGCTTTATGGGTTCTCCGCAAGGAGTCTTGGTCCTATGTCTCTATCCATAATGGATGAGCACATCAGGGTGACCAAGCAGAAGATCAAGAGGGGTGAGCTTCAAGATTTGCATTCTCCACCAAGTCAAGCAGTACCTGAAGCTGAGGTTAAGGTTGAACCCAACTAGACAACAGAACCAAGACCTACTATTGATCCATAACCAGCTTTATCTTTTGACCCACAGCAAGGTCCTAAACCTTCTTCTGAACATGTGAAGGAAAAGGACCAAACTAAGAAGGAAAAGGAAAGAAAAGATGATCAAGACCAACCTTCTCAGTTGAAGTATAGAAAGAGGAAAATGATGGCCATTAGAAAAGACTTAAAGTCAAAAAATAAGAAGAAATCAAAGGCATTCACCTCTACACGTCATGATGAGTCAAAACATACTGAGGGTGAACCACAAGAGGCTGCTCAACCAACTCCCTTACATGTAGAGCCTCTAGCTGTTAAGAGATCCATCATGTCTTGGGCATATTCTCCAAATCTAGAAAGATTGTATGTCATAATAGATCAAGGAGATCAAAAATTATTCTTTTGGAAGAACATACTTGACCTGCCTGAGCATGATCTCTTGGACATTAGGAGATACTATGAAAGCCTAAAGAATCCAGACCAGCTGATGAAGAGAGGAATGGCTCTGATTCTAATGATGGTTGTAAACAAGTGAAAGATCAAACTTCATAGTTATCTTCATGTTTTGGTAGCATCAGCCTAAGGGGAGTTTATAAGATCAAGAGGTTTATCTTAGAGGCTGATTCTAATAAAAAATCTCTCAACATGCACTAAAGTACAAGGAAGTACTTTGAAAGATTTGACAATGTACAAAGGAAAATAACTAAGTGTCAAATCTTCTGAAACCAAAGATAGAAATCTTTCGAAGCCAAAAGAGAGGTCTTTCGAAGCTTAAAGACAATGTCTTCCGAAGCTTGAAGACTGGACTCTTCCAAAGACTAAGAAGCCATGTGTCTAATGACACACTTTTGACAAAAGAAGAAGACCTTTCCACTGTAAGTTCTAAAGGCTCACCAAGTTATATAAGTCTAGATTACTGTCCACCTGGCCTTCAAAGTATATCTGGCTGTAGGATGTAGTACAAAGTATCTCATATATCAGTCTTTAGGACTAAGCTTGGTAACACTTGTAAAACACTCGAGAGTAATATCCTTGAAAACCAATCTTTCTTAAGTGGTCTTACTTGTTTTGTTCATTGTTTCTTTGCCCGGTTCCCTATTTGATCCGGTAAGTGTGTTATCTCCAACTATGAAACTATTTTTAAACCATTAACCGATCCTAAAATGACTCATTCTTAATACTTACATAGTTTTCGATGTGTTTGTTTTATATTTGATCATCATGATCAGTGCCTGTATGTCAAGGGGTGACATATTGGAAAAGTTGAGATAGGAGATGAGATGGGGTTGTGTAAGTCATGTTGGTTAGACGGAAGAGATAGCCGTATAGAGGCTCGTGTTGTAGGAAGTTGGCTATTTGTTTTCAGGGAAAGGGTGATTGTCGTATTGGGAGGGTTAGAAAGTTGTTTTGGTTGTTTACTATTTGTCTTAAGCGGAGGTGCCATGATATTAGCTTGATCAATAGGGTCGGTGACAAAATGGGTAGGAGAAGAAGGTTGGGCCTATTGTAGTTGGGTTTGTTGTTGTTAGGTTTCAATGGAGTTCTGCCGAGTATGAATGTTTGTTCGTAGAATTTGAACGATGAGATTGAGATGATGGCAAGTACAAGATGGTGAAGATTTGTTGGACCCGGCGTCATCAAAATAGGAGGTGTAAGATGGTTAGTAGGATTATGTTTGAAAGGAAATCATGATCTGATAAACAAATGTGTCATGAGTGATATAAACTATAGTTTGAGGATCATGACATTTGTGGGCAGATTTTTAGGATGAATAGCCTAGGAAAATGCATTGGGATGATCGAGATAGTAACGTTGAAGTGGAATAAGGCTGTAGCAAAGGGTGGCATAAATAAACGAAGGGCTTTAATTTGGAGCATGTGTGTACGTTGTTGTAGAGGATGGTGAACGAGCATTTGGAATTCAATATCAGAGTGACCAACAGTAGTTGATGAGATATATCGTCATTTGGAAAGCATTAACCAAAAGCAAAGTGAAAGATGTGCATAGCATAGAAGGGATAGGCTCGCTTCTATAATGTGATAGTGTCGTCATTTTGTTATGCCACTTTGTTTCGAAGTGTTTGGTGGAGTTGTGAGATGGAATATTCCATTGGTTTGAAGGTAGGGCAAATGTCCTTGATATTCGCCCCTATTGTCGATGAAAAGGGAGATCAAGGAGCTGTGTAAGTGCTTTCGACGAGTGTTATAAATTTAGGATAAAGTCGAGAAAGATCATATTTGTGTTTCGTGTGGTATAGCAAGATGAACATAGAATAATAATAATCAACATAGATAACATAGTATATGTAGCCATCAATCGATTTTTCAATCTATCCCCATACACCAGAATAAACAAGTTCAAGTGGTTTGTGACATGAAAAGAATTAATGCCAAAAGGTAATTTGTGGCTCTTGTTTGATAGAACAAGAACCATAATGGAAGTAAGAAATAAACAATGTTTTAGAACTAAATAGTAGGTCTTTAACAAGTGACTTTAAGTCTTTGATTGAAAGGTGGCCAAACTTGTAGTGCCAATCAAGTGCTGAGATGGTGATAGTTGAGTTGGGTTCTTGTGGTTATTTTGGAAGGATATAGTAGACATCATTAATGTTCTCCCCCCATAGTATGCGTGCCCCTATGCGTAGTTCCTTAATAAAAAAACAAGAAGGAAAAAATTCAATAGTGATTTGGTTAGTTTTGCAAAGTCACGCCACATATATAAGATTATTACGTCTGCTAGAAACATGTAAAACATTGGTTGAGGAAAGAGTTCAAGTGGGAGTTTGTATGGCAATGTATCTGCTGTGTGATATGGGCAGGCACTTACCATCACCGAGGATGATTTCATCTGGTCCTCCATAGTTAGAAAACAAAGTAATGATGATCGATCCAAGGTAATATGATTTGAAGCCCCACTATCTACCTTTTAGGTAGCATCGGAATTGGTACGGGAGGTGGGTACGGGGAAGGTATGGGTACGGGGAACCGGCAAATGTAAAAAATTCTAGATACGGGTACGGCTAAGGTACGACAAACAATAAATATAAAAAAAATAATATATCAAACAATTTCCAAAATAGACATTAAAGTATTAAAAAAATTCCAAAAAAAAAATTCCTTAGTTAATTAATTATCAATAATCAAATCATTCTCATATCTAGGTTCATCTAGTGTGAGATCGGCATCCTCCAAAAACACGAAGATTAATGTGGACGAAAGCATCTCCACCCACGTCCCACATCCTTACAACATCATTCGGATTCCTTAACAAAAGTCGAAGATTATTGTGGATGTAAACCAAGTCTTGAGCATGACTGGTAGTCAACCTGTTCCTCCTAAGCGGGTGAATAAATGCATAAGTACTCCAATTACGCTCAGCACAAGAAGAAGAACTAGGTTGCCCAAGTAATCTAAAAGGCAAAGTCTGGAGGAAAGGAGTTTGAGCACCAAAGTTAGCCCACCAATTCTTGGGTTCCATACTAGCCATCTGTAAAATGCTTGTTAAATCCTCAAAAGGATCACTCTTCATTGAAAACATTACATATTCATCAAGAATTTTTTTATGCTCATCTTCATTAAGAAACAACCTTTTAAAACATTTAATCTTTTCTTGTGATATTTCACCATCTGGAGCAAGCCTTTTAGAATCCTCTAGTAACCATTCATCACTATAATATCTACAAAATTCAAAAGTGAAAATTAAGTAAATAATAGAAATCAAGTATATAGCTTAAAATCATATACCTTGCTTTTCGATTTCACTGCAAAAGTTGCACTTAAATTTCCGTGTTCCTTCGTTACCTTGCTTTTCGATTTTAGTAACATGCTCCTACAATGGTGGTTCTTCTATCGATGTTGATGACCCTTGTGTTTCTTGAGAAGCCATAATCGATTGAAGCCTTATTGTTCAGTTTATGATATCCAGACAATAAGAATAAATAATCAAGTTCATCACGATTCATGAATAGTATGATAATATTTTAAACTTCTTGTTAATTAATGTAAAATTTTAACTATAATATATATATTATAATATATATAATCTATTATTTAGTCAAAATTCAAAAGATAATGTTCGCTGTTTCAAATTCAAAAAATAGCCAGTTTAACTGCATTCAATATCCAGTTTAGTCGATGATGTTCGATGAAATGCAGAAAGTAATCCTCTTAAGCTCTTGAAGATTTGGATGTGTTTGAGATTAGAGACAATTTAAACAATTAAGTCAATGATGTTCGATGTGCTCATACCTAGAATTGTCGATGTTCAGTTGTTCACTGTTCACCTCTAACACAAAAGTGAATGATTGAGTCGATGATGATACGATGATTATGTTGTTGAATCTCGTACAGATCGTTCAAAAAAGATGATTAGGCAGTGGCGGTTTGAGGGAATTTTAGAGGTTTTATACCGAAACCCTAAAATTAAGTCGAAACCCCATGGAAACTTGCTGGAAACGTTCCCTTAAGTACCACCCGATACCGGTATGCAATCGAAGCGTTTCGGACGCGTTTCCGATCCCTGAAAGTACCCGAAAGGGTACTGATGCGGCTCCAAGTGTTGAAGACCGGGCCTTAATGTTTTTGGAGGCCCAAGAACGCGCTGCACGAAAATGGGCATAACCTGGGCTACGAGCCTCCGTTTCTGACGTGCTACCGGTCAAAACGACCGTGGAAACGAGGGCTACGTCATGGTTTTTTTTCCAAAATAAGGCCTCTAAATGGGTTTTTGGGCCACTTTTATGTTTTTTTCTAGTTTTTCGGTTTTGTTTTGGGCTTTTGTGTGACATCCGGTAATTTTTCGTTACCAAACTCCGTTAGTTTCGTTAAGTCTTGCATACACGTGTCGTGAGCACACACTCGTTGTCGTTGAACGTTGGTGACTTAATAATAATTAATAATTTTAAATAAGTAATTTCTATGTTGATTATTAAGTTGTGCTTATGTGTTTTCGTGATTTAAATAGTAATTGTGAATTTTATCGCGTAACGTGGAAACGTGTGTGTTTAATCCGTATGTTTTGTATCTAGTGAAGATAATGCATATGATTATTATTGTTAGTTTATATGCTTATTATTTTAAGTTTAAACCTTTTAAAAAGTAATTAAAAGCTTAGTTTTAATAAAGTACAAATTATAAGGGTTAAAAGGGTAATTATAGATTATTAAATCAAATCAAAATCCCAAACCCTAACTTCCCCATAATCGGCCGCGACCTCCCTCTCCCTCTCCCTCTCCCTTTGCGATTTTGGCCAAGATCATCCAATTAAACATCGATTTGACTGAGTTCAAGCATTACAACAAGTTAGCAAGCATCAAATACAAGCCATTACACGGTTAAAGGTTAGTTTTTGGTGTTCTTTTCATGTATTTGAATATGGCAGAATGGTAGGGTTCGATTTTGGTGATTTGGAGGTCGATTACATGTTGTTTGTTGATGTTATTATGTTAGTTAGGTTAGATTGATGCTAGTTAACGTCGATTATGCAAGAAAGCTATGATTTTGATACGTTGTTCATAGGTTACTAATAATAGTAACTTTATTTGCATGGATATGGTGATTTGATGATGAACTGATGTTGTTGATGTGTTTGTGATGATAATTGGATGTTAGATTGTTGATTTAAATGCTATAAATCCAAGAATGAATGTTGTAGTTCATGTCTTACTAAAGATAGTAACTTTTGGCTATGAAGGATGATGAATTGTGATAATTGGATGTTGTTGATCATGTCTAAATGTTATCATGAGCTTGAATTGGTATATTATTGATGAATCCATGAACGTCTTGGATTTTTGATAGATTTTGGGATGTGCTTTCCCAAAAGGGAAACTTTATTTGCACAAATTCTTGAGTATGAGGATTTGAACATGTTTGGGACATTAGGATCATGTTAGCATGTTCATGGATGATTTCTAAGGTGGTAGAATGAATTGTTTGGGTTGTATGAATGTTTAGTTGGTTAGTTATCTAATTTGGCCTGTTTGTGGGAATTCATGGTAATGGGTCATATGGGTATGTCAGGACTATTGTTGGTATGTGGTTGATCATGATTGAACATTTTGGATGATATGAATTCTGTTAAATGATATGTTGATGATCATCATACACACGTGCGAATCTGAGGCCCCTACTTAGTAGGATTGGCAGGGTTTAGGGTGTGAAGTCGTGAGTGGCTTTACATGGCATGCTGTGCATGATTTGATTCTATGTATGATGCATTGGTTGTGTTGTAGCTATGTTGAGCATGATAATTGTTTGAGATTCGCACGACTAGTATGATATCTGGCTGTATGATGATCTAGTTAGTACATGTGGTTAATGAAGTGTTATATGTAATCAGTTTATATGTTAATCATGTGTGATGTACTGTTATGCTTGTTTGAATGGAATTTCACCTATAATGTCACCAACGGGTCAAACGGGTCAACTGGGTCAAATTTGTCTTGTCTTTCTAAAACCTTGAGTTCCTTGGTTTGTAGAGCACTTAGGGTTTCATTATGTTTTCTGTGTACACGTACTTATGTACTCATGTGTTCTAGGTGACCTCTGAGGGTTGTCTATCCACTCTTTCTTGTCAAGTTAAGCTTTAAATTATTTCTTACACACATCAGGTGAGTTCATGCCCCACTCTTTTACATACTCTCTTTTGGGGGAGATAGCATACTGGTTTTACAAACGTTTACTTTATATGAGTTGTGTATAGTATGATATAGTGCTGAATACCATGAAAGTCCTCACACTTTCGGATTGTTAATAATGATGATTAGCGGGAAATTTTGGGTAGTACTACTGGGTCTGACGAGCCCCACCTGTGCGACTCGAGGTCAAACGGGTGCAATATGTCCTAACGAACATTTGTCACGACCTGGTAAGTCGTGGCGGAGGCAACAAACGTAACACAGTCAGCTTCAATCGCGAAATCACTATGATTATTACTATTTGTTTATAGACTAGCTATCTATTACAATATACATCATATATTTTGTACTGTTATTGGTTTATGTTTAAACGCAAACTCTTGAACTCACCAACCGTTGTGTTGACTCTTTTAGTATGCTATTCTCAGGTTAAGGTTGCTATTGCCTAGGAGCACGTCACACGGGTCAGCATCATGGTGTTTGTCAGCACGTTATGAAACATTGTTTTGGATTATGATTGTTTAAACATCGTGTTTTGGTTTTGCATAATACTTGGGCGCGTATGTTTGCGCATTTTAAATCATGTTACATTGTTTTGGGTTTACTCGTTTATTTAACGCTTCCGCATGTTTTAAAGTTAAACTCTGATTATGAATGTTAGTTCACATAGAGTCGTTCTGTGTAACTAATGACTGAGATCTTGGTATGTCACGCGTCTCGCGATAAAACCCCGCACGTGGATTTTGAGGGTGTGACATTTTGTTTGGCCCATGGTTGTTTGTTTTAGACCCGTTCGAATTTTGGCTTGTTATTTAAGTTGTCTTGATGTACTTTGGATGGTCACTTGATCATTTCTGCAATTAAAAAATTTATCTTTTCAAATTCGTGACTTTTGGGGTCGAATTTGGGGTTTTGGTGAAGATCATCATGGGTATTCGCAGAATCAACGTATTTGAGCTTCAATTTCATTCCGTGCGCTACATCAGGTACCCCCTGTTTGGGCCTCTTCGGTGCTTCCGAGTCTACCTTCCATGTTGACTGAGAAGTCGTTGCATTGATTGTGGAGGCATTAGGGTAAGAGGGTGCAACATTGGTGATATTGCTTTCCCCTAGAAGACAGACTAGTTTCCTGCACTCTTTATATCATGCCTGAAAATATAATAATAGTTGCAAAAGAAGTTGTTTTTTGCCGGAATGATTGTTTTTTGCCCAAACTGGTTTCAAATATAATACCGGCCACTTGATTTTTGGTTTGAACGACACTGATTTCGAAACAATTTGGTAGCCATTGGATGAAGTTAGCAATGGATACAGTAGGTGCAATTTTGGCTTTAGTTTCTTTGAGTGTTCGTTCAAAGTCGACCAATTTGTTAATAATTCTGTATACGAGAGTGGATGTCCGCCGACCATTATTACAACATTAATACTATCATACTCATCTCCAAGTTGGGACAGAATGTGGACGATGAGAACTTTTTCGTCGATCGGGCTATGTTGTAGAGTCAATTCATCTGCTATGCCTCTCATATCATGAAAATATTCGATCATCGATCTGTCCCTTTTGGGATTCTTGGTGATCATGGATTTGAGATATATAATATGACTTTTGGAGGCACTAAGCCGAGTCCAGGCCTCAAGCGCGTGTCTGTAGAAGAACGAGTGGGTTGAATGGTCTTTAAATAGCTATCTAAGATTGTACTCATGATATTCTGATCTTGCTTATACCAAGTGGTGACTTCTAGGTTTAGTATTGTGCATTCTTTGTCAAGAAATTTGGCTGGTGATGTTGTAGGTTTGACGATGAAGTGGTCCAACTCAAGGCCGATGAGGATGGCGAGGACGGTGGTGTAAGTTTCCATGGGAAGCCGATTATGTAAAGGAGGAAGGGAGGTTTGATTAACTCGTTGGAGCCTTTGTTAGCGCTCTGATACCATGTCACCGTACAAGGGTTATTTGGAAACGTGAGACATCATCTATCATTGTGTTACAAAAATATAAAAAACGTTGGAAGTGAGCAAGTCACGGAAATGAAGGAAAACTACAGCCGTATACAACTATTAGAAAGTAGATATCATGATTTAAATGAGTTTGAATTTTGAATTGACTTATTCTTTGATTTAGCATCTTCCATAATAGCGTGGGTGGGTGGTTTTTTTTCAAAATACGTTACTTAACGACTTCATAGAATTTCTAATAAAATTATAAAAGTATAGAATAACACAAATTGGATCCCATTATACTATACCATGGTCGGTGGGTTTTTTTTAATTCTTCTTCACAATTCAGATAGGTAATTATTTCTAGAATAAATCATAAGTTTATTTTTAGTCCAACGGTTACACTTAACTAGTTTTATACCCGTCCGGTGGTTGGGGGCTGCAAAGTTAAAATGTCATCACCAAGTTCAAAACGATTACCAATTGATTACTTCTAAAATAATGAATATTTTTAAACAATCGAAATTTGTTTCTAGCCATCAAGTTTGGTTCCTCATTTAGCCAACTACTGTTGGCTCTGTATAATAATTATTTTAAAAACCAATTCAAATAGCTTTACCAAACTATAGGTAGGTCACAAAAACTTTTTTACATCCTCATAAAGCAAGTTTTTAGTATATATGGACCAATACAAATAATATACAAACAAAAACAATAAGAATATGTTCATCTTTAAGTGGATTCAGTTTGAAATTGTTTCTTTTGATACAACTTAACCTCTTTAACTTACTTGATTTGTATTCTATTATAATTCACAAAAAAAGGCTATTACACATACTTTTCAAACCAAACATCCATTTTCACATCAACAATTAGCTCTTAAGGTTCCTAAAAAAGACCATAGCTTTTGATTCAAATTAATAGAAACAAATCAACCAATTAAGAAGTACGAAACACAAACTGTGTAGGAAGGGCTAATTTTCATTAATTAAACTAATGAGCAATAATATTATAGCAACACATGCTATTTTACCCACCTATGAAGATAACTTTTCAGCAACATTACAAATAAGTTTAAAATGAAATCAACCATAACCAATTTCACAATAATATTCCAAATTACACATTCCCTTATCTAATCTAACCAAAAAAGTTGAATGAATCAGCTACTGAGATGGTGAAAGTCAGCACAATAGTGTTATCACGTCATACAACTTCAACATAGACCTAAACCAAAAAACAGGCCAAATAGCTATACATCCAGAATGTAAAACAACCAACAAAATAGGAAGCAAGCATGTCACAACACGAACCTGAATCCAACCGGAAAAAATCATAATAGAAGCCCTAAACAAAGCCTAGCAACCTGCTTGAAGTCACTAAGAACAAACCTGCAATAAGATTAGAAGCATCAAAACCCATATTAGAGCATCCATTCGTGTAGCGACTGAAGCAAAACAAAACTAATGCACATTCACAGACAATTTAGAATAAGCAAAAACAAACAACAATCAAAGATAATAATCCGAAAAAGAGGATACATTCATATCGTACTCCTTAAAATGAAATGTCAATTTACAGTCATTTACAGTCATGTATAGTAGAAAGTAGGCAACATGGTGGAACGGTTCGTGAAACACAAACATATAACAATGGACTATTATGGGAGCAATGAATTTGTATTTCAAGTATTAGACCTAACATATAAGAAGTAAATGACAACTAATTATAAAAAAAAGGTCTATTCCTAATTCATTTATCATATCATTTAATATTCATAGGCCAAGCTTCAAAAGTAAAAGAAACAATGACGCCATGATATCTTTTTCTCCCACCAATTTTCTAATAATAATCATGCCAGTTTTAAAAGTAAAAGAAACAATGGTGCCATGCTATAAAACCACATTAATTATACAAATGGATGCATTCATAATTCATTTATAATATAAAGCAATAACCATGAACAAAACTTTAAAGAAAGGTACGGTGCGATCTAGGTAATCAATAGCTTCAAATTTAGATACTAAGTCAAATTAATAAACAAAAGTGAGAGGGGGGGTACGATGCAATCTAGGTAAGTTACTAAATTTGAATCCCTTCAAGGCTTCAAAGATTATAATTGACAAATTACCAAATTTGTTTACTTTCTACCCATAAAAACCAATCTTTTTCTGCCTTTAAATCTTTGATAATAACACGTTAATAGTGTTATTGTTTATAATTTAAGAAGAGATACTTATTACATTAACAATAAGGCATCAAAATGTTATTAAAAGTCGAAACTACTGATTAACAACAATTTATTTAGAATGTATTAACAAAGTGAAATACAACTACATATTAAACAACCTAGTGTAATCAAGCCCATTTCAGGGCTTAGCATTGCAGTGGTTATCCATAACAAATTGTAAAATCATGATACAACAAAACATCAATTGCACATCTATAAATATTACCTGCTATCCATGTCAAAAAACCTATATATAGCAAGACCTTTAGAAGATTTTTCTTTGTAATTGTCGATGATCTGAGGTACCTATGACACACACCAACTGTAACTACTCCTAGTAGAAGTGAAATCGAAAGACAATGCTTCATGTAACTTCTAGTCCACTATGAGCAAAGTTGATTAGCAGGTCGTATTGGAGTATTACTTATGATCTGATCCATTCTTCTAAAAAACTGTACCTATGCAAAATATACAACAAAAAATGTTGATAATGATGGTTAAAACCATGATCCAAACCCATTAATTTGTGAAAGTAGTTGGTCTAGTATACTTGAATGTAGCGAAATTATATGCTCTTGATGTTGATTCTTCTTCATCATTAGCTTTTGAGATCATAACCGAACTAAATAAGCAAACTTCATGGATTCTTGATACAAATCATCATCATACAACTTATAGGAAAAGTGCTTACAAAGATAATATTTTTAGTATCATCCAATAGCAAACAAATCCCAAATTTAAGAATGACAGTACAACAAAATTTCAAGTTTTAGGGTCGTTGATTAAATAGAAGATCGACAAAGGAGATTGGCAATCGTTGGTGATTCTCTACTTACCCGAAACCTTTTTGTTTTGATAACTGATCTAATGAAGTTTGATTGAGTTGAAAACTAAGATTGACAAACGTTGTCTTCAAATACCGCTCCGATTGTTATCGAGTAGTAATCTACCGTTGAGGCAATTTTGTGGATAAAACTGGATGTTTGAGAGATGTATAGAACCCTAATCCAATTCCAGTGACAAACGCCATTAATGTCCACGTATTTTTTTTGAACAGGAGAATAGATGTTGCCGATGTCTGTAGCAAGAGAGGAAGTCCGGCGAATTCATATGCTAGGGAGAAGGCTATTTGGATTTGTGATCAGGAAGACGACCAAAGAGAAAGAGAAGATAAGGGTATCTGGGTTTTGAAAAGGAAGAATTTAGCTTCTATATGTCCTGGGGCGAACATCATGGAGGAAAAAGAGGGGTTGAAACCGCAGGAGATGAAGCTATGTGGGGAGGGAAGATAGGAGGAGTACCCGTAACCGGCGTTAAAAAACTCAACTGCTCAATTTACACGGCCAAGATGGTTTTCGACGACCAAGATCATCCCGAAAAAAAATAACCGTTATGCAGCAACCATATATATATATAATTTATGTTAACTGACACATCACGTGTTCGAATATTGGTATATGGTTTTTTTTTTCTTTTTTTTTTTTTTAATTCTTCTTCACAATGGACATAGGTGATTATTTCTAGATTAAATCACAAGTTTATTCTTAGTCCACCGGTTACATTCAACTTTTGTTAACGGCCACGTCACAAGTTTATTCTAGATTAACTTTTGTTAAACATGCCGCATCGCACGGGCTTCAATTCTAGTTTTAGCTTAAAAATTGAAAAGGTTTGATTTAATTGTCATAAGTTGCTAACTAAAACTGCACCATAACAATACAAACGATAATAACAAGACGAGGATGGAGGGAGAGAGAGTCATTGAATATGATGAGTCCCTAAATGTCATTATAAATACCAAAACCAAAAACCACATACACCACCTTATTTCATATCTATTACAAACCTGAATATCATAAAACTATAAAAGAAACTTATTATTTCGTATGACGATATAATATTCTTGTGTCTTATGAGAAGACCTATATGCGGCGTAGGAGAATCATTTTTCAAAAGACGCAAGTTATCCGGTATGAGGGGAGTCCTTTCCAGGATCTTTGGTTGGAAATGCTCCTGAATCATGTAGGACATACAAAAGGTTAGTTCAGCGAGTCAAGTACAACATGAACAATTTATTGTGTATAGAGATATATTGCATACTAACTTTGAAGCGTTCTGAATCCGACCCTTGTGGTTGTGGATTCGTCGATCATAGTTGCTAAAACAGTTGAAATCAATAAGATGAAAATGAGAACAACAAGTTTGTGTTCCATTTTTTTAGCTGTAGTGTTTCTTGTGTTGGTAACCTCAAATGGTAAACCAACTATATATAGAGAGACACAGAAAGATATATAGAAAGATAAGTTTGAATCCACCAAAAGTTTGTACTGTAGCAGAGGTATTGTACTATTTTGAAAATTTTAATTTCTAAAAGGAATCTCTATATCCACATTTATTAAAATAAATTCAAATTTTGTCTAAACTTAACAAAATGGTCCCAGATTTAAAAAGTTAAAAACTGAGTTTATACTTGTATGTGTGGGTTTCACATTTGGTCTCCAAAGTAAAATTTCATCGGTTTGTGTAAAATACATAAAACAAACACAATTTACGTCGTGGACCAAACGTTTAACGCGTACACAAATGTTTGATTTTGAGATGAAACATATAATCCAGTCAAACCATAGATATCATTTATACAATTTTCTCAAATGAGAACATTAATTGATTATCAAGAAACGATATTATGCATTTGAAGGATTCAGATAAAATACGTATAAGAAAGAAATAAAAAATTTTCAAACTTACTTTACATAATGATTTACGTGGATCAACAGTAATTGTAATATTATGGTAAATGTAGAAATAAAAATACAGTAAAACTAGAATATATAAAAATTAATTTCAATCATCAATCTTTTTAATCAATAATTGAGATAAACTTATAGGAAAAAGTTTGTTACAAAATTATTTTAGAAATAACAACTTTTATAGACTTTTTGCAAGTTCCCTTATTTTTTTTAACATTCATAACTTCTTTGTACGACAATATTTTTCTATAAAATTTACACCATAAAAACAAGTATTTTTAATCTTTAAAACGAGTACAATATTGTAATATAAAAAGATAATAAATTTTTATATGTTTATAAGCTCATATCCCATCATTATATCTTAATGCGGTTTATTATGTCTTTCGTTAGTTATTATGTTTTTCTGAATGCTGTTGTTTTTTCTCAATTAATCTAATAAATTAAAGACAATAAAAAAATAACAACAAAATCTTATTGTACTTTTTGATCGTCATTGTGTTTATTAACGCTATAAGTTTTGAAAAATATATTAATGAAATAATAAATTGTGTATTTTTAATTGTAAAAACATAATGATAACAAGTTCATATTGTGTATTGTGTTTCACATATGGTCTCCAAAGTTAAATCACATTGGTTTGTATGAAATTCAGAAAAAACTAACAGGATTTATGTCATGTACCAAATGTAAAACTCGTACATAAAAGTTTGATTTTGAAATCAAATATGCAATATAGTCAAACACATATACAATTTATACAATTTTCTTAAATTAAAAGGTGAATTGATTCTAAAAAAGGAAAAGATTCTGAATTTGAAGGCTTCGGATATAATTATTTTGTTAATAAAAGAAATTTTTTTTTTCTTATGTGTTATTCTTTTAACCCACTTTTTTGCCACATGTCATTTTTTCTAGATATCCTCACGTGATTTTCTCTCTAAAAGACTATTATAGTAATTTGAACACTAAAACTAATTTCTTTCTCTTATTAAAAATCAATTTTATTAATTTTTACATTTCTCTCTCTCATCTACATTTTTTAAATCTAGCTATGTTTCTAAAAATAAAATTTATTAACAAAATTAAAAATCAGATTTTTTATTAATATAGAAATAATAAAATAACAAAATTTTTATATAATATGAAATTTTCTAAAACACTAAACCTTTTTGAAACAAAATATTTTAAATTGGTCCTTTTTAAAAAAATATACAAAAAGATATAAAATTTCTACAAGCAATCTTATTAAAACAACCAGAATATTACAAACCAGAGTTTTTAATAAAACAAGATTTTTATAAAAATAATTTTTTTATAAAAAATCTTAAAACGAATGTTTAAAAATTTAAGCTATTTAGATAAGAAAGGTAAAAAATAGTATAATTGTTCTATTTCTTAAACTATTACTATATATAATTTTAATCATATCTTATATTAAAATGTCATACTGTAACTATTCGGTTTATTAATAACTATAATCTGTTTAAAAAATAGGAATTTAGTATATCTATCTATCTATCTGTCTGTCTATCTAGCTATAATAAAAAAAAACTAAGATGAGATATGATACAACTCTAAGCATCTTAATACTAAATTTCTTATTTTCTCTATTATTAATACTAAATTGAATACTAATAATATTACTTGTACTATTTTCAAAACTAAAAAATATATAATTTAATAAATTAAAAACCTATTTTTATATTAAAAAACATTTTTAGAAATAAAGTTTTACGATGTACAGAATACAACAAACTTTTTTTTATAAAAAAAATCATTTTTCTTAAAAATAAAATATTTAAAAAACCATAATTTTGTTATAAAATAAAAGTTTAAGAAAAATACATTATTGTTTATTTACTTAAAGTGGCTATTTATACGTAATATAATCACATTTTATCTTCAATCATGGTTTTATAATTCATAAATTTTAATTTATAATTATTTAATATTTTATTTATTCAACCCATATAATACACGGGGTACTAACCTAGTACGTATTCAACTTTATCTTGTATCTAGAGTAATTGTAATATTAATATGTTTTATATAAATAGAAATAAATTTTTTTTATTCTTTTCCAAAAGAGCGTAAGTGAAAACTTATTTAACAAAATAAATGATTTAAAAATTATTTACCAAAATAAGTGTTTGTTGAGAACTTACTTTTCTCACTCATATATATATTGGATGAAAATAAGCTCTGTTTAAAATAGTGTTATTTTTCTCAAAAATTTAAAGATAGCTTTCTAAAGAAAAACAAATTATAATTTGTTCGATTACAATATTTTATAAAAATGCTCTCTTAATGGTTTTAGTTCCTTTGTTAACGTTTTTAGCATTTTTAAATGTATTTTCAAATAGAAATGCTTTTAATCTCTCATAATTTTTTTAATTTGTTTAAAAAGTTTATAGAAGTTTATGTTTTAAATCTTTTTAATAGATATATTTTCTAGAATTGTTTATAAAAAATGAAAAACACATATTATAAAAATATTTTTACTAGAATAGAGGTATACATTGATTCGGTTTCGGGTTATTTGGTTTTCCGCTTTGATATTTTATTTAGCCATAACCAAAATATATGAATAAAAGTTTGGTTTGGTTTTCAAATTTATCCGAATACTCCAGTTGTGTTAGTTTGGTATAATTTTTATTTATTTATTAATAAGTTTAATATCCGAATACTACAGTTGTGTTAGTTTGGTATTAGTATGTTACAAACATAAATTATCATAAAAAGTTTTGAATTGTGAATTTGAAACTTATGGTTGACAGAAAAAACTTTGGAAACACTATATTCATTTTTTGGAAAACTTTATCGTGTTATTCGGTAAATATTGGTAATTTGGTTATAAACGACGTTAGTTTACGTGTAAAACACTTGTTTACTGGGTTAAAAATGAACCATACTAGTTTCTTGATTATTCGATTTGGTTAGGTCATTAATAATTCGATTCGGTTTCGTTTTCTGTTATGATCAAATAAAATTTCAAATCGAATAACCCAAAAACCGTACCAATGAAGATGCGGCTATTTTATATTAGAGAAAGCTTTTCGAATAAAATAAATGAAATTGTTTGAAAACAGTTATAGAAAATATATATCTGTTAAAGATCTAAAGCATAAAGGTCCATAAATTTCTTTTAAAAGTTAAGATATATTTATGAACTAGGTTATTAGCCCGTGTATTACACGGGTTAAAAGTTATAAATGTATAATTCAAATATGTAAACAAAAATATTTAAACTCTATCGTTTTTATTTTAAATTGATTATATAAAAATAAGGATTTGTGATCATACGGTTTAAAGGGTTAAATAAGATTTGAGATGATTGATATCATAGATTTAAAATCCCTAGAATGGTTGGTGGTGATTGAAGTAATTAAAAAAAAAACACTTCACACTTGTCGTTCAAAAAACTTAAAATAAAATAAAAACTTCAAGTAAAAAATATAGCATGATTTGTGGAAAATTTGTTAAAGAAAATTTAGGCGGGAAAGTTTTTGTGATGTGAAATCTGGTGATGACATGTGTCACCACATGTAATCATTTATTAGTATCGATGATTAAAAGAATGGGTAGTGTTATAGTAAAAATAATGTTTAATTTGAAAATCTCAAGAAGAATTGTTGGTTTGACACGTGTCCTATTGTTTTATAGTGAAGAGCATTTTGTTCATTGTGTCAAATACACCAGATCATTGTGTCTTATACGTTCTTGTGTCAAATATCAGTTTATTATGTCATATATTTTATAACATTTGTTATGTGTATTAATCATTATGTTTTACGTTTTATCATTTTGTGTTATTATTGTTATTGTTTTTATAGATTATATAACATTGTTATCTATCATTATATTTTACAATTAAAAGTGCACAACAATATACTTTCACCAATGTATTTATCAAAACTCATAGTGTTAAAAATAATACAATATTTTATTTTTGTCATTATTTTTTATACATTATATAAACTTATTGTTATCTATCAGTGTGTTTTACAATTAGCAGTACACAATGATGTTATTTCAACAATGTATTTTTCAAAAATCATAGTGTTCAAGATAACATAATAACGATCAAAAGACACAATGAGACATTGTGTTATTTTATTATGGTTTAATGTATTAGATTAATTAGTTGTTAATTTATTATTGTGATTTACATATTAGAGATATAAAATAATTGTAAGGATTATACTTAGAAGCTGATGCAACCAAAGAGCTCTCAGCATGCATATGTGAAGTACAAGGAAGTTACTTCGAAAGATTTGATATAACTCAGTGAGTTATGCTAAGTATCAAATCTTTTGAAGCCAAAAGACCAAATCTCCGAAGCCAAAGATAAAGTCTACTGAAGCTTCAAAGACAAAGTCTTTCGAAGCCAAAGACTAATTTCTTCCGAAGACAGAGAAGACATACTTTTTCTGAATCACCTTTTGACATAAGCTGACTACTTTCTGCTGACATCTCTGAAGACTCACCAACTAAGATGAGTTGGTGAAAAGTCCATACTTTTGTCAAACTATAGATTAAGGTCTTATGTCTGTAACTTTCTACTTTTGTACTTTTATTCTTTTTGTATTAGATAAGGATGTGAGCTATGGCATGTTATAGTCACTAGTCAAAAAGACAATCTACCTTTTGACTCTACATTGATCTTGTTGTCTAGATTAATGTTTCCAGCTGACCTTTAATGTATGGCCGGCTGTAGGACGTAGTATAAAGTATCTCAAGTACTTGTAATTTCTATGTAAGCTTTGTAACACTTATAAGAACTTGAGAGCAATATACATCATTCTTGAAAACCATATTAGTGTGTTCTTGTTATTGTTTTATTCTTTACTTGTGTTCTTTGTTTTATCATAAACCGGTTCCCTATTTGATCTACTAAGTGTTATAACTCTCCTAACACTGAGAAACTGTTGCATTGAACCCCTTCACCGGTCCTGTAATTGGTATCAGAGCTTATCAGGCTCTTGATTGTAAAATTTCACCATCATAGATCTCTTTAGTTTCATAAAACACTTATCAGCTCAAATTGCAACTCTCACAAAGGCTGATATGGAAACCGGTACCATGACAAAGTCTCCACTGATCACTCCTGATGACTTTGATACTTGGTGCCAACGTATGGAAGGGTTTATCAAGTCTCAAAACAGTAGGATATGGAGATCTATTGTTGAAGTACGTCACATCCCAAGCACCTCTTCAGTCACTGCTGGAGGTGGGATGATTCCAAAGGAAATGGCTGACTACTCTGATGAAGATTGGAAGAAAATTGATGTAGATCAGAAAGCCATGACCGCTTTCCAAACTGCTCTTCCAAACTCTATATACAGAGGCTTTAAGAAGCGCAAAACTACTAAGCAGCTCTCGGATGTACTGAAGCTTATATATGAGGGGTTTGAGGAAGCCAAAGAAAACAAGAAAGACCTCATGAAGCACCAGTTTGAGAACTTTGCCTGCAAGTCAGGTGAAACTATGACTCAATAATGCTTTAGGTATGTTGAGATTGTAGATACACTTGTGGATGTTGGAGTAAAACTTGAGAATAGGGAATTATGAGGAGTTCATGTTCTTTCTTCCCAGACAATGAACTCACTACTATATGGCCATTAAGAAAACTAAAAACTCTCTACCCTCACTAAAACAGAGCTGTATCTCTATCCTTAGTGGCTACCAATGGTATCATGCTTAGTGGCTATCTGCAATGAACATTCAGCCCTTCAACCCTTCATGTGGTTGAAAGGGATAGTAAAGAAACCACAACATCTTCTTATATGCTGCCTTGATAACTCACAAAAGGGTCTTTTCATCACCTTTCCTAAGACACCAAGGGAGAGCTACATCCAAGGAAGCCTATTCCAAGAGACAAACTCATATCAAACTTTTGTGTCTGCTGATGAAAGTTATGGCAACTTTCTCTTCACTCTTGAAGACTTGGATTGTATCCATCCAGATGATCTG
Source organism: Flaveria sonorensis (assembly GCA_025506505.1). Lineage (NCBI taxonomy): Eukaryota > Viridiplantae > Streptophyta > Magnoliopsida > Asterales > Asteraceae > Flaveria > Flaveria sonorensis. The sequence continues at coordinate 23,604,448 of CM046433.1, forward strand.
GAGTACATGGAGATAGTCCAGCAAATGGCTCTTCTCACTCACAAGGCTAAGAAGTTCTACAAGAGGACAGGAAGAAAGTTTCCTAGTAATGTATCTAGTGGAAAGTTTGGACTGGATAAAAGCAAAGTGAAGTGTTACAACTGTAACCAAATGGGCAATTTGCTTGGGAGTGCAAGGCACCAAGAACAAATGGTGGCCAAGCACAATCCAGGCCAAACTACACTGAGGGTGCTCCTAGATCTGAGAAGCCAAGCCAACCAAAACAACAAGCTGATGTTGCTATTAAAGAAAGAGGCTTTGACTGGAGCTTCTAGGTAGAAGATGTTTCTCCAAACCAGGCATTGAGTCCTTGAATAATTTAAAAGCTGATTTCAAAAGAGCTGAGAATGATTATAAACTTAAAATAGAAGATTTAGAGAAAACAATTCAACTCTTAAGCATGAGCACACAAATTACAGGATTCAAATCAAAGATCTCATTACTAAGTTAATTGAATGCCAGGCTGAGCTTGTGATCAGCAAAGCGAAGGTAGAAAAGTGTGTTCTTGAAGAGGAAACCTTCCAGAACATCATATCTTCATCCATGCATGCAAAGATTTTTTATCAGAACAGGCAGGGTGTGAAACTTGTCAAGATGAGCTGCCCCTCAAAGACCCCATCCAAGAAGAGGATGAAGATGAAGAGGAGATAATAAAGGATGGATCTGATGTGAGTGAAGAGAATCATCCTAAGAAGGGTCACTATCCTCCTAGAGAGAAGAAAGATTCAAGGATTACGAAGTCTGTGAGGAAGAACTTGATCAGGGCAGCTAAAAGAAAATCAAAGAAGGCCCAAAAGATCAAGACCACCTTTAACTCCAAGCAAAAACTAGTATTCATTCTCTACTAGATGTGAAGTTATGAAGACTGAAGACTTAACTATGGACTCTAGTAATAGGAGTCCTAGTTTATGTCCAAATCATCATGATCAAGAGAATAAGGCTAATCAAATATCCACCACTACTGCACAACCTGAACTATCTAGTTCCAAGAGCAAGCCTCACACTAAGAAGCATTCTGCATCATTTGTGAAGATGAAGAAGGAAGTGGAAAGAGATCAAGCTCAGCCATCTTCTCAGAAGAAGACTCTTAGAAATATGCCAACTGAATGCATCATGTGTGTTTCTCACTTTGCTAAGGATTGCATCTACAATCCTAAAGGTACCAACTATATGACAAAGAAGAAAACTTCTAAGAAGAAGAAGAAGATAATTTTGGAAGGAAAATCTCTTTCTTCCGGAAGCTCCATAGTGAAGAAGAAGGTAGGTGAAAAATTACCTTCAGAAGAAATATTAGTCTCGGAAGAAAGAAATGCTTCCAAAGTACTGAAGTCTGCTGTAGTGGATGCAAAAGCTTCTGAAGGTCCAGTCTCCAAAACTTCCAAAGTTATCAAAACTTCCAAAGTCTTGAAGGCCAAGTCTAGTCTTCCAAAGATGGTGTGGAAGATGAAGTAAGGCCATATGACTGAAAGTTCTTCATCTTCAACTGCAAATGATCCTTAGAGCTTGCATATAGGATCAATATCTGTTGAATTTTCTTCAGTTCACTTTGACAAGCCCAAGACCAATAAGGCTTGGGTTTCCAAATTTAACTAACCATCTTTTTTATGTAGAAACAGCTAAAGACCAAAGGGAATATATGGATCATTTATAGTGGTTGTTCCAGACACATTACAGGTAATGGCTCTTTGCTACAAAATATTAAAATACGTAATGGAGGGCCAGTTGCTTTTGGAGGAGAATTAGGTGGTTACATTAGTGGAAGGGGTAGAGTCATAAATGGTAAACTCAGCATTGAGAAGGTAAACTTTGTTAAGAAGCTTGGGTACAATCTTCTGAGTGTATCCCAATTTTGTGATTAGAGACATAACATGCTTTTTACTGAGCATGAGTGTATTGTTCTCAAGCCCAAGGTGGTCATTCCTTAAGAGCATATCATGCTCAGAGCCCCCAGGAAAGGGAACATATACAAGATGGATTTGCTTTCTATCTAAAGCTAATAGTGATGAGTCTTTCCTCTTGCATAAAAGAATATGCCATGTAAACTTTAAGAACATGAATAAATTAATTAAGAATGATTTGTAACTTGAATGCCAAACAAAGAGTTTACATGTGATGACCATTGTGTTGCATGCCGGAAAGGGAAGCAACACAAAGTGTCTCACAAGCCAAAGAAAAAAAACTCCATCACTACTCCCCTACACTTATTACATATGGATCTCTTTGGCCCCACTAGTGTAATCAGTCTAGGAAGGATCTTATATTGTTTAATAATCACAGATGACTTCACAAGATACACTTGGGTCTTCTTCCTTAGAACTAAATATACGACCTCTTAGATCTTGAAGAGCTTCATTCTGAACGTTGAGAATCAATGTGATCACAAGGTCAAAATCATAAGATATGATCATAGAACTGAATTCAAGAACCAAATCCTTGATGCATTTTATGATGAGAAAGGTATTACAAGACATTATAGTGCTCCCAGGACTCCTCAGCAAAATGGTGTGACTGAGAGAAGAAACATGACACTTATTGAAGCTGCAAGAACCATGTTATCTGACTCTAAACTGCCCATCACCTTCTTGGCTGAGGTAATCAGCACTGCTTGCTATATGCATAACAGAGTTTTTAGTAGTCAAGACTCATAGTAAGACTCCTTATGAGCTGTGGCATAAAAGGAGACCTTTTATTGGTTTCCTTAGATCATTTGGATGTCCTTGCACCATCTTGAATACCAAAGATCAGATAGCCAAATTTGATGAGAAGTCAGATGACGGACACTTTATTAGATACTCTTCCCAAGCTAAGGCTGATAGAGTATACAATCTCAGAACTAGAGTAGTTGAGGAGTCAGCCAATATGACCTTCAATAAGCATACACCTGCTATGAAAGGTTCTGGTCCTGATTGACTCTTTGATCTTGATTTAGTTACCAACTGTTTTAACAAATCTTATGAAGATGTTTCAGGATCTATAGGTAGCTTATCAACAGAAGATTCTGATCCAAGATTTAAGCTGAGAAGCCCAAGTTAGAAAACTACTTTAGCTCCAGTGGTAACAAACCCAACAATTGAAAATCCTGTCAGCATAATAATGACAAACTCTTCAGCTGATACATCTGAGGTGCTTACAAATTCCAACACAGAGGCACAAAACTCAAATGAAGGAGTTTCCAAAATAGGAGGAGACGGAGGTGGTGATGGTGATCAAGAATTTCTTGATGCTGATAACCACTTCATAGAAGACAATATCAATGATGTCACACACTCATTAGATCAAGTTACTCTTGATAAGTATGCTGATGGGGTGGGTGATACTCAATTACCAGATCTAAATGTCACCAATTTAGATCTCTCTAACCAACTTGCTATGATTCCTTAACTGAGAATCCACAAGTCACATCCCACCACAAACACCATTGGAGATGTTGAGACAGGGGTGAGAACAAGAGGACAAACCCATGATAAAAATGTTTGTCTTCGCTCTTGATTTTTGTCCCAGATTGAGCCTAAGAAGATTAATGAGGCTTTGAAGGATGGAAGTTTGGTTTAAGTAATGTAGGAGGAGCTACTTCAATTCAAAAGGCAAAAGGTTTGGAACCTATGTCCTCTTCCTCATGGGAAGACCACAATAGGTACCAAGTAGGTTTTCATGAATAAGAAAGATAATAGATGACTTGTCATCAAGAATAAGGCAAGACTAGTTGCTCAAGGGTACACACAAGAAGAAGGGATTGATAACACTAATGTTTTTACTCTTGTGGCAAGACTTGAAGTTGTTAGGATATTCCTTGCTTTTGCTACATCCAAGGATTTCAAGCTCTACCAACTTGATGTCAAGTGTGCCTTCTTATATGGGGTGATTGATGAGGAAGTGTATTTTAAACAATCACCTGGCTTTGTAGACTTAGATCATCCTGATTATGTCTGCAAGCTTGACAAAGCTCTCTATGGGCTGCATCAAGCTCCAAGGAAGTGGTATGGGACACTATCACAGTACCTTTGTTAGCATGGCTATAAGAAGGGTACTATTGATGGAACATTCTTCATTAAAGGAACAAGAAATGACTTGATGCTGGTTTAAGTTGATGTAGATGACATTATCTTAGGGTCATCTAATCCAAAGCTCTACAAAACTTTGAGAAGCTGATGAAGAATAGATTTGAAATGAGTGCCATGGGGGAACTCAATTTCTTTCTGGGGATTCAAGTGAAGCAGGTTGATAATGGCATATTCATAAACTAGTCAAAGTACGTGCAAGACAAACTTAACAGATTTCATCCGACTGAGTGCAAGGTTGCTAAAACACCCATAGCTAGAAATCACTCCCTAGGACCTGATCTTGAGGGGGAGTGTGTGGATAAACATCTCTATAGAGCTATGATTGCGACTCTTATGTACCTCACAGCCAGCAGGCCTGATATCATGTTCGCCACATGTATTTGTGCAAGATATCAAGCCTAGATGTCACACCTGGTTGCTGTCAAAAGGATTCTCAAATATCTCAAAGGTGCTCCCAAACTAGGCCTTTGGTGTCCAAAAAATTCTGACTTCAATCTGTATGCTTATACAGATAGTGACTATGGTGGCTACAATATAACTACAAAGTCTACATCTAGGGGGTGTCAATTTCTTGGTGAATGGATAGTCTCATGGCAATACAAGAAACAATCCTGTGTGTCTGCATCAACTGCTAAAGCTAAATACATTGTTGCTGCAAGCTGCTGTGGATTCAGAATCAAATGTTGGACTATGGATTCAACTTCAAAGAGACTCCCATCCACATAGGCAACAATAGTACTATCTCTATAACAGAGAATCCTATGCAACACTCAAAGACAAAGCATATCAACATCAGGTATCATTTGATTAGAGATAATTTTGAAAAAGGATTGACAAAACTAGTCAAAGTTAACACAAATGAACAATATGTTGATCTGTTTACACAAGCTTTTGATAAGCAGAGATTTAAGTATCATGTATCAGCTATTAGGATGATTAACTTTGAGTAGATTTTTCATAAACTAAACTCAAGATTATTTTCTCAAATATGTGTGTCGTGAGTTGCCTATATCATCACCAATATAAGCCTAGTTTACTTTGGAAGAAAATTTTCAAAATGATATTTCTTAGTGTTTTGAAAATTTAAGATATATTTTCTTTCAAAAGACACTAAGTTGATTTAGGAAGAAACTTGTGTCTTCAAAACTAGTAACTACTTACTAAGAAATTTACCTTCAGAAGAAATCCTAATATATCTTTCGAAGCTTAAATATGCTTCTAAGTGTTTATATGTTTTGAAGGATAATTTTCTTCTGAAAGCAATTAAGTCTCGCAAGCTTTATTCATCTTATGAATAACACTTCTGAAGTTTAATATCTTTCGAAACAAAATATATCTCGGAAGCAAAACTACTTTAAGTACTTTTCTTCTGAAGTTAATTTTTATCAAGCTAAAGAATATCTTCCGAAGTCAAATTGGCTTCGGAAGCTTTTCTCAAAACTTCCCGAAGATAAGTTACCTTCGGAAGATTTTAGACTTCCAAGAATACTACCTTTTTAGGCCCTTTTTCAGAGGTGGGATGACATCCGGATTTCAAAATTTATCCTTTTGCATTTACTTTGTCTCAAATCCAATACATATAAATATACCTTTAACGGTTCCTCTTCTTTCTCTTACCTTTTCATCTGCAAAGTTCAGACCCTAAACTTACCCACAAACTAACTTTGTTCTTACCTTTCTTCATTTCTAAGCTACTCAAAATGGCCAACCCTAATCCCCAAAATCAACTAGATTTTTCCAAGAAACTAAGCAGGAAACACAACCAAGTTTCTTTGTTATCATCTGAGAAAGATCCAGGTTTCTCAAATGTTTGCCGCTTCTTGTCTCAGTCCAACTACCTCATTAGCTTCATATTTGACCATCCTTTGTATGAAGATCAACTCCTAGAGTTCTTGAGGACCTACCCAGAGGTCATCTTGGACAGTGAGAAGGCACTGTTTGCCACAGTGCAAGGGAAGACAATTTTCATCACTCCAGCCACCATCAACTCTCATCCGAGGCTGAATGATGAAGAAGGCAAATTGTCTTTCCCCAAATCTGCTGTAAACAACTCATTCTGGCAGATGCTCTATGAAGGGGACTACTCTATAAGAACCTTCAAGAAGGGTAAGGTTTCCTCTCAATGGAAGTACCTCCTCCATGTGGTCATCCACTCTCTGTCCAATAAACATGGAGGTTGGGACCAGATTCTTGAGGACTTATCTTACATAGTCTATAGGATGGTTCAAGGGGTCAAGTTTAGGTACTCTCATTTTATTTATACAAACCTACTTGCAAACTTGGACTGCTTGGAGTATTATATGCTCCTTAGATATATTCAACACATTCTTAACTGTAAACTGGGCTCACAGTTAAGGGGAACAGGTAATACTCTTAATTGGGATAGATGAAGCCCGATATCTTCAAAACAATAAGAAAGTCAATTGTTGGCTTCTCAGGGGTAGAATCAGCCCTGGTCCCAAAAATGTTAGAGCTCGTTGCTCAAGGTGACAACTTGGCAACACAAGCCAATGTTGAATTCACACCTTCTATATCTGCACCACCCACACAGCTGCAAATCACCATCACCTACACCAAAAAATCCACACAAACAGCTGCTCAGCCTACTCAGATTTATCAGGCCCTCATACAACTACCCATGCAGGAAGAAGTGGACAATAGAGCTCCCACTTCCCCTAAGGAGTAGACCACTCCAATCAGTTCTTTGACCAATGTTGAGGTTCCTCATGCTCATACTGATGAGCTCATTACCCCAGCCTTAAGCCATCACCCTAAGTCTCAAAACTCTAGTGATCAACCTTCAGGGGAAAGCTACCATCCCCATCCTTTAGACTTAAACCAACCCATCCCTGATATTCAATTCTATGATGATGAGGATATGGGATTTAGTGAGTACCATGAGTCTCTCTTCTCCACCCCTATTCAAGGAGAGATGAGTGCTCCTAAATCACCCATATCTAGCTTACATCATCCAACCCTAGCTGAGGTGGACCTCCCTGAACCTCTTTAGGAAGTCCATATGAAAGAGGCTCTCACTTCTGTAAGTGATTACATTATTAAGACCTCAACCATGGCAACCCAGCCCATTAACACTTCTCTTGAAGCTGTCATGGTGCAGGGGAAATCCAGCAGCTAAGAACTCCAAGTTGGTGATGAGGAAGAAGACTTTGGTCCTATTCTCTCATCCCCCCATGATTCTTTTGATGAAGATAAGGGGAGTCTGCAACTAAAGATGAAAAAATTGTCTAAAACATGCACCTATTTAGTTTCAAAGGTTAGTCACCTGGAATTTTAGGTGGCTACCTCACAATGACAGGTAGGTGACTAGCAACTTGAGATCACCGATCTCAAGAGCAAGTTAGCTGAGAGACCTTTAGGCAAACTCAACCAGGTCCACAAACCAGGTTCACAAGAACTTGTGGATATCGTGGACCTAACCCTTAGCTCCCTTATGCAAGAGGGTGATGCTACTAAAAAGGGGGAGAAAGTCCTACCTATAATCATAGAACCTAGGAGTTTTTCCTAGAGTATAGACATGGAGGACTCACCACCCTCACTTGCAGTTTTCCATACTCAACAACTTCCTCAGGCCCACATTGATGTTGATTCCCTGATTCAAAGCGTGTTTGAGGAGGGTATACCAAGGGCAATGTCTACCCCATCCTACCGTGCTGAAAATCTAATATTGGGGTATACCAAGGGCAATGTCTCAAAACTCTAGTGAACAACCTTTAGGTGACAATTACCATCCCCAACCTCTTGATCTAAACCAACCAATCCCAAACCTTGAATTCTATGATGATGAAGACATGGGCTTCAGATAGTATCATGAGTCTCTCTTGTCCACCCCAGCTCAAGGAGAGATGAGTACTCCTGTTTCTCCCATGTCTAGCCCACATCATCCACCTACTACTAAGGTGGATCTCCCTGAACCTGTTTAGGAGGTTCATATGGAAGAGGTTCTCACTTCAGCAAGTGACAACATTATTAAAACCTCAACCATGGAAACCCAGCTCATTGACAATTCACTTAAAGATGTCATGGTACAGGGGAAATCCAATAGCCAAGAACAAAGTGCTGGTGATGAGAAAGAAGACCTTGGTCCTATTCTCTTATCCCTTATGATTCTTCTAATAAAGATGAGGGGAGTCTGAAACTAAAGGTGTAAAAACTGACAAAATCATGCACCTATTTAGTCTCAAAGTTAAGTCACCTGGAATCTCAGGTGACTGTCTTACAAAGAAGGGTCAATGACCAGCAACTTGGGATCACCTATCTCAAGGGCAAGTTAGTTGAGAGACCACTCCGGAGAACTCAACTAGGTCCAGAAGAACCTGTGGATGTGACAGACCCAACCCCAAACTCACCTATGCAAGAAGCTGATGCTACCAAAAAAGGGGAGAGTGTCCAAACAATCACAGAACCTCGAAGTTCTTCACAGATTATGAACTTTAAGGATTCACCACCCTCACTTGCAATTGTCCATACTCACCAACCTCCTCAAGTCTACATGGATGTGGACTTACTCATACAAAATTTGTTTGAGGAGGGTATTCCCAGAGCTATGCCTACCCCTATCTCCTCACTTTGAGAATCCAATCATGGGATAGAGGTATGACACTGATAGAAGAGCTCTAGTCATCTTTGGATCTCAAGGTCAACAGGAAATTTTTAACTTTTTCAACCTTAGCTTCTATGAGAGCATCCATCTGATTGATCTTCCACTTATCAACCCAAGTCAAAACAGACAATCTGCAGGATTAGCAGATAGGATTCAAGAAAGGGTGTTTGAAGAATACAAGCTGAGGTCAAGACTATATAGACAAAGGCTAGCAGGTAAGACTTTTGGTCAAATAGATGTTGAGGTGGACCCTACGATTAGCTTCGAAAAGGAAGCCTTGACTGAAGGCCCAAAAGTTGAACCTGTGAACCTTGAGACAAGAAATTCTTCAGCACCCATTACCCTCAGTGAGGCACCAGCTGGTGAAGGTGCTTCACAACCTCTCTCTGGCTAGAGCTTGATTACTGAATCAAGCAATGAAGGCCAAAGCTCTCTCCACTTTGAGTCACCAAGCCCTGTGAGTGACAAAGGGAAAAGGAAATTGATTTCTGAAGAGATTGAGGAGGAGGAAAGAGAGAGGAAAAGGAAGCTAAGGGGAGAAAGTTCAAGAGGGTTTTCAAGGTTCATGGAAGCTGCCATCAGGGCTGTCCCCTGGCCAAATACTCAGGATGATGAGTTGAGGGTAGCCAGGATAAACTACTTGGGGACCAGAAACTACAATGTAAATGAACTACTCTCTCTCCCCTTAGATAAACTGAATGAACTGACTGACAAGGAGTTATCCAAAGAAAGAAAGGAGGCAGAGGATACAGCATTGCTCCTTAAAAACATGGAAGAAAGGAGACAGAAAAGGCTCTATAAGCATGCTCCTACCCTTTCCCCAATTCAAGAAAGTCCTGAGACAGAAGCTGTGGCAACTGTACAACCTCAGGTAGACAAGGAAGCTGATAGACTGGACATGATCAACTACCTGAGTGCCACAGGACTCTATCAGGCATCTGCACTTCTTCCCTTATCATATGAGTATGTTGAATTTGAGTATCTCAAGTAGCTGGAGCAACAAATCATCTAGGAACGAAAGGCTGCTAAGAGAAAACTAAAGGAAAAAGCTGTAAAGTCAAGAGTCATCATCCAAAAGAGCCAAAAGAAGTCTGCTGATAGACAAAGGATGATGAGCTTCTTGAAGTTGTATGGATTCTCTAGAAGGATGCTTGGTTCAATGTCTTTATCTACTATGGATAAGCACATCAGAGTGATCAAGCAGAAGATTAAAAAGGGAGAGCTTGTTAACTTGCATTCTCTACTAAGTCCAGCTCAACCTGAAGTTAAGGTCAAGGTTAAACCCCTTGAGACATCATAACCTAGACCTAGAGCTGAATAGCCAACTTCATCTTCTGATCCACAGCAGGGTCCTCTTCACTCTCCTTTTGAACCTGTGAGAGAAGAGAACTCAACTGAGAGAGACACAGTAGAACAACCTGGTGCTAAAACCCAATCCTCTTAGTTAAAGACTTCAAAGAGGAGGAAAAGGATGGCCATAAAGAGTGTTCCCAAGAAGAAGTCCAAGCATCCACCTCTACACCTCAAGATGAGTCAGAGCATCTTGAGGTAGTACAAGAAGAGGCTACTCAACAAACTCCAACTCTAGTAGAGCCTCTTACAACTGGAAGACCCATCTTATCCTGGACTTTGCTGTTAATCCAGATAGGTGGTATGTCATCAGAGATCAAGGAGGTCAAGATGTTTATTTCTGGCAAGATATGCTCAATCTTCCTCTACATGATCTCCATGACATGAGAAGATATTATGAGACTTTGAAAGATCCTAACCAGATGATGAAGAAATGTATGGTCTTGATCCTAATGAGGATTGTCAACGTGTGAATAACTTCTTTGTTTTGGTAGCATCAACTTAGAGGGAGTTTAAAAGGTTATATTAGAAGGTTGATGCAACCAAAGAAGCGAAAACAATCAAGGAGCTTCCTGCATGCATGCACTGATGTACAAGGTAGAAGCTACTTGAGAAGTTTCACACTCATCACATAAATATTCTAAGTGTAAAACCTTCTAAAGCCAAAGACCAAATCTTTCGAAGCCAAAGATGAAGTCTTCTGAAGCTTCAAAGACAAAGTGTTTCGAAGCCAATGAAGTGAAGACTGGTTTCTTCCAAAGACAGAGAGGACATGCTTTCTCTGATCTACTTTTCCATAAAGCTGATTTACTTTCCGCTACAACTCTGATGACTCACCAACTTATAAAAGTTGGTGAAAAGGTCCATGCTTTAGTAAATTGTAGATTATGGTCTTGAGTCTGTAACTTCCTACTTTATACCTTTTACCCTTTTTATAATATATTAGGATGTGAGCTATGGCATGTCATAGTCACTAGTCCAAAGGCAATCTGCCTTTTGACTTTACATTGATCTTGTTGTCTAGATTAGTGTTTCTATCTGGCCTTTAACGTATGACAGGCTGTAGGATGTAGTATAAAGTATCTTAGGTCCTTGTATTTCTTTTTATGCTTTGTAACACTTGAAAAAGAACTTGAGAGCAATATACAACATCCTTGAAAACCATATTACTCTGTTCTTTTTCTTAGTTCTGTCTCATAGTTTACTTGTGTTCTTAGTATCATTTACGTAAACCCGGTTCCCTATTTGATCTGTGAAGTGTTCTAACACTCTCCTCATTATGAGACTGATTGTATTGACCATCCCTTAACCGGTCCTGCAGTATCTTTACTTGCTTGTCATGCTTGTAGGACCGATTACGTTTCAACAAAAGTTTTACAGTTGAAGATTATCAATTAAAAACACTTACTAGATCAAATAGAGAACCTTGCAGTGAAATAATAAACTAATAAGTAAGAACACTCAAGAACACAAAGATTGGTATTCAATGATGATGTATATTGCTCTCAAGTTTTTTTCAAGTATTGAAAATCTTAGTCATAAGACTGATACATGAGATACTTTATACTACAACCTATAGCCGGCCATACTTTGAAGGCTAGCTGTACACTAATCTAGACAACATGATCAATTTAAAGTCAACAGATAGTTTGGCTTTTGACATGTGACTATGAAATGCCATAGCTCACATCCTTAGTATTACAACGAGGATAAAAGTACAAAATTTGGAAGTTACAGGAAAGAAACCATAATGTACAATTAACAAAAGTAAGAAGGTAATCATCAACTTATATAAGTTGGTGAGTCTTCGGAGCTGGCAACGGAAAGGTCTTTTGCTTTTGTCAAAAGTATGTCAGAGACACATGGCTTCTTAGTATTCTAAAGAGTTCAGTCTTCAAGCTTCGGAAGACTTCGTCTTTTAGCTTCGGAAGACTTCACTTTTGGCTTCGGAAGATTTCTATCTTTGGCTTTGGAAGATTTGACACTTAGTTACTTTTCTTTATATATTGTCAAATCTTCCAAAGTACTTCCATCCTTGTACTTCAATGCATGCTGAGAGATCTTTGGTTAGCATTAGCCTTTAAGATAATCCTCTTGATCTTACAATGATTATTGTAGACTTTGGATTGTACTATCTCAAGGTGAGTTTCATAAACTTTTTTTAATATATTTTACTTTATGGAAAAGCCTGCTCAAAGTGTTTGGATTGTGTTGTACATAAATTTGTTTTGGACTTGCATTAGACTGGCATGTGTGGTTTGAGTCATACGATCGAGTCTAGATTCCTTTTAAGAGTATTAAACTTGTATCGGACTGTCATGGATCATTATTGTTAGTACTAATGGATTGACACCCCACCCTTGTTGTCGGTATGCTAGCCAAGACTAACATGGCCTGTGCGTGCCATTGGGTGAATAGAAACCGGTTATTTGGACTTGCATTAACATAATCAATGAATGAAAGTCTTGCAAGAAATGAATGGAGGTTCACAGTCATTGGGTTGTTAGCTCAACTGTGTGCAGTTTAGCTAACCCATGAGGATGAACACAGGGGTCAATCTTTGTGATTGACTAATATGTATGAAACGAGACCATTGTCGCTTGCCCCGGCACTAGAGTCAGCTTCGTGCACAATGTTAGGGTTCTATTTATAGACTTCGGCCCAGTACTAGCTTCGTGCACAATGTTTGGGGTATAGTATACGACATTGGCCTAGATGAAAGTGAAAGATAATAAAGTACGAAACGAAAGATTATGAACGATGATGAAAGATAATAAATGATTATTATCAAGATGTACGTAGGATGTGTGATCACGAATGAAAGTAATGGAAAGGTTTTTATTAAAAGTAAAGTATTTTAGTATATAAACTAGAACTCACCCAGCGTCGCTGACTTTTTATATGCATATCAGTTGGCAGGTAATCGATGATGCTGAGGAGGTGCAGGCATGGATGCATAAGCTACTAGGGAGGATTCGAGTTTGGCATCCATATTTTGAAATCTCAATGTATTAATACAATTTTTGGGTTGTAAACGAAATGATATGATAATTTGACATGTTTTTATTTATTAATGAAAAGTTAAATTTCCGCTGCAAAATGAGGTGTTTTATATTATTTATGCGATGATTGACCAACTGTAAGTGTCTTGGGAACGGGGCCTTATAGGAAGACTTTGTCTTTTAGCTTCAGAAGACTTCACTTTTAGCTTCAGAAGATTTGTATCTTTCCTTTACAAGATTTGACACTTAGTTTTTTTTCTTTATATATTGTCAAATCTTCCAAAGTACTTCTTTCCTTGTACTTCAGTGCATGCTGAGAGATCTTTGGTTAGCATCAGTCTTTAAGATAATCCTCTTGATCTTACAATGCTTATTGTAGACTTTGGATTGTACTATCTCATAGTGAGTTTCACAAGCTCTTTTAATATATTTTACTTTGGGGAAAAGCCTGCTCAAAGTGTTTGGACTGTGTCGTATCAAAATTTGTTTTGGACTTGGATTGGACTGGCATGTGTGGTTTGAGTCATATGATCGAGTCTAGATTCCTTCGAGAGTATTAAACCTGTACCGGACTGTCATGGATCATTATTGTTAGTACTAATGGGTTGACAGCTCACCCTTGTTGTCGGTATGCTAGCTAAGACTAACATGGCCTGTGCGTGCCATTGGGTGAATAGAAACCGGTTATTTGGACTTGCATTGTTCATGAGATTATGTTGGTGTCTATGACTCCTATGTTGACTTTTTAAAGCATGTCTTTTCAGGTAACAAGGTTTAAGTACTCCGACAATGGACTTTATACTAGACCGCTCCTACAAAAGCATTAGACATTTAGACTATATTGGTTTTTGACATTGAGTTATTATTGTGGTTGTAATTGTTTTGGATGGAACTTGTACCGATTGTTCTGGTTTGGAACTTTTAGATTATTTGTGCATTTATAGAATAACGTTATGGTATTGATTGTTCTTGAAACTTATTCTTTTGTGTCGGGTGAAGTCATGATCCATTGATAGATAATTCCTTTAGAGATTCTAGAAGGCCCCCAATGTGTTATGACGATCCCATCCGTCGTATCCTCGTGTTTCCGCTACTAGTGGGAGTGTGACATCCAAGATCTTAAATGTCGACATACAAACGTGGTCTCTCTTGTATATTAATTTTTTTTTTTTTTTTTTTTTTTTTTTTTTGCATTTGAAGTTGAAGATAAACACTAATTGATTATTCTAGTATAATGAAATAGACATTTATAAATCGAATAACATAAATTTATAAATTTCAAAAAACGCTTCAAACATAAACATGACGTATCTACCATGTTAACATGGAATCAGGAGATTAGGGAGAACCAAGTTCAAACCCAACAATATAAAAAGCGAATGAATCAAAAAAAAAATCAATAAAAGAAAAAACAATAACACTTTAACTGGAATTGATCTTTTTCATGACATTGCACAACAAGGGATGCACATATCATGAACTTGTTTCCGTCTAGTCCATGTATAATCTTTTATAGGTGTTGAACTCTCATTTTGCTTTCTTGTTTGGCCAATGTGAGATAGTTACATATCTATATTACTATACAGAGGAACAAAGTTGTTGTAAACAACAAGTTGTTTATGCATAATCACTTGTATCAAATGCAACAACATTATTTTTAAGTGTCTTAAAATGTATTAAAATTATATTGTTGTCCAAAGAGTTGTATTATTTAGTAGTATATATACAATATATATATATATATATATAAAGATAGGTGAGGGATCAAATGAAAACCAACTTCTTAAAAGAAAACCATGAAAACCATCTCTAAACAATCACATATTTTAGATATTTTATTTTATTCTTATTATTTAAATGACATTTTAATAAATGTCCATATCACCATTTTAGGTAGTTATAATTAATGGGATCCCATTATTTAATCTCCGAATAAGTTTTATTATTTTGAAAAATTCAATATTTTATCCAATTTCTCTAATTTCAAACATTAAAAGTAAATTAATCGACATATAATCCATTATGATAAGACTCTATTTATTTTTTCTACTATTCTTTTTGCCATGTTATATGTTTACCTTATTTTGTGGCCCATCAAAAACCTACTCAAAAATATTGTTTTCACAATTTTATCAATCTTTTATGGAGGACACATGAGAGGCAATAAAAAGAAATGGCCAAAAACTCAAACTTGGAAGGTAAAACTAAAAACCAAAAATGAATAAAGAGGGTTTAGATGTAATAATTTTTTAATAATATAATGTATTTTTGTTTTCTTGTTGTCAAGTTTTTTCAAAGGAATTAAGTTTTCTTTGTTTGGTGGACATAAGTAATGTTAGCGGCAATAAAATTTTTTTTTGGAATGAACTAAGACACAATGTCATAAGATATTCATTTTCGATCTTACTTGCTTCATCAGGTTTGGAATTGAGTTATTATTGGTAATTTAACTTTATCGCGACGGACCACCATGATATCTTCAATTTTGGCATTTGGTGATGTTTTTATTGGTTTCAAATTTAAAATTGGTGACAAATGACAAACCTCAAACTTAATTGCACAAACTGTCTGGTTTGAACACGAACAACATAATGTTGTTAAGTATATGTAATGTCGTTGCTATACGTAACGTCGTTGCTACGTATACGTAATGCCGTCGCAACGTATACTTAATGCCGTTGCTACGCATACGTAATGTTGTTTCCACGTAGACGTAACGCCTTTGCTACGTAGTCGTAATGCCGTTGCTACGTAGACGTAATGCTGTTTCTATGTATACGTAACACCTCCGTTGCTACGTGTACGTAACGACTTTGTTCCAAAGATTTTTTATTAAATGGAGTTTATAGTTGGTACATATATGTGAACTTTCATCCTTAGTTTTTCTTCTCCATCTTTCTTCTAGTTGATATAATTTATGGTGGGTGGAGTTATTCTATAAAGTGTATTTTTGCTACAAAGTGTGAGAAGACATAATTAGGTTAAAAAAGTCATAAAAAAATTATATCTCACAATCAATATGGAATTTCAGAAAAGTACTTCGGAGTCTCTGTTCCTCTCGTAGTCCTCTTTCAGAAAAAAAATAAAAAAATTTCATTGTGTCTATTATGACACAATGACGTCATTGTGTCTTTCATAATGACACATTGTGTCTTTCATAAATGACACAATAAAAAAAACGTTAATTTTTTTATTTTTCATTTATTTGTTTTCTTCGTGAGGACGGCTAGGGGAACAAAAGCTCGGAATTAATTTTTTGAAATTCGATTTACATTGTGAGATATAATTTTTTTGTGATTTTTTTAACTTATTGTGTCTTTTTAGAATTTGTAGCAAAAATACACTTTGTATTTGAACCTCTTTCATTTATAGTTAGCAATATTTATACATTATGACACATATGCACCACATTATTGTCTTATCAAACGTTACACTACTTACATATACGTAACATTGGACCCCTTCAAAATGTTTTTATGGATATGCGTACATTCAAGTATGTACCACATTGTTGCAACTAAAATTGATTGTCGTTCACAATATTAAAAAATAAAAAAATAGTTTAGTGATAATTTTCTTAATAAGTTTCTATTGAAAAGAATAAATTATAAGAGAGAGAAATAGTTATTTTAGAAAGTTATTGATTGTGGTTTGTTTCCGAATTAAAAAAATAGTGTTTTTCTATTATACCCTTAATGACCATTAATAACTCCTTAATTATCCAATTAATTACAATAATACAATTAACCGATTTTAAGCATGGATCAAATAAATCAATACTTATAAAGTAGTTTTCTTAGTTTTTAATTATAATGTGGTTTACATTAGAACCCACCCCTACAAAGATATACATGTATACATACACACACACACACACACACACACACACACACACACACATATATATATATATATATATATATATATATATATATATATATATATATATATATATATATATATATATATATATATAACACATATATGTATACATGTACTACTGCTCATGCATTTAACACACACAACCCAAACACATTAAATTCACGTACGTATAAAAACACAAATAACACCCCACTTACACTTGCATACAAACTAAATCCGCAATCAACACACACAAAAATTCACACACACAACAACGAGTTTTCTCATATACACAAACACATCACACACACACACACATCATAACACACATACACAGACACTACATATTACCTAAACAAACACACACTACATATTACCTAAACACGCAACACACATATAATAACCCACCACACACATCACACATGCATAGATACCTGCACCCATACACTTACACACTCTCTATTCTCATTATCTATCACACTCACATTAATCACGCACCCCATATTCATATGTACACACCAACACCCAACATATAAACACACGCACACAACTCACAAAAACAGGTTATGCGCGCATACACACTTGATCCACACCTGACATACACATTCGTGCACACATACATGTCACATACACAAACACATGTACACACAATTCTTGCATACACACACACCCTGCAACATTCGGACCGGTTTTGTTCAAACACATCGAGCAGTCTAAATCGAGAACCGAACAAGATCATTATCAATCGAATGAACAAGTTTTTACCTAACACAACAACTCCAATGAGGATGAAGTTATGAATCACTTCCACGAGACACACCGCAACCAAAAACCCTATAACAAAACGGTAAACTCATGAATCATGGCGCTGTTTGAATCTAATGTCGTCGTACGATTAGTTCGAGAGTCAAAGGTTACCTACAATGATGCAAAGAACGCCGGTTGATGATCTCCTCAACGTGTTTTTTTCTCAATGGTGTTGGGTCATTTGGGTCAGTAAATAGGTTGTAGCCCATCGAGTCGCGCCGTGCATGCTGGGCTTTAAGCCCATGCATTCGTAAGGTTTTTTTTTATGTAACTGTAAGTTGATGGAGTCCAGGTTGGGAGTGAGTCTTGTGGGTTGTTAGCACCTTTTCAGTTGTTTGTTATTCTTTATTGTGGAGTCTGTGTTGCTATATATATAGCATCAAACTCATTGAATAAGATTATCCAGATATTTAAGTGAATACTTTGATATCCTTAAAGCCATTTCAAGTGGTATCAGAGCACATACCTGGTGAGTGAGTGAGAAATACAGCTTCAATCAAGTCTATGGCAGAGGAGACGGTTTCATATCAAAGTGTTCCACGCTTTGACGGTGACTATAACCATTGGTGTTTAGTTATGGAGAACCAGTTGAGATCAAAGAAGTATTGGTTAATGATTGAAACCGAGATTCTAGTACCCAAGGAAGCCGAGACCTTGACTGCTGCTGAAAAGAGCCAACTTGATGCGATGAAGCTTAAGATTTGAAGGCCCGCAATTATCTGTTCCAGTCGATTAACCGAAAAATTATTCGTACCATGGCCCAGAAGGAGAGTGCTAAGCAAATTTGGAACGCTATGCGTACCAAGTATCAAGGAAACACGCGAGTGAAACGAGCTCAATTACAGCATTTACGTCGTGATTTCGAGATGCTAGAAATGAAGGAAGGAAAATCCATTGCTGACTATTTCAATCGTGTCATGACTATGGCGAATGAGATGTGCCACTATGGTGAAACAATGACCGATGTTACGATTGTGGAGAAGATATTGCGGTCCCTTACGGAAAATTTCAACTTTGTTTTCTGCACCCTTGAAGAATCCTGGGATATAGACAAACTCACCATCGATAATTTACAAAGCTCCTTTCTTGTGCATGAACAAAATCTACGTCGAAAACCACAGGAGGATCAAGTGATGAAGATAGAGAATACAACGCAGCTTAATCAGGGACAAGGTCGTGGTAGGTCCTCTGCGGGTAGAAGACGAGGCCGGGGGTGTGGAAGATCCCGTCCCAACTCGATAAATCATCTGTGGAGTGTTACACATGCCATCAGCTGGGTCACTTCTTGTATGAGTGTCCCAAAGCCGATCGTGCTACAAACTATGCTGAGTTTGATGAAGGCGAAGACTTACTTCTCATGGCACGTGCTGAGATGAATACAGAAGGTATGTCTAGCATTTGGTTTTTGGATTCAGGCTGTTCCAATCATATGACAGGCTCTAGATCTTGGTTTATCAATTTGGATGAAAGTTATACATACACTATGAAGTTGGGTAACGATCTTAAACTATTGGTCAAAGGTATTGGTGACATTAGGTTTGAGATTGAAGGAGTGACTCAAGTAGTCACTAGAGGTTACTATGTCCCCGAATTGACATAGAACCTGTTATGTGTTGGCCAATTATAAGAGAAGGATCTTACGATAATTATCCGGCAAGGTACATGCAAAATTTATCACCCTCGTAGAGGTTTAATAGTGACATCCTTAATGACTAGAAATCGCATGTTTCTAGTAAATGCCACTAGTAAAACTTTGTCTAATCAATGTTTGAAAGTAACCTCTGAACAACATACACAACTATGGTACCGAAAGTTGGGGCATGTGCGCCACAAATCCATACGTACAATGCAGTATAGACACATGTGCTAGGCCAACCAAAAGTAGCTGATCAAACTAAAGTATGTGAAGTTTGTCAACTAGGAAAGCAACAAAGGGAGCCAATTCCAAAGAAAAGCACATGAAGAGCAACCTGTAGATTGCAGCTGGTACGTACTGACCTGTGTGGTCCCATCTCCCCTGTGTCTCCTAGTGGAAAAAGGTACTTACTTGTCTTTATTGATGATTTCACTAGAAAGGGGTGGACCTATTTTTTAGACAATAAAGATGAATGCTTTGAGGTCTTTAAAAAATTTAAAGTCATGGTAGAAAATGAAATCGATGCCACCATTAAAAGCTTACGAAGTGATGGGGGGGGGGTGAGTTCAATTCCAAACCATTTAATGATATCTGTGAAAATCATGGTATCAAAAGACAACTAACTACTGCCTACACTCCACAACAAAACGGAGTGGCAGAACGCCAAAATAAAATAATTATGAATATGGTTAGGTGTCTTTTTGTAGACAAAGCATTACTAAATGGTTATGGTCAGAAGCGGCAAAATGGGTCGGTCATGTCATCAACATATGCATCACAACAGCCCTGGAGGACAAGGTACCGGAGGAGGCATGGTCCGGGACCAAGCCGAATGTTGAGTCTGTATTGCTATATATATAGCATCAAACTCATTGAATAATATTATCCAGATATTTGAGTGAATACTTTGATATCCTTGAAGCCATTTCAGATGGCAATGGAGTTGGAATGAGGATGATCGGTCGCAGATGAGTTCGACCGAAGTTGAGTCATGAGTAGGGTTTAGGAAACTTATAAGTTACATATTTACACTAAGGTCCTTCTATTCTAAAGGATTTAATTTCCTATAAAAATGCTCTATTGACGCAACAAGTTCCTACACTTTCATTTTTACTTTTGATTAATCCAAAACCTTCAAATGTAACTTTGATAATTTAAAAGATGTGACAAGTTTAAATATAACAGTTACGTAACTTAAATAAGTTACACGTGTCTCGAGTCTCGTCATTGCATGTGACCGGATATTAAATTTTTGTGAATTTATAAAATAAATAACATTTAGGGTGAGGTTATTCTACAAAGTGTATTTTTACTACAAAGTGTGAGAATACACAATGAGGCTAAAAAAGTCACAAAAAAAATTATATCTCACAATTTAAATCGAATTTCCAAAAAGTACTTCGAAGTCTGTGTTCCTCTCGTCGTTTCCTTTCAGAAAAAAATAAAATAAAAATTAAAAAAATTTCATTGTGTCTTTTATGACACAATAAAGACACAATGACGTCATTGTGTCTTTCATAAATGACACAATAAAAAAACGTTAATTATTTTTATTTTTTGTTTATTTTTTTTCTTAGTAAGGACGGCTAGGAGAAAAAAGCTCGGAATTACTTTTTTGAAAT
This sequence comes from Flaveria sonorensis, assembly GCA_025506505.1. NCBI lineage: Eukaryota > Viridiplantae > Streptophyta > Magnoliopsida > Asterales > Asteraceae > Flaveria > Flaveria sonorensis. The sequence goes on from CM046433.1 coordinate 23,625,447, forward strand.
TCGATTTAGATTGTGATATTTTTTTGTGATATATAGCAAAAATACACTTTGTATTTGAACCTCTTTCTAACACTTATATAAGTTTAGGTTTCACGTAACTTAAAAATAAATACATATTCTTTTATTAAATATATAAATGATTTGAGAATAACGGTCACTTTTGGTGCTAGTCATAATAATCAAATCGAATTACAAGTTAGTAAACAAACCCGGGTAAGTGACAAATGTCAGACATAAAACCATTTATAAATAGTTGATACTCTAGTAAATCTTTGAAGATTTTTACAAATCGTACATGGACACCAAGTCTATTTAGAGCCAACATTCGTATGATTAGCTTTAGCATTTTTAATAAAACTATAAACGCCCAACATTCATATGATTAGCTTTAGTATGTCCACTCTTACACATCTAATATTCTCTACCTTCCATCTTGAAAATTAAAATAATCAAATATGTGATGCAATTTATATACAGCTTTGGGTACTCTAAGGCAGTGGATCCTAACCTATATTTTAAGTATTCTATTTCATATGTATATATTTTAGCAGGTGACTATTTAAGAAAAATTCAGCAACATTTACCTTAACTTCCCAAGTATGTGGATAAATCGCAACCTTTAAGGAGTTAAAAGGAAATAAAGCTGACTTTTTCTTTAAAACTCACTTGTCAAAACATATACACATCCTAACAACATAAAATACTCAAAATATACTAAATAGGAGACAACCAGAAATTTTTCTCTATGACGGGCGTATAGTTTAATTGTTATCCTAAATGCATCGCATGCAAATATATATATATATATATATATATATATATATATATATATATATATATATATATATATATATATATATATATATTACATAAATATATACATATATATATATATATATATACCATATATGCAGGATCATATATGGGAATAGAGGGAAAACCATAAAAACTGTCTTGAAACTTAGACAAGGCTAGAAGATTAAGAGAAATTTCCTGGAACTTTGGTGATTTTACACAGCCATTTTCAAGCATGCTAATATGTGATCAGTGAAGGTCAGACCCTTAACACGCCCCATGCCCCACGCCTTCTTGGCTTTATGGATTAAACGGGGTCCTTAGAGTTTGACCACCATATTAACATCTTAGATGGGTTGTAACCCTTTCCATTGAACCCTCTTAAATTTCTACCTTGTTGAGTTTCCAAACCTTTTTTTTTTCTGATTTTGAAGAAAATATAAATGAAGAAAATTTTAAAGAAAAAATTAATGATGAAATTTTAAAATTATCAAAGTTTGCTGATAAGCCAACACAAAGGATGTACTATTATCCTAGACCAACTTCGCAGGATGTTCTACTAGAGGAACTATATCACCTGAAAATTTGGTCAACTAAAATCATGTATTTTGTTGAAAATGGGTATGGTCGCCCACACCCCTTTCTAACTGCTGCTGAAACCGAAGAAAAGGAAGAAGAAGCTGTATTTTGTGTCTCTCGAATGTGAAGAAGAAGAGAAGCTGAAATCTTCGAGGTATGTGTGCTTACATGTTAATTGGCTTGGTTGCTTGGTGGTTTCACCCTTAGGAACCGTTCCTAAGTGTTATTTGTGTCTTGGTTGGTTGTTTTTCTTGTTTAGGTTTCTTGAACCCTAGTGTAGCCAAGTTTGATGGAGTTTTATTTGTCTTCGGCAATAGGTGAGTTCTAGACCCCATTTATATGTATTTTAAATAATCTTTGGGGCTGAAAATGCATCAAAATGAGTTTTCGGACTTTATCTATGTGCCCATATGTATATGCATGTATATACTTGTAATTCATGCTTGTTTATATGTTGAGAATGCTTAGAAATGTTTATTTAGTCTTTGAACAGGTGCTAGAGTAGGTTTGAACTGATTCTGATATGTAGAAGTGCACAACAGGCGGTCATGTTGTTTGATTTATGTGCCTTTAGTAGATTTGAGTACTGATGTAGTCAGGATAGGAAATGCTCGGGGGATGAAGAGTAAAGTAAGTGGCTAATCACAACTGGCCACTGTAATTAGGGACTTACTATACTTGACATAAACTGAGCTATTACCTTGAATGACCGTGTTGGTATTTGAATCTTATAGTGTTTTAGTGGATGGCTGGTGGTAGATCGTCTAAAGCTTCTCATGGTGGAACGTGAGGCGTTCATGGTAGGCCACGTAGTACAAGGAACAAGACCAAGACTGCAGAGGCGGCTCATACTGAGCCCGATCTTTATCACCCGGAGGGGGTGGATGAGAGTGAGAATTTGAGGGCCTCGGTGAAGGAAGCAGTGGTGGAGGAGGTTCACCAGGTCATGCAGACAATCCTACCATCTGTCATGACTGAAGTGATCAAGGCTGTGAGGGAGGATAAACAAAAGGAGAAGGAAGAGGAGAAGAGAACAATTGCTGGTAGGAGAGGTGATGTGAGGGATCATGATGAGGAGGAGGAGCAAAATGCTGGAGGGAGAGCCTCTAGTGATGATGAAGAAGTGGTGGTGTGGGGAACTACGAAAGGATGTAGTTATAGGGTTTTTCAGCGATGTAAGACCCCGATCTTTGACGGCAATGGTGATGTTGCCGCTGGTCACCGATGGGTAAGGGAGATGGAGGCTGTTCTGGAGATCAGTGAGTGTCGGGAGGACCAAAAGGTGAAGTTTGCCACTCACTCTTTTGTCGACACGGCGCTGTGTTGGTGGGACAACATAGTCCAAACCGAGGGCAGCCGACCCATTAGAAGGATGAGGTAGGGAGAACTGAAGAGGTCGGTGATCGAGGAATTCTGTCCTCATCGGGAGCTTGACAAGATCAAGAGAGAGTTCCTCCAGCTGGAGGCGGGGACTATGACCCGTTAGCAATACACCACCAAATTTAATGAGATGGCGAGACTGGTGCCCGAACAGGTGACGCCGATATCAAGGAAGATCAAGCAGTATATTCAGGGGTTGCCAGCTGACATTCGCAGGCATCTGATCACTGCCCGACCAAGCACCTTCAGGTCAGCAGTGGATTTGGCGGGAAGATTGTATGATGAACGGGAGGTGGCAGTGGTTGAGGTGAAGAAGGTTGATGGTGGTGGTAATAACTGGAGAGGAAAGAAATTCAGGCGTGGTGGTTTCACCCTGAATAACAAGAGGCAGAGGGTGCATAACCGCCGAGCTGTTACTGCAGGCTCGGGTCGAAGAAGTGTGACAAGTGTGGAAAGGACCATAGCGGGGAATGCCGCTTGGGGTCGAATGTCTGCTTCAAGTGTGGGAATCCCGACCACATAGCAAGGATGTGTGGGGTCCTACAATGCTTCAACTGTGGTGAGTACGGCCACATGAGCAGAGACTGCAAGAAGTCGAGAGCCGAAAGCTCCGGGCGAAGAAGAGAGCCGAAGAAGGAGGGCAGAGGGCAAGTGCTAGAGCCTTCACTATGACGCGAGAGGAAGCCCTGGTAGACCCCGACGTTATGTCAGGTATGTTTCTAGTACATCAAACTTGTGCCTCTGTAGTATTTGACTTTGGTGCTAGTAGGAGTTTCATATCTGCTGCTTTTTGTGCTAAGTTGCCTGTTAGTAGTAGATGTATTGATGAGCCTTTTGACATAGAAACTGCTGTTGGTAAGTCTACCAGAATTTTTAGTATAATTGAAGACTGTGGTATAGAATTAGAAGGCCATAGGTTTGCTGCTAAGCTATATGTGATGCCCCTAGGAGGATTCGATGTAGTACTAGGGATGGATTGGCTAGCAACCTACGAGGCAAACATCGTATGTCGCAAGAAGATGATTCGATTGATTGCGCCCAATGGGAGTTTGGTGACGGTTTATGGTGATCGCGTCACTACGGTCCTGAAGGTGATCTCGATGGCGGGGGCAGAGAAGTGCATGAGACGCGAATGTAGTGCCTACCTGGCCTATGTAAAGGATGTGGATGCATCGATACCACGATTGTCTGAAGTGCCAGTGGTGTGTGAGTTCCCGGATGTGTTTCCCGAAGATCTCCCAGGAGTGCCACCTGATCGCGAGATCGAATTCCAGATCGATCTGATACCCGGTGCTCAACCTGTTGCCAAGGCACCGTATCGATTAGCCCTGACAGAGATGAAGGAACTTATGGTTCAACTATAGGAGTTGATGGACAAGGGATTCATTCGACCAAGCATCTCTCCCTGGGGTGCTCCGGTCTTGTTTGTTAAAAAGAAAGACGGTAGTATGAGGATGTGTATAGACTACCGTGAGTTAACAAGTTAACGGTGAAGAATCGATATCCCCTGCCAAGAATAGATGACTTGTTTGATCAGATCCAAGGTTCCAGTTGGTTATCAAGGATAGATCTTCGATCTGGCTACCATCAGCTGAAGGTAAAAGAACAAGACATTCCTAAGACAGTGTTTCGCACACGTTATGGACACTACGAGTTCCTCGTTATGTCTTTTGGTCTGACTAACACGCCAGCTACCTTTATGGATTTGATGAACCGTGTGTGTCGGCCAATGTTAGATAAATCAGTAATTGTGTTTATTGATGATATCCTGATTTATTTGAAGAGCGAAGAAGAACATGCCGGTCACATACGCGAGGTGTTGGAGACACTTAGAAGGGAGAAGCTTTATGCTAAATTCTCTAAGTGTGCTTTTTGGTTACGCGAAGTCCAATTTCTGGGTCACGTGGTCAATGCTAAAGGAATCATGGTGGACCCGGCAAAGGTTCAGGCAGTGATGCAATGGAAGTCTCCAAAGACGCCATCCGAGATTCGCAGTTTCTTGGGTTAGGCGGGCTACTACCGAAGATTTATTCAAGATTTTTCCAAGGTAGCCTCACCTTTGACCAAATTGACCCGCAAGGATGTGAAGTATGTGTGGGGACGAGAACAAGAGGATGCTTTTGAGGAGTTAAAGGCAAGATTAACTCAGGCTCCTGTCTTGACACTGCCCGAAGGGAGTGAGGATTTAGTGGTCTATTCAGATGCTTCTTATTCAGGACTGGGTTGTGTACTAACGCAACGAGGAAGAGTGATAGCATACGCATCCTGACAGTTGAAGACCCACGAAGCCAATTACCCCACTCATGACTTGGAGTTGGCTGCGGTGGTTTTTGCGTTGAAGATTTGGAGGCACTACTTATACGGGACAAAGTGCACAATCTTCACCGACCACAAAAGCTTAAAGTACTTCTTTAAGCAGAAGGATCTCAACATGAGGCAAAGGAGGTGGTTAGAGATGATCAAAGACTATGACTGCGAGATCCATTACCACCTGGGCAAGGCCAACGTAGTGGCCGATGCCCTTAGCCGAAAGGAGAGACCCGAGCCGATTCGGGTGAAAGCATACCAGTTAATAATTATCTCTGATGTGATGACGCAAGTCAAAGAATTTCAGGAAGAGGCGTTGAAAGAAGATCGCCTCAACTCCGGATGAATGAGAAGTCTAGTCACAGAATTGGGAGAGAACACCCACGGGGTTAGAACCTGTTTTGGACGGATGTGGATTCCTCAGTATGGAGACCTACGTGGGCAAATTATGGACGAAGCTCTTAAGACTCGATACTCTATTCATCCCGGTGCCACTAAGATGTATCAAGATATGAAGAAAGACTATTGGTGGCCGGGTATGAAGCGTGATGTAGTGGAGTATGTGAGTAAGTGCCTTGCTTGCTTACAATTGAAGGCAGAGCATCAAAAGCCATACAGGAAGATCCAACCGTTGGATATACCCGAGTGGAAGTGGGAGCACATCACCATGGACTTCATCACGAAGCTGCCCCGTACTGCAAGGGGGTACGATACCATTTGGGTGATAGTCTACCGCTTGACAAAGAGTGCTCACTTCCTACCGATCCGCCAGACGTATTCATCGAAGAGATTGGCAGATCTGTTCATCAAAAAGATTGTAGCCCATCATGGCGTGCCGGTGTCTATTGTGTCAGATCGCGACACCCGGTTTACGTCTAAGTTCTAGAAGAGGTTTCATGATGCCATGGTGACGAAGCTACACATCAGCACAGCTTACCATCCTCAGACAGATGGTCAGTCTGAGCAAACGATTCAGACACTCAAGGATATGCTTCGTGCGTGCGTGATCGACTTTGGAGGAAGCTGGGATGATCACTTACCGTTAGCAGAGTTCTCGTACAACAACAATTATCACGGCAGCATTGGCATGCCACCATACGAGATGCTATACGGTAGGAGGTGTAGGACGCCCATATGTTAGGGAGACATTAGGCAGAAAGAATTGGGAAGCATTGAGGTGATCAAGGCTACGACTGAGAAGCTAGAAAGGATCAAAGCCTTTATGAAGGCCGCCAAGGATAGGCAGAAGTCGTATGCCGACAAGAGGCGTAGACCAATCGAGTTCAACGTGGGTGATAAAGTCATGTTGAAGGTCTCGCCTTGGAAAGGGATCATCAGGTTCAGGAAGAGAGGCAAGCTGAGCCCTAGATACATAGGACCTTTTCGAATCGTTGCATGAGTAGGAGAGGTGGCCTATCAATTAGATTTGCCTAATGAGTTAAGTGGAATTCACCCCACATTCTATGTATCTCATCTAAAGAAGTGCTTAGCTGACGAAGACATGATTGTACCACTGGAGGATATCGAAGTGAATGAACGGCTCAATTATGTAGAGCAACCAGTAGCAATCATCGATCGGAAGGAGAAAAGGTTGAGGAATAAAGTGGTTCCACTTGTGCGAGTGCAGTGGAAACACCGAAAGGGTTCCGAGTCTACATGGGAGACTGAAGAGGAGATGAGACAACATTACCCATAGTCATATGAAGAATGACGGGTTTCGGGGACGAAACTCACTAAGGGGGGTAGACTTGTAACACCCGAAAATTTGGTCAACTAAAAAGAAAAGAAAGTATTTTGAAGAAAATAAAAAAGAAGGCAAAGATAAGGGGTGTAAAGTGTAAATTTACCCAAAAAGTCAAAAAGCATGTATAAAAGGGGTATGGTCGCCCACACCCCTTTCTAACTGCTACTGAAACCGAATAAAAGGAAGAAGAAGCTACATTTTGTTTCTCTCGGTTGTAAAGAAGAAGAGAAGCTGAAATCTTCAAGGTATGTGTGCTTACATGTTAATTGGCTTGATTTCTTGGTGGTTTCACCCTTAGGAACCGATTCCTAAGTGTTATTTGTGTCTTGGTTGGTTGTTTTGCTTGTTTAGGTGTCTTGAACCCTAGTGCAGCCAAGTTTGGTGGAGTTTTACTTGTCTTTTACAATAGGTGAGTTCTAGACCCCATTAATATGTATTTTAAACAATCTTTGCGGCTGAAAATGCATCAAAATGAATTTTCGAGGCTTTATCTATGTACCCGTATGTATATGCATGTATATACTTGTAATTCATGCTTGTTTATATGTTGAGAATGATTAGATATGTTTATTTAGGCTTTGAACAGGTGCTAGAGCAGGTTTGAACTGATTCTGATATGTAGAAGTGCACAACAGGCGGTCATGCACCCAAACAGGGCCCATGCGCCTGGGAACTTGGTGAAAATATGTATAAGTACAGGCCATGCGCCCAAATAGGGCCCATGCGCCTGGAAATTTCCTTAGAAATTTCAAGTAGGGGCTCATGCGCCCCAATAGTGCCCATGTGCCCAAAACTTTGCCTTAGTATATTAAGGGTAGGCCCATGCGCCTGAATAGTGTCATGCGCCCAGGATAGTTCTAAAAAAAATGCCTAAGTATTGAGGCCATGCGCCTGAAAAGTGATAATGCGCCCATGCAGTGCTGATGCGCATGCATAGTCCTCATACGCCTAGGACGCTTAGAATATTTTCTGAAATTTTGAAGAAAGTTGAATTGTAGGGTTTGACCTAGGGTTGACCTGTGATTATTTATTGATTATTTTATTCATGTTTTATGTTGGGTCTTGTGTTCCTATTATTATATTATGTGACTTTATGTGGTTTGACTATGCTCATGAAGTATTATCATTAATTAAGGGGAAAGATTAATGTTAATGAAAAGTGGAACATAATGAACAAATGAATGAATGAAAAGGCTTGCAAGCAAACGAAAGGAGGTTCACATCCTGGGGTTGTTAGCTCAACTACGTGTCGTTGTAAAACCTATGAGGATGCACGCGGGGTTAATCATTGAGATTGACGGGACCTTTGTTGCATACCCCAAGCGACTGGGCTAAGCTTCGTGCTCCGTATGCAGGGTCTAAGTATAGACCTCAAGCCCAGTATCCGCTTCGTGCAGAATGTTCGGGGTATTGCATAATTGTCCACATAGAAAGTGAAAGATAATAACGATGAAAAGGAAGGATTATGATGATGATAATGGAATGAACTGAATGTATGTATGGTGTGTGATCACCTGAGAAGGAAAGATATAGTATTTAAAAGTGTATTTTCGTATACAATCCTTACAAGGCATTTTTATGACTTTAAAACTAGAACTCACTCAGCAACACTGACTTTTATGCATTTTCAGTTGGCAGGTAATATTGCTGAGGATGGCACTCGGGGAGGCTACTCGTCGGGGCAAGGCCGACATCCGTTCATGGTTAATATTATTGTTTCTTTGTAATGCAATCAAACGATCTTTTGTAACTGATAAAAAACTTTTATGTATTGCTTAGCAATAGTGTTTATTGATTAATGAATGGCTATTTTGATGAAAATTCCGCTACAATGTTTAATAACTATGTAATTTTTTATTAATTGTGCTATGATCGTCCAACTGTGAGGTCTCCGGGAACGGGGCGTTAAAGGAACAGGAGTATATTGTTAATAATTCGTATAGTGGAAATATGATTTATGAATGGAATATAGACGGTCAAACTGAGAGTCAAATTTATAAATCTGTCCACAGAATGCTTATGTATGCTACGATTTGTCAAAGAAATAGAAATTCGACAAAAACTATAGCTAATATGATAATATTAGGTTTTACTGGCCAACTTAAAGGTTGGTGGGATAATTATTTATCTCAAAAAGATAAGAATAAAATACTTGATAGTATTAAGGAAGAAGAAGGTACACCAGAAAATAATTCTGTTTATACATTAATTGTTAATACGATAGAACATTTTACAGGCAGATGGTCAGATAATTATGAAAATATTAGAACTCTTTTACAAAACCTAAAATGTAGAACTCTTACATCTTTTAGATGGTATAAAAATACATTTTTGAGTAGAGTTATGGAACTCCTAGAGTCTAATAGCTCTCATTGGAAGTTTAAGTTCATAGATGGTCTTACTCATTTATTTGTAGAAACGGTTAGAAATAACCTAAGGAAGGGAAAAAATGTAATAAATTATGATGAGTATACGTATGTCAAGCTAATAGGTATCTGTATACAAGAAGGATTAAATTTATGTAATGAAATAAAATTAAATCAACAAATTAAGAAACACTCTTTAAATGAAAAGAGGCAATTAGGTCAATTTTGTGATCAATTTGGTATGGAAGACAAGAAGTTACTAGCTTCTACATCTACAAAAAATAAGAAATCCAACCCTTACCAACACAAAAAAAGAAAAAGGAAAAAGGGAAAACCATAAAAACTGTCTTGAAACTTAGACAAGGCTAGAAGATTAAGAGAAATTTCCTGGAACTTTGGTGATTTTACACAGCCATTTTCCAGGATGCTAATATGTGATCAGTGAAGGTCAGACCCTTAACACACCGATACCATATATGCAGGACCATATATGGGAAAAGAGGGAAAATCATAAAAATTATCTTGAAACTTAGACAAGACTAGAAGATTAAGAGAAATTTCCTGGAATTTGGTGATTTTACACAACCATTTTCCAAGATGGTAATATGTGATCAGTGAAGGTCAGACCCTTAACACGCCCCATGCCTTCATGGCTTTATGGCTTAAACGGGTACCCAGAGTTCGACCACCACATTAACATCTTAAATGGGCTGTAACGCTTTCCCTTGAACCCTCTTAAATTTCTACCCTTGTTGAGTTTCTAGATTTTTTTTTATGATAATTTGTTGAGCATGATGATTTTTCAACACTTAGGGGTTTAGCCTCTAATTGAGGCTAGCATAATAGAAATAATTTTTTGAAGAAAGGAAAATGAATTACCAGAGTTTCAAAGCTTGAAACTTCAAATATTATTACAGGGAGATTTTTACAACAAAAAGAGAGAAGGTTGGAAAACCGGGTGCCTCCCACTAAACACAAAGTCCCCTTTATATACAGGCTTTGGCACCGGATATTACAGCGAATATTCGCTCATAATTGCGTTTAACGCGTTTTAGTACAATAAGTCAAAAAGTAATCAGTAAAGTTACAATAATGTAACTTGTAGACAAATTTTTCATAATTATTGTCGGCCAATTAACGAATTATTGACCTTTCTTTTTCTTCTTGTAGGGACTATTATGTCTTTTTATCTTTTGTCTTTTGTCCAGATATTGGACCGTATTTTTCTAGTTTCAGGGTGTTGAATTTCCTTATCTTTCAATGGAGATATTTCCCAGATTTCAACATATATAATTTGTTTGATTATTATTTTACTAACACTTATCGTTTTATTGCTCCCACTATAATGGGTAATCTCACAATTTGTGGCCTTGAGGATTTCCTCATAATAGGTTCTGGACTTATAAGTCTCAGTTGGATAGAATCTAGTATCAAAATATCTCTTGATTATGAACCAAGGTTGGTCACTCCATTTTTTGTCTTTGTGATCAAGAAGGAGTATAACATCCTTATTTGGATTATTAATCCAGCCTTCATCTTCATTTTCACTAGCAGGATAAGCATATGATGCTATATCTTTAGAGGTTTGAACCCCGAGCCGCTTTGAAGGCTTAAAATTCATTTAATGTTTTTTCATCAAGTTGATTACTTGATGATGATGCAGAATCAAAAGCTATTAGCTTTTTATTACCTATTTGATGGATAATTCTGCCAGTGCCGCTTCCTCTATAAGAAAAAGATTTTCCTCGGCCTCTACCTCTATTCCAAGGGATCATAGCTGGAACATAATGAAGCACAAGAAATTATAATTTCTTTGTCTCGCAAATCTTGTAAATGAAATTTTAAAATTTTTATCTGAATTGAAGAGTCCATATCTGCCATTGTTTTGACCTTTTTTCTATAAGCGGATCATTTTTTATTCTTAGTATAACTAGTTGATTTGTTATTATTTCAATTGATGTTCTATTTTGATCTTCAATAAGATCACTTCTTATTTTTCTAAAATTCCGTTTTGGATGACTCATTCAAATACTCCCTGGTAAGAAAATCAGGTAAACTATTATGAGTTCCTTTTCTATAGGTTATATCAAAATCAAATGGTGCTAAATGTGCTTGCCATCTAGCAAACATTTGTTTAGAAACATCATGTTTAAAATCTTTATGAAACATATATTTTGCTGCTTGACAATCAATTTTTATTAAAAACATTTTATTATATAATTCATCTTGAAATTTTAAAACACATTTTACTATGGCTAAAATTTCTTTTGCCACAGTTGCATAGTTCCTTTGACTATCATTCTATTTGCCTGAATGAAATCTAAAAAGATATTCTTGTTTAGTTTCTGGAGATATTTGTTTTAATATCCCACCATAACCAATTTCTGAAGCATTAGTTTCTATAATTTTGTCCCAGTTTGGGTTGGGAATCATTAAGCAAGGAAGGTTTTGAACCTTTTGCATAATTTTCTGGACAGCCTTTGTATGATCATCAAACCAAGGCTTTGGACTTTTCTTTCATCTATCATATAAAATACTAGCATCTTCAACTAAATTTTTGTAGTATGGAAGGATATAATTCAAACTTCCAAGAAACCTTTGTAATTGAGTTTTAATAATAATTTCATCTGGAAATTTAGATGCAAACTCAATACTTCTATTAATTGAAATAATACTTCCTTGATCTATATTATGACCCAAAAATCTTATTTTGGTTTGGAAAAGCATCATTTTTGGTCTAGATATAACTAAACCATTTTTTAAGATTATATTTTTGAAAATATCTAAATGCTTAAAATGCATTTCAATATCCTTAGAAAATATAAGGATGTCATCAATATACACAATGATAAATTAACTATAAGGAATAAAAATATCATTCATGATATTTTAAAATTCTGATGGAGCATTTTTTAGCCCAAATGACATAACATTCCATTCATAATGGCCAATAGGTACTGTAAAAGCAGTTTTGTACCCATCCTTTTCATCAATTTGTATCTGCCAATATCCTGACTTTAAATCAAATTTTGAAAATATATTGGCTTTATATAATTTATTCAATAAATCTTTTTTATTAGGTATAGGATACCTAATCCATTTTAAAACCTTATTAAGAGGTTTATAATTAATTACCAATCTTGGTACTCCTCACTCCTGTTCTGAATGCTTATTAACATAAAAAGCTGTACACGATCATTGGTACTTTGAATTTCTAATTAAATTCTTATCTAAAAGTGATTTTATTTCTTTTTTACATAATTTCGTATTTTCAACATTCATTTGGCATGGTCTTGCCTTAGTAGGAATTTGATCCTTTTTAAACCCTTCTTCATATGGAAGTGAAACAATATGTTTCTTTCTATCCCAAAGAGCATTAGGGTGATCACTACATATTTGTAAACTAAATTGATGCTCAATTAACTTAATCTTTTCTTGTAATTTAGGATTTCCTAATTTCTCTTGAACAGTTAAAGAAAATATTTCTTTTTGTAAAAATTCTATTTGATTTATTTTAGCTTTCAACAGATCATGTTTAATATTATTCAAATTTCTTGTTATTGGATTAGTTATAAACTAAAAAGTAATTTCTCTTCCTTGATAGACTCCAGTTATACCTGTTCTATCTATATTTTTTAAAAGAAAAATTTTATCAAAGAAAGGTGATCTATGTATTACTTGGTTTGCTAGATTTTTTACTAATACAAAACTAGTATTAATACAGGTATTGTCTTTACAAATATAAGCTTTGGGTATCTTATAATTTACCTATAGCTTTCCTCTTCCTGCATGGCTTAAACCATGAGTGGTTTTATGATAATATTTAGTAGGGACTAATCCTTCCTGAATGCAGTTTAGGTCTGCACCACTATCAAATAATGCAATGGCTTCAATAAAGAAATCTTCTCCTATAAGGAGTTTAATCTTCCCATATCACTTTCGTGAAGTAACTATTTTCATAATTTCTCTTAAATATGATTCTTCTTCCTCCTGATTTTGAGGAATTATTTGTTTAGATTTTTCTAAACCTATTATTCTATTTTCTAAATCTTTATTATTCTGTTGTAATTGTTTTATTTCTATTTTTAAATTATCAAATTCATGTTTTAATTCTTTAATATCAAAAGTATTTCTATTAGTATTTCTTTGATTTAATTAGTTTTCAATTCAGCTAAAGAAAATAGTTTTAAATCTTTTTGAAAATTAGAAGAAGATTCTCCTTCTTTTTGATTTTTTACGTAAGAAGAAATAATTTTTTCTTTTGTTTGTTGATCATTTATTACTTTTAATAAATCCAGAATTTTACTTGTTAACATATTTATTTCCATATTTTAAAATTGTGAAATTATTTGATAAATATCTTCTTCTCCAATATCTGAAGAATCTTTCATACAACAATTATGTTGGCAAATACTTTCTTTTAAAGAATAAAAGCTTTCATTTTTTAGATTATTTAAATCTTCACAAGAAGACTGTTCTGACTCTAATTCAGAGTCTGATTCTAATAAAAGTTTTGAAATTTGATTTTTCAAATCTTCATCTTCTAGCTTATTAAATTTTTTCTTAACCCAGCAAGTTTTTGCCTTATGACCTATATTTCCACATTTTTTACAAATCAATTTTGATCTATCTAAAGGCTTACTTCCTTTATATCCATTACTTTTATTTTCATATTTTCTTTTATTTTTTCTTTCTTTCCTTTTCCTTTTTCTTTTTTTTATGTTGGTAAGGGTTGGATTTCTTATTTTTTCTAGATGTAGAAGCTAGTAACTTCTTATCTTCCATACCAAATTGATCACAAAATTAACCTAATTGCATCTTCTCATTTAAAGAGTGTTTCTTAATTTATTGGTTTAGTTTTATTTCATTACATAAATTTAATCCTTCTTGTATACAGGTACTTATTAGCTTACCATACGTATACTCGTCATAATTTATTACATTTTTTTCCCTTCCTTAGGTTATTTTTAACCCCTTCTGCAAATAAATGAGGAAGACCATCTATGAACTTAGACTTCCAATGAGACCTATTAGACTCTGGGAGTTCCATAACTCTACTGAAAAATGTATCTTTATACCATCTAAAAGATGTAAGAGTTCTACATTTTAGGTTTTGTAAAACAGTTCTAATATTTTCAGAATTATCTGACCATCTGTCTGTAAAATGTTCTATAATATTAACAATTAAGGTATAAACAGAATTATTTTTTGCTGTACCTTCTTCTTCCTTAATAATATCAAGTATTTTATTTTTATCTTCTTGAGTAAAATAATTATCCCACCAACCTTTAAGTTGGCCAGTAAAACTTGATATTATCATATTAGCTATAGTTTTTGTCGAATTTCTATTATTTTGACAAATCGTAGCTTACATAAGCATTCTGTGAATAGTTTTATAAATTTGACTCTCAGTTTGACCATCTATATTCTATTCATAAATCATTTTCCCACTATACGAGTTATTAACAATATACTCCTGTTCCTCTAGTAGAACATCCTGCGGAGTTGGTCTAGGATAATAGTACATCCTTTGTGTTGGCTTATCAGCAAAATTTGATAATTTTAAAATTTCATTATTAATTTTTCTTTATAATTTTCTTCATTTATATTTTCTTCAAAATCAGTAAGTGTATTTAATTTCAATTTTTTTTAAAATATTTATAGACTCATTTAATGTATGAATTAAATTTTCATCTGGCTTTGTTTTAAAATCTGTCACCTTAGGAGGTAACTGGATACTAGGGGATGCAACAATTTCCTTACTAGTATCTTTATCTATTATAATACTTTGTTTTTCTTTAAAATGGGATAATATTTTATACATCATCTTCGAAAGATCTTGTAACTGTTCACCTAATATTATTAAGTATAAATTAGAATAATTTTGTTGTTTTAATAAATCATTAATATGAGAAATTATTGTTGGTAAGGTATCTCCTTCTAATAGTTTTTGAAAAGCTTGGTAAAATCTTTTCTCTTCTTGTTTTTCAATTTTAAATGAATTTGTTGGAGGAAAAACTTTTGAAACTATATTTCCATTTATATTAAATTGTCTCTCAATTACAGAGACTACAGTTTTCGTATATGTTTCAACAAACCATGGAACAAAAGGTATAACTTCATTTTTTTAGATAATTCATTATAAAATTGTTCTTGGAAAAATATTTTATCCTGGTTTTCAAAATTTTTGAAAAACCATTCTCTAAATAATTTCCATTTTGGGGAAAGAAATTCTTTTGAAATTTTTTCTCTTATTAGACACCCCTTAGAGAAATCTAATTTTCCTTGTTTTTCCATTATTTATATAAAATTAATTTCTGATTCGGTTAGTTCCGGATCAATTTGCCTAATACCTCTGACAATATTTTTAGAGTTCATTCTTAACTCGTCTATTTTTCTTTCCGGAATTTCTTCTCTAATTTTTGAGGTTGACGCCCTAGAAGGACTCCCAACTATATAATCTACTAGAGATATATGATAATATGAAGAATTTGATCTTGTTAAAGAAGGTTCATATTTCTTAAGTTTTTCAAACTGTATTTGAACTGACCCTTCTGTGGTCTGAGATATTTCTATAGGATTTCTATCTATGCATTGTTGTGACTGGGTAGCCTTTTCGATAACCCAATTTTCTGGAAAGTTAATTTCTTCCCATTTAATTTTTTTTCTAGTAGTAACTTCAGATTTACTAAAATTTGTTTCTATCATTATAGTTTCATTTAATGGTTTATCTACCATTCTACAATTTGGACTTAAAGTAAATAGAGGTTTATAATAAATTCTTTAACAGACACATATTACCTCAGAACCAGGAATATAATTATATCTATTTGTTTTTATATTTAATGTCAAAGCATCTGTAATATTAACATCAGACAATGATAACTGTAAATTAGGATTAACATTAAAATAAACTGGACCATGTGTCAGACTAGATTGGATTATTCCCATAAGGGATTGTTTCCAATTTAGATTTCTAGCATCTCTAAGAGCTGCTATAAAACTTTCTGGTAAACCTTCTAATGTTAAAGCGATTTGCACTAATCCTATATGAATAAATTTATAGTCTTTTTTATAATTCTGTAAATGTCTTTTTGATAATAATTTTATTATCATTTCATCTTTATTTAAAGAAAATGTTTCTTCAGTTTTTTTACAACTTGTTTCAAACCAAGTTTCTCAAAAGTACCCAATTTGTAAATTACTTTATAATCAATTTTTGGAATTGTCCATTTATTTAATAAGTCTAAATTATGAGGGATATCATACTCCTCTTCAATACTGTTTTTAACAGTACCTTCTGATTTTAGAATATTCATTATAAAATGAATATGTAAGTGTTGAAACATACACATATACATCAACAGAATTACCATGGCTCTGATACCATATATGCAGGACCATATATGGGAAAAGAGGGAAAACCATAAAAATTGTCTTGAAACTTAGACAAGACTAGAAGATTAAGAGAAATTTCCTGGAACTTTGGTGATTTTACATAGCCATTTTCCAGGATACTAGTATGTGATCAGTGAAGGCCAGACCCTTAACACGCCCCACGCCTTCTTGGCTTTATGGCTTAAACGGGTCCCCAGAGTTCAACCACCACACTAACATCTTAGATGGGCTGTAACCTTTTCCCTTGAACCCTCTTAAATTTCTACCCTTGTTGACTTTCTAGACTTTATATATATATATATATATATATATATATATATATATATATATATATATGTGTGTGTGTGTGTGTGTGTGTGTGTGTGTGTGTGTGTGTTGGATCATATGAGGCTGGTGACCAAAACAACACTTAGGAACAATTTTGTGTACAAGTTGAAGAAGAATTCCGAAGACAAAACTACTCTTCCACAGCTATGTCAAAAATCTTCCAAAGCATTATGGTTGAAGAGCTTCCGAAGGAAAACTAAGTCTTCTGAGAACTTCCGAAGGATAGAACAAAGTCTTCCGAATACCAAGCAGTTCTCCTTCCGAAGTATTCACACTTAGAAGATCCAACATAAAGTCTTCCAAAGAATAAAGTCATAAAGACCTGTAGAAGATTTGGAAGAAGTTGTTTCTTCCGAAGTATGAATTGTCTCGGAAGAACTTATTCTTCCGAAGCCATTTAGCTTCGGAAGAATCAACTATGAACCAGTGAAGAAAAGTATGGTCTGTCTGACAAACTTTGATACACTGCATGGTGCTTTTCCTAACCCATGTAGTTGACCATACTTTAATCCAATGTTCCCCTTTTCAACTTAGTACATATGCCATCCTTAATTGGTGACAAAGAGTAAGTCATGGTTCTGTCATGACTACCTTATCTAGGATATTATTTTATCTTAGATATTTTAGTTCTAGCAATGTAGTATTTGTCTAGTAGTAGATTCCAGCTGGTTTTTCAAATATAACCGGCTGTAGATAGTAGTACATATAGTTTCTCATTGTAACTTAAGTAGCATGAGCTTAAGATTCTTGTAATACTGAGTTGAGAAGTAATATATACAAGTATCTTGAAAACCATTCTCTTGTTCATTAACTTCATATATTATTATCAACTTTAGTTTGAGATTCTGTGTTTCATCGATAAGTGAGACTTAGTGAGTTCTGTGTTTAGAGTTAAAACCGATCCCGCATTGGTATCAGAGCTTCCAGGCTCTTGATTGTGAGATCTAACCATCCTAAATCACCCTTGCTTCTTCATACTCACTCATTTCACTTTAATGGATCTTAACCAAAAATTTTCTGAGTCCGAAATATGAACCATGACCAAGGCTCATATCATCACTCCTGATGATTTTGGAACTTGGTGCAAACGTATTAAAGGATTCATCAAGTATCAAGATAGCCGCATGTGGAAATCTGTTACTCATGGTCCTTACGTTCCTATGGTAGCAGCCCCAGCTGGTCATGGTGCCAAGATAGTGAAGGCCGTTGAAGACTACTCTGATGAAGACTTCAAGAAAATAGACATTGACTGCAAAGCAATGACTGTTTTGCTTACAACCATACCAAACTCCATAATGGTTGGCTTTCAGCAATGCTAGTCAGCCAAAGAACTCTTTGATGCTTTGAAGCTGATGTACTCTGGTTCCACTGAATCCAAGGAGTCCAAGAAGGATGTACTGTAGAAGAAGTTTGAAAACTTCACATATATTGTTGGTGAGACCTTGAGCCAACAATACTTCAGGTACATGAACTTGATTACCTCTCTTTAGTTTATGGGAGTGGATCTTTAAAAGAGAGACATTGTAAGGAAATTCATGAGTGCACTTCCTCATTAATGGAATTTCTATTGTGTTTCTATCAAGAGAACTGAGAATCTTCACACTCTCACCATGACTGAACTATAGAGAATCCTTGATGGATACCGTATGGAGATGGAGACTCAATAGAGCCAACAAATGAACCGACCTTCAAATCCTACTGTCAGCAATGCTCTACATGTTGATGAAGGATCAAGACAACCTTAGTTGTACCTGAACTATCCCCAACAGCCATCATCTTCCTCTGGGCCATACATCACTTTCCCTGAGACACCCAGGTCTCAACAGGCTCAACACACTCCTTTTCAGGATAGTTGTGCCTTTGTCTCAAGAAGTGAACACTCTGGAGATTTTCAATTCTGCTTTGATGATCTATAGTGCTTTAGCCCAGATGACATTGAGTACATGGACATTCTCCAACAGATGGCTCTCCTCACCTACAGGGCAAAGAAGTTCTTCAAAAGAACAGGAAGGCGGTTCCCTCAGAATCCAACCAACAACAAATTTGGATTTGATAAAAGCAAAGCCAAGTGTTACAACTGTAACCAGCTTGGTCACTTTGCTAGGGAATGCAAAGCTCCAAGATCCAATCCTGGAGCAACTCAAGCCTCCTAACATCCTACCACCTCAAGGGCTACACCGAAACGTATTGAGCCACAAACTACGGCTGTTGCTCAAGAGGTTCACTGGAGCTCCATGGAGCAAGATGTCATTCCTACTTAAGCTCTCATGGCTAGAACTAAAGACAGCAAGGTATATGAAAACCTCTGTACTCAAGCTTTTATTGCTAAGGTTAAACTTTATCAGAATTACAATAGGGAAATTAAATCCGATATTGAGTCCTTAAACATCCTAAAATCTGATTTCAAGAAAGTAGAATCTGACTATAAACTCAAAATTGAAGAGTTAGAGAAAACTGTTTCCTTTTTAAAACATGAACATACAAACTACAGGACTCAAATAAAGGATTTGATTTCTAAGTTGACTGAGGCTCAAGCCTAGCTAGTAATAGCCGACGCTAAAGCAAAGAAGTATGCTATTGAAGAGCATAATTTCAACACCATCATTGCATCATCCTCCCACTCAAAGGTGTGTTATCAGAACAAAAGTGGGTTGGGAACCAATGAAATTGCTCCACCACACTCTTATGTGTCTGTTAGACAGCCAAGATATGGTACTCATGAGCAAGAGGTTCCAACTGCTGACCCACTACCCAATGAGCAAAAGAATGATGCAACTATGGTGACCACCACAGGGAAGGATAAGGTAGAAAAAACCTCATTCCCACCGCTGATGTCCTACCCCTAACCACCAAAGAGAGAAAGAACAAAATCAAGGCAGCAAAGAAAACTACCAAGAAGGTGACTGAGTCTAGATGAAGATAGATACCAGACAAAAGGGTGTATTCATTTTAGTCAGATTCCAAGTGGTTAGAAACTCTGACTCAGGAAAGGAATGTAGTACTAGCATTCCTGTCCAATTGAAGGATCAGAAGTTAAAAGGGAAGGCTGTTGAAGAAAAGGAGTGCAAGAACCAATAGCCATCATGACCCATCAAGAGTAACATTGAGTGCATAATCTATGGTCTGCATAACCACATTGCTAAAGATTGTTCCTACAATCTGCAAGCACACATTATGCAACCAATGTTAAAAGAGAAGGAGTCAAGGAAGGTTTCACATTTGGACTTTATCACATGGTCCAAGTAACAAGGAAAGGAAAGCTTGTTTTCGAAGCTAAGTTGCTTTCAAAAGAAAATCATTCTTCTGAAAGAAAAATAGCTTCGAAAGACAAGCCAAAGAACAAACAAAGGAACAAAAGGAATCCTTTGAAATCTTCCCAAAAGAAAGTAGTCTCGGAAGAAGGTCTTGCTACGCAATCCACTTCAGGATCATCTATACTGGTCAACCACAGGATGGTATGGAAGAACAGAACAGGTGCTGCAGCCAGTACCTTTTTCTTACAAACACAAATTGAACCCACTTGCCTATACTTTGGTTCAATTAAATCATCTACATTGGAAGAACCCAAGACCAACAAGGCTTGGGTTTTCAATAGTATCTAATCATCTCACTTTATATGCAGGGACATCCACATGACAAGAATGGAAATACATGGATTATGGATAGCGGATGCTCCAGGCACATGACAGGGAACATATCTCTTCTTTAACAATTTGAACATTTTGATGGAGGTCCTGTTCAGTTTGGAGGTGAAGCCGGAGGATACATTTCTGGTAGAGGTAGTGTATCCAATGGTAAGTTAAAAGTTGACAAAGTAAACTTTGTCAAACAGGTTGAACACAATCTGTTAAGTGTTTCTCAATTCTGTGACCAAAACACCAAATACTTTTCACAGAACATGAGTGCATTATCCTCAAACCCGGGATGACAATTCCTCAGGATTTGGTGCTTCTTAGATCTCCTAGGAGAGGGGATATGTACAAGCTGGATATGAACAATGCTTCCCCACTGGGTGAAGTATCATGCCTTCTTTCCAAAGCCAATGATGATGAGTCAACTCTTTGGCATAAAAGAATATGCCATGTTAATTTTAAAATCATGAACAACTTGGTTAAAAATAATTTAGTACATGGTGTGCCTAAATAGGAGTTTTTTTGTAAAGACAATTGTGTTGCTTGCCTGAAAGGAAAACAACACAAGGTCACTCACAAATCCAAAAAAGTTAACTCTATCACCACTCCATTACACTTATTGCACATGGATCTTTTTAGTCCCACAAGTATAATGAGCATTGGAAGAAAATCATACTGCCTTGTGATTGTTGATATTACAAGATTCACTTGGGTATTCTTTTTAAGAACTAAAAATGAAACGGCTGAAACTTTAAAATCTTTTATTCTTAAAATTGAAAATCAAAAGGATCACAAGGTTAAAATCATTAGAAGTTATCAAGGGACTGAGTTTAAGAATCAAGTACTTGACTCATTCTGTAACTCAAAAGGGATTGCCAGACAATATAGTGCTCCTAGAACTCCTCAATAGAATGGTGTTGCTGAGAGGAGGAACAGGACACTTATTGAGGCTGCAAGAACAATGTTAGCTTATTCAAAGCTGCCTCTAACTTTCTGGGCAGAGGCAGTCAGCATTGCATGTTATATGCAAAATAGATTTCTTATTGTTAAGCCTCATGGGAAGGACCCTTATGAGCTATGGAACAAGAGGCCACCGTTCATTGGCTTTCTTAGGTCCTTTGGCAGCAGTTGTACCATACTCAACACAAAGGACAATTTAGCAAAATTTGCTGAAAAGTTGGATGATGGTATCTTTGTTGGATATTCCTCCACCTATATTGCTTATAGAGTGTATAATATCAAAACTCAACAGTTTGAGGAATCATCCAACATTGTTGTTAATGAGCACACTCCTTGTGTTAAAAGGAATGGACCTGAATATATTTTTGATTTAGAATTGTTTCCAAACTATTCTAAACCATCTTGTGAGAATGTTTTAGCTGGAACCGGAACTCAAAGTAACCCGGTCATATGAAGATCAACTATTTGAGCTACCCAGACCTATTTCCAGTTCTCCAAGAAGAAATGAAGAACAAGCTCATACTACTGAAAGTCCTAAAAGCATGAGTATCTCAGGAAACAAAGCAGCTTCAACAAATTGTCAGCTCATTGAGTCTCAAAACCTAGAGGTTGCCAATTCAAGCACTTAACATCAAGCTGATAAAGATAGTGACATGGAGGAATAGGCAACTATTGATACTGCTTCACAGCATACTGCCATTGATGATTCCACTCATTCATTCAATCAATCCTCATTGAATGAATGTGAGACATTAGCTGGAGAAGGCGTTCGAAGTTTTGAGCAAAACTTCTCAAACCTAGACCTATCTATGCAATTAGATATAATTCCTAGGCTCAGGATACACAACACTCATCCAGTTAAAAACATCATTGGGGATGTATCAAAAGGTGTGAGAACAAGAAGTCAGACCCATAATGGGAATGTATGCTTGTACTCATGCTTTATCTTTCAATTAGAACCAAAGAAGGTGGAAGAAGCCCTCAAGGAAAACAATTGGATTGAAGCAATGCAAGAGGAATTGCTTTAATTCAAAAGGCAAAATGTATGGAACCTATGTCCTTTGCCACCTGGTCAAGTCCCTATTGGCACCAAGTGGTGTTTAGAAACAAAAGAGATGATAGAGATTTGATCATCAAGAATAAAGCAAGACTTGTTATTCAAAGATACACACAGTAAGAAGGCTTAGATTACACTGATGTCTTTGCACCTGTTGCAAGACTTGAAGCTATACGAATCTTCCTTGCTTTTGCAGCCTCCAAGAACTTCATAATCTATCAACTTGATGTCAAATGTGCATTTTTGTATGGGAATATAGACAGAGAAGTCTATGTGTGTCAGCCACCTGGATTTGAAGACCGACAGCATCCCAACTATGTGTGCAAACTGGATAAAGCTCTTTATGGGCTACATCAAGCACCTAGGCTATGGTATGAGACTTTGTCTTAGTTTCTTCACAAAAATGGCTACACTAGAGGCACCATAGACAAGACATTGTTCATAAAGAAATCTGGGAAGGACATGCTGCTTGTTCAAGTCTATGTCGATGACATCATATTTGGTACCTCAAATGACCAAATGTGCAAAGACTTTGAAAGCATCATGAGAAACAAATTTGAGATGAACTCCATGGAAAAGATGGATTTCTTTCTTGGGATTCAAGTGAAGTAGATGGAAGAAGGATTCTTTATCAACCAGTCTAAGTATGTCAAGGACATCTTAAAAAGATTTAAGATGAAAGATTGTAAGACAGCCAAGACACCTATATCCATAAATCACAATCTATGTCCTGAATCCGAGGGGGAGGATACTGATCATCATCAGTATAGGGAAATTATTAGATCTCTGATGTATCTCACAGCTAGTAGACCTGATATCATGTTTGCAACTTGCATCTGTGCAAGATATCAGGCTGCTCCCAAGGTGTCTCACCTAATTTCCGTCAAAAGGATTCTTAGATACCTCAAAGGAGCTCCCAAACTGGGTCTCTAGTATCCTAAGAATAAGGATTTCAATCTTTATGGGTACTCTGAAAGTGATTATGGTAGCTGCAACATTAATAAGAAATCCATATCAGGAGGATGTTAATTTCCTGGTGGAAGGATTATTTCCTGGCAATGCAGGAAGCAATCATGTGTCTCTACATCAACTGCTGAAGCTGAATACATTACTGCTGTGAGCTGCTGTGCTCAACTGCTATGGATACAAAATCAGATGTTAGACTATTGATTCAACTTTATGAATACTCCTATCCATATAGACAATCCGAGTGCTATTTCCATTACAGAAAATCTAGCCAAGCTCTCCAAGACAAATCACATTGACATCATGTATCATTTCATTCGAGATATTCATGAGAAACACTTGATTAAACTAGTAAAAGTTAATTCAAATGAACAATATGTTGACTTGTTCACCAAAGCTTTTGATGAACAAAGATTTAAATACTTAATCATAGCTATTAGGATGATTAACATTGACTAGTTTATTTCTTTTGAAAACCTTTTTAAAATGTGTATTGTTTATGTTGTCTAATTACAATCTAAGCCCTGTTACTAAAGTCTTTCTTCTAAGTGGAAATTCTTCAGAAAAGAAATTTTCCCTCGAAAGAGATCTTTTTATCTTCCGAAGGTAAATTCCTTCACTTTAGTACTCTCTTCCGAAGAGTTTTTACCCTCAGAAAAAAATTTGATCATAGATCAAATTTATTTCCGAAGGCTATTAACTTCCTCTCGGAAGAAGTCTTTTCTCTCGAAAGCAACTTTCTCTTCGGAAGAAAACTTTTACTATGTAACGAAAACCTTTCTGCTCCCCTGTGTAAAGATTAAGATCTTTTCGGAATATTTTAAATTGTCTACCTTGCCGCCGTACTCAAGTACACACCCAAACTGTCTTTTCACCTTATCGGCATGGTCTTTTACCCCCTATTTAAAACTTTCGAGTGTCTTTCTTTACCCTTTTTACCACCTCTGAAACCTAATACTCCCATTATCATCTTTAATCTCTCTCAAATTCCTTCAATCTAACCATACTTTCTTACAATGGCCCTCAATCCTCAACATAACCAAGTCGCTATCCTTGATTCCACTAAGGATACTGACTTTGCCCCCATCATCGATTTTCTGCTCCACTCCACATACTTTACCGCCCTCATTATAAACCCTACCATATACTCTAATCACATGACCAAATTTTGGGCAAACGGTCATTGTTAAACTCTGAATGATGAGAGGGTCATCAGGTCAAGAATCAACGGACAAGAGATCATCATTTCTGAATCTACCATCAGGGAGCATTTGGAGCTTCATGACGAAGGCGCCCCAACTGAATTCCCCAAATCTGAGTTAGCAAATACATAGACTCAGATGGGATATGGTGGTGATGTACACACGTCCACTGTCTACAAGTTTAATTTCTCTTACAACTGGAATTTTTTGTTGTACATCGTTCTACACTGCTTATCCAACAAATCAGGGGGTTGGGATCAAATCCCATATGATCTGGGCTGCCTAGTCCATTGAATGGTAAAAGGCGTCCACTTAAACTATTCAAGGTTTGTGCTGAACAATTTGCGAGGAAATCTTACCCGGGATTCATTTTTCATGTATCCCCGGTTTATTCAACATATCATAGACTGTGAGCTAGACCAAAACAGACTACAACATGAAGACACTCTAATGGTCCCACACATGAGGCCGGCATCTTCAAAATCTTGAAGAAGGTGTCCACCAATTTCACGGGGAGATTCACTGATGTTCTCCCAGGTATGCTTGAGCCAACCGCTTCTGGTGACATCCCTACAAGCCCAACAGGCGATGAACCCACACCAGACCTCCCCATTCAAATGCCAACTACTTCTTCTCACCCAATGAAAGTTACATAAACCAGACGCCCCAAGCGAACCCCTGATCAATCTACTCTAATTGATCAGGTCCCCTCTGTTCATACTAAAAAGGCTCGAGTGGAACTCAGGGCTCCCACTCAGCCAGAGGTCACACCTTCCTCGACCATCAACCTCAATATCAGTGTTGAGTCTCCTTAGTCTCAACCTGATGAGCCCAAAACCCAAGCCATGAGCCCTCAGGGTGAGTCCCAACACTCCCCTAAGTCATTAGCACATCTGCTATTGCAGAAGAGCCATTAGGTGCTGACCTAGGTCCTGAGTCATTAGAATTAACCTCTCTATCCTTCACTGACCTTTAATACAACCTGATGAGGATATCATGTTTTGTCAGGGGCATGATGTTGATCTACAATACCTCTCTCAAGATCAACTGAGCCCAAGGGAACCTCTGATATCTATCCAACATCAGTTTAGACAAACTAAGGTAAGTCCATCTGGTGTGGAGGTAACTCATGTAGACTCAACCGCTACTACTGAGAGTGTCTCATTGGCCTCACAGGAAAGTGGTGACATCAATGAGACTGAGTCTACGACAACCTTTCCAATTGAGTTTTCTGAAAAGGACATCAGTAGGGAAGGATATCCAGGGGGCCGAGAAACCATAACTGGTGGTGATGATGAACATGCCAGGCATGTTATCTCATCTCCCTATGATTCTTCAAAAGAAGATGAGGGTAGACTACAACTCATTATCAAAGACCTGATTTCTAAAGTCTTAAACCTTGAATCAAAGGTTAAGACTTTAGAGGACAGGTTTGCCACTCAACAACTTGAGATTGAATATCACAAGGCTAAACTAGCTGAGACACAGATTGAGAAGTCTATCAGGCATGTACCTATCCAGGTTTTTTTAAGTTCTTCCTCCAGCTCATCTACTTCTCAAGATGATGCTACCAAAAAGGGGGAGAATTTTAATGTACAGAAACAACATCATATGGAACCCACTTACCCCATAGCAACAACTTCTCCTGATGCCTTATCTATCTTTTACCCCTAACAACATCACCCTACAACAGTCTTCCATCAACCAGCTCCTATTACCTTTCAAGTGGACCAAACGATGCTCATAGATCTCAATAGGTTTCTAACCAAATTTCTGTTGAGCTCCTCCATTGAACAACCCTCCCCTGATCTAGCTGTCGCCTACTTTAGAGCTAAAGAGCTTCAAAGGTTGAATGCACCACCTACCTCTAAAGAGGAATTTGGTCAACCTAAGGTCTCTACTGAACCCAAGATTAACTTCGAAGGGGATGTACAGACTGATGGCCTAGCAACTGATTTGGATGGGACAGGTTATGCAGTTCCAGTTGATGAGCTCATCAGCCTGGGAGTAGCCAATAAAGAAACACTTCTACTCCCAGCTGATGAGCTTGTGAAACTAGAAAAGGAAACCTTGATATACAAAGAAAAAGAAGAAGCAACAAGGTTGGCCAAAGAGGAGGAAAGAAGGAAGAAGAAGGAATAAGCCATAAAAAGGGAGAGGATAGAGAGAATAGCCTTTCTCTACAACAGAGGCTATTCTTAAAAGGAGCTGGCACCTCACAAAAATGACATGTTCTTATTTCTTTTTCACAAAGAGCAAGATCTAATCAACAAGGAGAGGAAGAAGGCTACTAGGGAGAAGATGAAAGAGAAGAGAAAGAAAGAGGGAGAGGGAGAATTTGCGGCTGCCAAAAAGGAGGGAGACAAGGATTGGATGAAATCCTATCTTTGAGCTCACGGCTTCTCCGGCAAGCAAGTGGGTCCCATGTCAATCAAGACCCTACAGTGACATGTCAGCAACATCAAAACTGACATTCGCTTAGGAAGAAGGCAGGAGGTTGCTCAAACGCCTAGTGTTTAGAGGATGGCACCCAAACCAATACCCAAACCACTACCCAAAACACAAGCTACATCTTCTCCCTTCCCCATGAAAACAGAACCTTTCACCCCTAAACCTTCTCCATCAACCTTACCTTCCCACCAACCACCACCACTACCTATTCTATGACCCAAAACACAACCAAGAACCCACTCAAAAACCAAACCATCCTCTGATCCATCAAAACCCCTGACCTTGGAAGAATTCAAGGAGATAAAAAAGAAGCTCACAAATTGCACAACATTAAGCGACATCTCTTGTGAGGAAGAGTCCATCCAGCTGACTTTCATTGATGGCTCTTCCAGTTCCCTCACAAGATATGCATTCCTTGATCTTCCTTGAGGAACACAGGACCAAGCTCTTCAACTTCTTGCAACAAATTCAGATACTCTCAATGAAGTCAAGAAGAAGTTAAGAAGAATGCGGGTGACTCTGCTGGATACCAGGAAAGGGGACAAACTACCAACAAAACCCCTCAATCCTAGAAAGCAAATTGTCCAGTGGAGGTTCGATGAAGATTCCTATAGCTTTGTTGTGGAAAGGGAGAATGGTGAAGTTACCTGGGCTGACACTTCATCTCTGCTACATTCCAGCAGATTTGACATTGCTGAGTTAGCAGAGAAGCCATTCTTCAATCCCTCCAACTCTAAGATAGCTGCTCACATCAGAAATCATTTAAGCAACCTTCATCTAGCTGAGCTCACAAAGAAGACCAAGATTAAAGAAGAGTTGAAAAAGAGAGCATAGGATGCAGAAGAAGGCATAACCACAAAAGGGAAGACCTTTCTACAGATGGTTGAGGGCTCCACTTCAGATCCTATAGTTAGATGGGAATATGACTACCTTTCCCATCAACTAACTCTCTTCAAAGGGATGCATCAAATAGTACACGTCATTCAGAGCAATCGACTAGATTTATTATCTACGAATGACTGGTACAAACTCCTCACCACCGTATCAGGGAAAAACAAAGAGACAGATAAATATCTGCTCTCCCTGGTGTTGAAGGCTTTAAAGAGCAGGAAGAAGTGAAGTTTTGGTAGCATCAGCCTAGGGGGAGTTTGTTGGATCATATGAGGCTGGTGCAACCAAAACAACAATTAGGAACAATTTTGTGTTCAAGTTGAAGAAGTCTTCCGAAGACAAACTACTCTTCCGCAGCTATGTCAAAGATCTTCCGAAGCATTATGTCTGAAGAGCTTCCGGGGGAAAACTAAGTCTTCTGGGACTAAGTAGTTTTCGTTTCGAAGTATATGAAGAATTTTCGAAGGATAGAACAAAGTCTTTCGAAGACCAAGCAGTTCTCCTTTTAAAGTATTCACACTTAGAAGATCCAAGACAAAGTCTTCCGAAGAATAATGTCATAAAGACCTGTAGAAGATTCGGAAGAAGTTGTTTCTTTCGAAGTATAAATGGCCTCGGAAGAACTTATTCTTCCGAAGCCATTTAGCTTTGAAAGAATCAACTATGAACCAGTGGACAAAAGTATGGTCTGTCTGTCAGACTCTGATACACTGCATGGTGCTTTTCCTAACCCATGTAGTTGACCATACTTTAATCCACTGTTCACCTTTTCAACTTAGTA